>OZ010582.1:85678422-85705922 GCA_963932145.1 Acanthosepion lycidas | reverse complement strand
CACACACAGGCCTGTTTAGCAGTGTCACAACTCATCAGAGCCGCTAGACATCCGATACACAGCGTTTCAACCAAGTACATTCTGGTTTTCATCAGCTATCCATTGTTTGGTTGATATGGGATATTATTTTTGATTATTGTTGTATTTTTTCCCTGTGGTATCAGTCATTGTTCGTTACAGATTCAAGGATTGAACTCATGACTACTAGATGACAGCAAAATATGTATATCCAGCACCTATATACTATTTCAACTACACCACTATCCCGAAGGATGTCAGTCATGTCTTTTATATACAATGTTTGAATATTTTTGATCTTTGGTTATGATGCCGTGTTCATCCTGCTTCTCATAAATTGATATTTCAATTCTAAGATGAATAATTTTCAATTCTTTTACTAGTTCTCATCTTGCTTGATATAGATGTTATTATCGGCACAAACCTTCGATCAAGTACAGTCTGGCCATGATCATTAATTAGTTAATTAGTAGTCTACGATAATAGATAGTTATCCTTGTCTATAAGTGACTAATTAGTCATGTCTTATGAGTGTAAACGTTACCATACAGACACATAGCCGGGTGATCAACAACTAAACCAGTTTCCCAATAGGTTTTTTTTTTTACTAGAGAGCAGGAATAAACATAAGAAATATAAAAGTGCGGTTGAATTTTCTTGTTGGATGTACAACCATCTCGCACATACTGTTAGAGTGGGTACTATATATATATATATATAAAAACTTACTTTCAATCATTCATGAGCTTAAAGTTTTTAGGTATAGTTAATTAATGAGTAACATGTAATATATATATATATATATATATATATATATATATATATATATATACATATATATATATATATATTCTTTTATGATTGAAGTCACCAAGGTTCTTCGCTTAAGCTTGGAGAGTAAATATACATTCTTATTGCTCAAAGTAGAGTTCAGTAGTTTTATAAAACCGAATAGTTGCCATCAAAATATTTATAAAACAGACACTACGATGTAACCTTAAAGCCAAACCGTCAGATCAGGACCAATAATCTTGCGGATTCGTATTTGGATATTTGGATCTTATCAAGGATCTCCAGCTAAATCGCCGGGGCACCGGACCATATATGACAGCAATATTCTAAGCACGGACGAATGATAGACTTATAGATATACAAGATAGATCAAAGAGAAAAGAATTGTCTCGCCCGAAACAGTGGATCGATTTTTTAGCAGCTGACCTAGCAATGGGTTCTATATAATATTTCCATGTTAGCTGATAACGTTAGCCCGAGAAAGTGCAATTAGTCATTTTCCTGGAGGATAGTATCAGCCATGATGATGCAATGCAGAGAGGAATAATGATAATTCGTCATCACAGAAATTCCCTAAATGTTAGCCGGATCGGCAAGTATCTGATGAAGGTCGAAATAAGCTACGGCCGAAACGTTGTGATAGCAGCAAAAAAGATGAGGAAAATATTTCGCATATGAACAATGTAAATAATGATAATTCCTCATTCGAGAAATTCCCTAGAAATTAAACGGATCAGCAAGCACCCGATGAAGGTCGGAATGAACAAAGGTCGAAACGTTGTGGTACCAACGACAATGATGAGGAAAATATTCCGTATTTGAATAAGAATAATAACAGTAACGAATAATGATAATTTCTCATCACAGAATTCCAAACAGGATTAAATATAATAGTTTGATTAATCCGCGGAAAACAATTTCTTTGGTAGATTTTTTTTCCTTTTAAAGAATTCACAACATTAGGGCAACGTTTTTCAAATTTATTGCAAACAAGGAAGTTAATATCTTCCATAATCATTCTCGAGTTCTTCCGGTGTATCAGACGATGAAAATGTAAAGTGAATAATCGATAAATATCAAAACCTTTCGCGAAATCTGTAAAGATTATGTAACATAATTTTGTAAATGTTGTATCAAGAACATTCTGAAGAAGTGGCTGGGAATTATGGATATTCACACTGCCGATCAGAACGGTGTTGATATTCTATTCTTTCATTCAGTTCAAATTAAACCATTTATAGACTTATTTTTTTCGCAACATGGCTTAAATGATTCAAATCGGTTCTCATATTCTAAGACGTGTGAGCAATCGATGGACATCAAGACAAAAATGCAATGATTATATTAGGTTGGTGCAAAAATAATGACGTGATAATATCGTTTTTTGACGTATTTTTAACGTCAAAAAACGACATTATTACGTCATTATTTTTGCACCAACCTAATACAACATAAAATCAAAATAATGATCTAGGGACATACAGATATCCTTTGAGAGTAGACAGCGAAATACGGATATGAATCGCGAAAATGCAGATCAGAGTGGTCAATCTTAATTAAACACATCTAATATATAGATTTCAGTAATAATTGTTGCGTGTATATGTACAGTCGTTTGACATTAATACAAAATCATATGCCCAAATACATATCTTCATACATGTCACATATACTAATAAAAAAAATTCAAATACACATGGCACTAAAATTCTGTCATAAGCTCAAAATCTTCCAGTAGGCCGTTGAATAAAAATATAAAGGATTAATAGTCAATAAGTATCAAGACCTTGCCCAAGAGATGCAACTTGAATTTACAATGGGAACATTTGAAGAGTTTGGTTTGGGTTGCTTTTTAACGACATATCAACCTCTATGGGTTTTTGTTGCCGAAATCTAAATATTCTGTATTTTATCATTTTTTGAGATAATAATTGTTTTAATGATACAAGTCTTACTAATTAACCCATATTTTAAGAGTGGATAGGTGGATTCATGCCTTTCTCAGAAGTAGGTGGATTCATGCCTTTCCTACAGATATTTGCGCATCAGAGAATTGGAATTGTAACTTGGTTGACCAATTAAATCTTCCGTGCTGTTATCCATTATACCACCCGCACACGCAAGGTTAAAGCATCTGGTATCACCAAGCTGTCACCCATCTAGTTACTGACTAGGCTCAACGTTGCTTAACTTCGGTGATCTTACAGGATCCGGTGTTTCAACGTGATATGGTCGTACACCATACTATCTGCAGATTCAAGCTTAGACCACCTGGTATTACCAAGCAGTCAACCATCTACTTATTGACCAGGATCAGCGTTGCTTAATTTTGGTGATCTTACAGGATCCGGTATTTCAACGTCATGTGGTCGTTAGTCATAGGTTTTTCAAGCACCTAGTACTTCCAAACGATCACCCATCTAGATTCTGGCCAGGCTCAACGTTGCTTAACTTCGGTAATTGTACAGGATCTGGTGTTTCAACGTGATGTGGCCATAAATCATACTACCTTCAAACACCTAGTATTCCCAAGGAGTAACCCATCTACGTACTGACCAGGTTCAACGTTGCTTAACTTCGGTAATCGTACAGGATCTGGTGTTTCAACGTGATGTGGCCATAAGCCATACTACCTTCAAACACCTAGTATTCCCAAGGGGTTACCCATCTACGTACTGACCAGGTTCAACGTTGGTTAACTTCGGTGATCGTACAGGATTCGGTGTTTCAACGTGATTTGGGCGTAATCCCTACTTCCCAAGCAGCCACCCATCTAGGTACTGAGCAGGTTCAACGTTGCTTAACTTCGCTGATCGTACAAGAATTTTTCACTATGAACTTACAGAAAAAAAAACCTTCTGGGATGACTTGTAAATATGGATGAGATAATGATCACAGCGGTGTTGATTTTTTTTTTTTTCATTTTTCATTCAGTTCAAAATAGAACCATTTATAGAATTTCTTTTCCGCATCAATCTCGCTCAAATGATTCAAAACACTTCCAATATTTAGTTTTCGAAAATATTTTTTCATGTGCAGTCGTTTGAATTTAATACAAAAAAAAAAAATTAGTCGACAGTTGTCGAAGTCACTGAAATTTCGATTTCTTTTATTCATTTAATCTATAAGTGGTTAGAAAGATGAGTTTCCACATATCCCAACTCATTCTCCTCACTGTTTTATTCTGGAAGAGCCGAACGCTGATGTAAATATTGGATTCCGGTTTTTAAAACATCCTCATTGATTTCATCTTGACACAATTCGTATCGATCGTACGTTCAGTCGAACTAGTTTCAGTGCAATGCGTATTTGCCTCTTACAATTTTTTCTTTTGTTCTGCTTGCAGAATTTCGTATCGTTTTTATTAAATACAATCGAGCACATGTTATTGAATATATTCCTAACCCGCCAGAAAATGTTTCAGATGAATCATTAATGTTGGGAAAAACACATAACAGAAAACCAATAAGAAATACTTGAAGATTTCAGTCGAGGTTAGGTGAACTAATGTCCGTACTTTTGTATTTTGTTTTTCTTATATCTATCAATTCCAATTTGAAAAAGTGATGCAGTCGCTTAGAAATTGAAAAGAGACGCCTGTAAGCATCAAAGAAGAAACTAAAGATGTTTCTCAGAATCAATGGCAAAAAGAGTGATGTGTAAGAAGCAAACTGATATTCAAAATCAGCTGGGTGCCTGATTGAAAGCGTCCAGGCAGTACGTTGTGACCCTCACTGTCTTATCAACATTTGCATTATTTACCTACATTTATATACGTTACAAAAGTAAACTAAGTCCAACTGACTATAAACGAATGGACATATTTGGTAGATTTTGACGTCATTCTGGTGTTTTTTTCGTTCGAGTCCGTGAAATTGTTTTGCTCATGCTAACTATTGGATAAGCGCTATATAAAATTCATTATTTTTTTTTTTTGTTTTAGGATCAATTTTCAAAACCAACTTGAGAATATTATTGTTCAAGATTATTCAACTTTTGAACAATAATATTCTCAAGTTGGTTTTAAAAATTGATCCTAAAACATTATTAATTTACTTAAGACTAGCAGTATATCCCGTTTTTGACCGGGTCATTCATTACTGGGAATGTTTGTCGTTCTATTGGAGCAGTTTAGGTTTAAAGTCATCCCACCCGAAAATCACCCTTAGTATTAGGTTGGTGCAAAAATAATATCGTTTTTTGACGTATTTTTAACGTCAAAAAACGATATTATTTTTACACCAACCTAATAACAATAAATTGTAATTATTGTTAATTTTTCTAGATGAATTACTCATTTATATTGCATATGATAAATTATTGTACATAATAAGGTTGCTATTACAGCAGCGTTTTGCAGGAATATTACCTTATGAAAATTGCTATGTAGCAGAGTTCCGTATGATAGATTAGGGAAGACTGACCCGTATCACAGATTGGAGGGAGCACAAGAAACTTCCACCATACCTGTTCCAATATTTATTGGGTGTTAAAACTCATACAGGGATTTATTCTTTATAATAATTATTGCAATAATAATTATAATACATTTTGTCTGAGACCTCTGCTATGCATTTAGAGACTGTACAAAGAAGAATCTGCAATGTTATTGGTCCTGACCCGGTCTCTGGGCTCCAGTGCCTTTTTTACAAACATTTTCATAGAGATTATTCTGATGAGCTTTTCTCTTTCTTAGACTTTATGAATTTATACGCAGTACGAAATTGTTTCAGTTCATAGTTAAAATGGCTAGATATAAGCGTAAGATCTATGATGATGTTTTCTTCTCTGACATTCCACGATTACATGCAATGCTAAATTATCTATTGTTTTCTTCATTTCTATGATTTTATTTTTGTTGTGGACCCAGAATAAGTCCGAAAGAAAACGCGAACACAGTAGTTTAGTGAAAACATATTAACAAAAAGAACGAATACAAAAGTGTTGCACGTCCGTACTACAGTAGTCAACTCGTTAACTGTAGACAGCGATATTTAGTTACCCCCCCCACAAGGTTTACATGTGGCACAAGGCTGGTTTAACGTGGGATCTCCGAGCCCGTAGGCTCGGCTAAAACTAATCCCTCTTTGAACCCGCATAAACGTGTTCAGGGGCAGTCAACCTCCCCGAACGAGACTCTGTCCTTCGACGTAGCCTCGTCCGGGTTCCTCTTCGCCCGGATGCAGAGAGCTCGATTATTTAGCTGTAACAGGTCAACTGTAGACAGCGATATTTAGTTCCCCCCCACGACGGTTACATATAGCACAAGGTCGGTTTAACGTGGGATCTCCGAGCCCGTAGGCTTGGCCAAAAATAATCCCACTTTGAAGCCGCATAAACGGGTTCAATAGCAGTCAACCTCCCCGAACGAGACTCTGCCCTTCAGCGGAGCCTCGTCCGGGTTCCTCTCCGCCCGAAGGCAGAGAGTTCGACTGTTTAGCTGTAACAGGTCAACTGTAGACAGCTAGTATTTATTAACCCACCCACGAGGATTAAATGTGGCACAAGGCCGGTTTAATGTGGGTTGCCCGCGAGCCCGTAGGCTCGGCCAAAAATATGACCTTTGAACCCGCCTGGACGGGTTCAGGTCCTGTCTACCTCCCCGAAGGAAACCTTGCCCTTCGGCAAAGCTTCCTCCGAGTTCCTCCCTGCATTAGAGAGTTCGGCAGAAGCCAGCCCGCATGATCACAAAGCACAGATACTACACTTTGATCCTAAAACGGGCCGGGCAGCTTGAGAGGCCTAATCTTCCCGTATATATAGTAATAGGACGCGTCCATTTAGTCCATAAAGGTAGGTCTCATAACAATTTTGCTCTCTCTTTACGAAAGTTTTCTTTTTCTCATATTCTCTCACAATCAGCAACCCGTTGCCTCTTAGTGGTTTTATTTTCTCTCTTCGGTGGAAAGGATTAAAAGAAAATGCAGCTCTTATTAAGGGTGGACTTTTAAAGATCCCCCCTATTCTCCGTTCTGCCATCTATTTCCACACGTTAGTCACTCCTCTCCTTTGTCTCTCTTGCCTTCAGTTTGTCTTGTGAGTGCCAAATTCGCCAAGGTTTCCTTCCTCATTCCCCTAGATATTTCAACTGTCTTTTTGCAAATGTAAACGTCCTGTATGTTACAACTTTCATTAAAACTCCCCCGTGACTGACGTGTTCAATCCGTGTTTATCTCAGTATCCTCCTGTAGAACAGCATTTCACTTTCTCTTCTACATCTGTGAGGAGATTGATATCCTCGTCACTACTGCTGTAATTCCGTATTCTGCAATGGTACTATTTTTGTTGAAATATAAGACATACAATTGGATTAAAGTGTTACAAGCCTTTATGAATCGAGATGAGGAATGCTTTATAAACCTTCTGCTTTGATAGAAAAACGTAAGAAAAAGCGAGCATTTTTATGAATCAATTGGGTCACAGATATTATAATTATTATAAATAGCTTTAAGCCGTGAAAACTGAGTAAACTCATGGTCAGTTCTACGAAGGCAAATTATCCGCAGAAATGTCGCAAAGTTAATATTTAATCTTACCAACCTGTAGTAAACTAGGGAAGATTACTGAATAGAATAATAACACAAAGGTTGGTAATGAACGATAATACTTAGGACAAGAACAACACATATAAGATTGGCCAGCGGAGTGAAGAAGTAGTCAACTGCTAGAAGTGAGACAAGTGAATTCCACAATGAATCTCCAACTGGAGGATAGCTACCAACCGCCCCACACGGTCAGATGTGGTACAAGGCCTATTTAGATGTGGGGTATCCGAGCCCACAGACTCGGCCAAAAATTCCCCGTAGACGCTGTATAAAACGGGGTCGAGTAGCTGTTTCCCGAGACGAGATTCTGCCCTTCGATATAGCCTCGTCTGGAGATCGAAGGCAGAGTTTTCAACCAACACAAGTGAAGACGAATCTCCGACTACAGGATATTTGCCAACCGGTCAGATGTGGCACAAGGTCGAATTTAACGTGGGGTTTCTGAGCCCGTAGGCACGGGTAAAAATTCCCCGTAGATCCCGTAAAAAACGAGGTAGGGTAGCTGTCTACAACACCAGACGAGACTCTGCCATTCGGCATAGCCTCGTCTGGGTTCCCCCACCTGCCCGAAGGCAGAGAGTTCGATAAGCACAGCTGGAGACGAATCTCCAACTGCAGATCATATACAGTATTTACTACTGTATTTATATGAATGGAAAAATACTCATTATCATCCGTAGGTATGCTATAACACAACCATAATAAAATATTGGAAAAACAATCATTCATATGAATTCTGGTTGTTAGTTTAAGGAGTGGGTACAAATGATTAAAACGGAATTGTTCATTTTTTTTTATGAGGCATTAACAGGAGACGTTGCCTTCCTTCCTTCCTTCCGTTTCCTCACTGAAACGAAGTAGTATATTTTCTCCTCTTTCCAAGAGATCAAAACGGAATAGTCCATAATTTATGAGTTATTAAAAGAAAACGTTAAGCACTTCTATCTTCCGCTCTTTCTTCCTTTTTTTCTTTTTCTCACTAAAACCAAGTAGTGTCAGCTTCCCTTCTTTCTACGCGAGCAAAACGGAATAGACCATTGTGTACGAGGCATTGGCAGGACGTAACGGTCGTGCAAGTGAACGAAGGGAACACAAATATAATAGGATTTTCCATGTTGGAACGCTGTTATTTGAATCGAAAGGAAAGATACAAAGTCGTATTTCTCTGTCGCAATTCATATATGTACATTCCTGACAACAATACGTTTAAAAGCTTAACTAATGCCATCAGGTCTACTGAAAGATACTGAGAATTCCATGGATGTTTTGAGTATGTAACGATGAAGAAAATGGCAAGAAAAAGAACACATGCTCAGAAACATGAAAGGAGAGCTGAAATTACTCGGTGGCAAAACCAGGAAAGAGGTCTTGGAAAGCATAACACTCATAGGACATAGCAAGAGCAAATGAGATAAGAGAAGTCAGTGAGCCTCTTACCTGACAAGCTTATGTGAATAGATGGGCAGACTGGGAGCGTGAGCCTTAGCAAAGTGAATTGCTAAGGCTCAAAAGGGATACGAACTTTTGGAACTTCTGAAACGGGTGCGGCATATAGAAGACTAGCAGCATGGCCCGGCGTTGCCCGTGCTTGATTCAAAAATCGTACGACTCATACATCAATCGCTATAACTTGATTTAAAATATTTTGCCCTTCCTTGTCTT
This sequence comes from Acanthosepion lycidas, assembly GCA_963932145.1. Lineage (NCBI taxonomy): Eukaryota > Metazoa > Mollusca > Cephalopoda > Sepiida > Sepiidae > Acanthosepion > Acanthosepion lycidas. The sequence continues at coordinate 85,696,905 of OZ010582.1, read as the reverse complement.
TTAAGGAGTGCCCTTTGCCGTGCTGATGTTGCTACATGCCTTACTTCTTGCCTATCTCACACTGCGAATTTTTTCTATGCTCTATACTAAACATTAAATCTATTACGAAAAAAGAACTAAACACAATGAACACAAAACGACCAGCTTTAAAAAAGGACTCGTAACTGGAAAAACCGAATGAAAAAAGAATGTTAACAACAAATACTTTTTCACACCCAACCCAATTCTGCGGAATCAGAATCAAAGTTGAGTTTAAGTAAGCGAATGATCCAATTGGAGTAAAGTGCCATGCAGATTTAAATTTTTCCCACTTGCGACGAATGCAGCTATCGATTTTTTTTGCATGCTAGCATGCTAGTTAACATTCGTGTCAGTCAGCTGTTGGCTCTCACGCTGGCTAATAGAATCTTCCTGCCTATTCATTGGCAGCCAGCTATAGGCTCTCACTCTGGCCAGTAGAAAATGGCCGCAAACTACATGAAAACTGACGTAAAAGCATGAAAAATCGATTATTTCCGCTATCGAATGGAGTTGGGAAATGCAGAGTCGGTCTTGGCCTTCCCGCTAACTTGGAGCATGTGCATGTAAGTTTTTGTGCAAATCCGTCGAAAATTGCGGCCGTGCATTCGTTACACACACACAAACACACACACACACACATCCTGCCTTTTATAGATAGCGATGCATGTCACCAGTGTCACGGCTTATACAAAAACAAGGAAATAGACGTGTCCATATATGAATAAAAAGTTTGCAACTATCGCCATTATACTACTGATGAAAACATATGTCTCACATAAATAAAATTACAATTTTATTTAACTCCAAACTTTGTAAAGCCCAACTCGCATCATCTATCGAAACAGGTCAATTGGCCACCACAGTCGTACGACTTGATAACTTTAGATTTCTTCCTTTGGGGTCATCTCAAATGTAAAGTCGATGCCAACAAGCCAACAACAATTTAACAGCTGAAGGATGAGATAATAAAGATATATTGGTGAGATCAAGGAACAACTATGCAGAGACGTCATCAAAAATTTTGACCATCGAGTGGAGGTATGCCGCAGAAGCCTTGGCGGACATTTGGGCGATATTATTTTTCACACATAGTTGCCATGACATGATCATATAGAGAAATAAATAAATCTTCACCAATAATACTAATTTATTTACTGCTGACTTTGACCCGACTAAAAGAATCACCCTTTATTAACCGAAACGAAATCTAAATATCTGTGATAATGCGTCTGGATATCTGTCTCAAAAGTCTGTATTTACAACTATAAATTTCGGCGAGCTATCAACTTAACTAAAATCCCCAGCATCAAGGCTTGTCAAAACCCGGATCCACTTCATTATACAGGGTTCAACAGAAATATCTCCCAGAATGCCCAGAATGTTAAGACATATATGACAATGTTATCGTCATCTAGCCACCCAAAACCTAAAATTTATTTATTACATTTCTGAATAAAGTTCAAAATGTTTATACTGATAGTATTAGTTAAATAATAATTTCCTTTTATCATATGGTATTTATTTGTTTAGTATATTATTAGGTTGGTGCAAAAATAATGACGCAATAATGGCGTTTTCTTGGCGTTTTTTTAACGTAAAAAAACGACATTATTACGCCATTATTTTTGCACCAACCTAATATTACAGTATTTTTTTTATTCATATTTTAATGCGGACCATATTCTCAACTCGCAGATCACATAACATTAGAGTTGCGTTGTTCTGTTAGATCATACTCGGCGGATCATAATGTAGGAGGAATTTCCTCAGCGTATAGTGATTTACTAATCGAATCTTAGATGTTGCACAGGGCCGAAAGTACGGACGGAGCACGTAGCGAGGATCGAACTTACGAATCAATATAAAATTGATCAAGCGAGGCAAGCTTGCTGACCATTACGCCACGCCGAAGTACTCTTAGAAAATCGAAAGCAGTACTCATCGTTAGCCAAAGATCGAAATCAGTACTCATCTGTAGCTAAAATCGAAATCTATACTCATCTGTAGCCAAAGATCGAAATCTGTACTCATTTGTAGCCAAAGATCGTAATCTGTACTTATCTGTAGCCAAAGATCGAAATCAGAACTCATCTGTAGTCAAAGATCAAAATCTGTACTCATCTGTAGCCAAAGATCGAAATGTGTACTCATTTGTAGCCAAAGATCATAATCTGTACTTATCTGTAGCCAAAGATCGAAATCAGAACTCATCTGTAGTCAAAAATCGAAATCTGTACTCATCTGTAGCCAAAGATCGAAATCAGTATTCATCTGTAGCCAAGGATCGAAAGCAGTACTCATCTGTAGCCAAGGATCGAAATCAGTACTCATCTGTAGCTAAAAATCAAAATCAGTATTCATTTGTAATTGATCTAGCAAACCAATGTTGATAACCATTACGCTATGTCGAAGTGCCCATTTCTAGAAGGTATATGTCGGAGATATTTCTCTCGCACCCTGTACAACACTATAACATTTGATAAACGCTATGGATTTATTACAGTCACTAATATTGTTTTTTTACACTTTTATAATGAAAGTGTTTCTTACGCGTTTCTCTATTGTTCGAATAAATGTCAATAAAATCCACTATAAAACTAATAAAATATTAATAAAACTAATGAATGTTAATGAAATAAGCTATAAATTACCAACTTGAAGACACACAATCGATATTATATACAATATTGTAAGATTTTATGCGTTTATTTATATTTTAATATATGGGCACGTGGCCGAGTGTTTAGAACGTTCACCCTCTGAGACCCCGTTTGGAATTTGTCAGGAGGTGGCGATTCCATCGTGGGGAACTTTTGTAAAGTGCCTGAAAACCATACCACGGGCTGCGAGTGAAATTGGGTAGACGGAACCCTTGGGAGACGTCAGTAGTTGTGCTAGCACGAAGTCACAAGTCATCGTGACCGAGGATTTGAACGTGCTGTCCTTGTTCAGACTGTTGATCACGCTAGATAACGCGCTCTCTCCCAGAAACTGTTACTGAGATCCGGTCAGCATAGTTGCATTATAAACCACATGTGGGTTCTCTGTGTCTTGAATAAGCAAAAATGAGCCTGAGCAGGTGTCTGCAACGGGGATAAGCTAACCGCCCTAGTAGACATGTATCATCGGATAGGAGTGGCTGCGCCATTTACATTTTACATGTCAACTTAAAAAAACCGTCGTATTTGTCACCTTAATTTTCTCAGTGTCATCTCTCTACAAATTTCAGTCCATTCTTATTCTACGCCATATTTGTCCACTAATCATCCCTCTCTGTTTAATTTTTGCCACCGACTTTTACAAGCTCGAAAGCTAAGGAAATAGCTGTTGTTTCTCTGCCCTACATGACATTAGTGCGAGGTGGTTAAACTAATGGGTGGTTCGAAAGTCTTGTTACCCCTGTAATATTAATTTTCTATTTAAATGCTTTGCGGACGTATTATCGAAGAGAGATTTTCACATGAATGATGCCAGAATACACATGAGCTGAAGGACGCTGTTCGGAGAGCCTTTGCAACAAAAGCACAACTTCATAAAATATCACAAAGTACATCATTTTATGCCACGAAAATGATGGTTTGCATACAGACCTTCTTGATGTATGACAGATTGTATGAAAATGAATAAACTGAATCCAGTTCATGCGCTATGTATTACTGTATTACTGTATTACTGTTGTTCTCATTACTTTTTGGTAGGGGTTAATATGGCTTTTCAGACCACCATGTACTGACCTCGTTATATATACCAGCAAATTCAAGTCTTTTATTTTTCTGATCACAAACAAAACTGTTCCTTTCACTCTTGTTTTCTTTTCAAGATATTGAACGATTTATAAATCAACTGAAACAATACAAGATAAAAGCATTTGCCTTCCAACAATAGAAAGCCTTATCATTTGTAGAAATCAATTAGGTATCGCAGAATTTATAAACACTATATTTCTATACTTTGCAACTGTGTTATTTTAGCCGGCGACAATGATACGCAGCTGAATGACTGTGTTAAAAGTCTTTGTTTAAATATGTATTTACGGGAAACTGCCAGCTAAAGTCACCAACACCACGGCTTATCAAACCCCACGAAATAGCAGGGTTTCTTGCATTATACATTACTTTACGTAACCGAATGGTTAGAACGTTCGCATTCTGACCATGAGACCCGGGTTCGAATCTCATCCTGTTCGATTTGTCGGGAAGGATCCCAGCGTGCGACGCCTTTGCTTGAAAACGTTACCACGGGTGGACCCAAGCCTTGTGAATGAAATTGGGGACCGTCGATAGCTGTGCTAGCACGAAGTCACAAATCATCGGGTTTGAGCGTGCTGGCTTTGTTCAAATTGTTGATCACGATAGATAACACGCTCTTTCCCAGAAACTGTAACTAAGGTCATCTCAGCATAGTTGGGCTCTGTGGGTGTTGAATAAACACAAAATGCCTATGCAAGCGTCTGTAATAAGGATTGGCCAGTCGCCCTAGTAGACGGGTATCCTCGAATACGAGTGGACAGTTATATATAAACATCACTTTACAAAGTTTAAATTCTGCCATCCATTTGTACAAGCCCATTAAGTAAGTTTATTTTAGTTTTCTTCTGGCCGTCTTACATCCAATGTCTCCAGCGCGTCTCTATTTCTCCACAACTACTTTTATTATGTGTCTCAGGGAACCCAATATTTTTCAAGATCCCAAATGCAAGTATCCCTTTAGTTCCCATTTTTTGAAAAAACTTTCTCACCGCTCGCCTGTTCCGTACATTATCTTCCCATCATCCTTCTGGTTGTTGAATTAACTCACTTCTCGGCTTCATCTCTGAGGAAAATTTCCAGCATTCACGCTTATATACGATGATCGATATTAAATCGTATTTCATTATTGTCTGTAACACAATGTCCCTGTTTCTTTAAACTTCGTGTAGATTCAGGAAGGCATTTCCAAATAATGCAATGTACCTTTGTATCAGGTCATCCCATAAGTTCTGTCCGAATTTTACCTTTTTTTTAAATGAACAAAATTTAAAGAATATTTTATAATGTCTAATGGAGTTGAACATTATTTTTATGTTTAGATGCATTTAAACTGATCAAATTTTATTTCAGAGAACAATAATATTAAATTTTGTTTGATTAAAACCCTGCTAACATGGAAGTACCCAAGAATCATTTGAGGCACATAATGCTTTATGAGTTCAAGAAAGCAATCTTAGCAGCCGAAGCAGCTAGAAACATTCACTCAGTTTATGGAGAGTAATGTGTGAATGAAAGAACTTGGCAGAAGATGGTTTGCAAAATTCATAGGTGGAGATTTCACCCTTGAAGATGAAGATCGAACCGGACGTCCAGCTGACTTTGATGAAAATCTTCTTGAAGTAGCCCTTGAAGAAAATCCTGCTTTATCAGTTGAGGATTTGGCAGTGGTTCTCAGTTCAAACCATACAACTGTTCATTGTCATCTTCAACAACTTGGAAATGTTCCTAAACTTGGAAAATGGGTGCCTCATGAATTCTCTGAAAACAACCTTAAATCCCGAGTTGACATCTGCTCTTCTCTCCATTCTCGCCAACTTGCTTCACCTTTTTTGGATAGACTTGTGACTGGCGACGAAAAATAGATCTTTTATCGAAATGTTAAGCGTCGTAGACAGGGGCTTGGTAAAGGGGAAGGACCCCAGCCACAGCCGAGAAGGGAACATCATAGCAAAAGTTTCTTCTTTTAATCTGGTAGGATCGCCAAGAAATAATCCACTTTGAATTCTTACCACCTAATGCAACAATTACTACTCACATATACTGTCAGCAATTAGAGAGTTTGAACCAAGCTTTGAGGAAAAAATGACCTGCTCTAGTGAATCGAAAAGAGGTGATGTTTCATCAGGACAATGCGCGACCCCACACAACAAGAATCACCTCACAAATGATCGAAGAACTTTGTTGGGAGAAAATTCCTCATTCACCTTATTCTCCCTATCTTGCTCTTTCAGACTACCATACAGAATCATTTGGAAGAAACAGCTTTTGTAACACAGGAAGAGGTTAAAACTGACATTTGTGAGTTCTTCGAATCAAAGTCAAAAGAATTTTACAGTAATGGAATTAGTAAGCTTGTTAATAGATGGAAGGAAGTCATAGATAATCAAGGAAAATACATTGTTGATTGAATCTGTAATTAAATGTAACATTTGGTCACTTGTTTTCTTTATTCAAAATTCGGACAGAACTTATGGGATGACCTGATTTCAGTTTCACATTTTCTATCGTCTGTTATAACAATTCCCAGAAAATGGCATTTGAGTTCTACATCCGTGATGCATGTTTTTGTTTATTTGATATACCTTAGAGAAGATTATGTATATGCGCCACTTTACTCATGTAGCACCTACATGGCACAAAGTGAATGAAGGCTTCCGCTCGATTTTGTATATAAACCAGAGAATATTATGCCATTCAAAGCCTAAAAATTATGTATTGTATTTCTGAATGATGTTCATACTGTATACAGATAGTAATAGTATGTATTAGCTAAAATTATAATTATCTTTTGTTCATTTTTTTATCATATGGTATTACTTGTTTACTATATTGTTATACAGTGTGCGCCTAAAATCTGGCCACATAGGAAATCGTATTAACTATTTTTCCATCTTCACAGATTAAACATGGTTTTGTCAAAAGAAGGAAGAAATAAATTTCTTTTTCTGGGATATGATAAAGAGAAATGTTTACTCAATGAAGATCACACATGCAACACACTTGATTGCATAAAGCATAAAGAGTAAAAGTACTAAAAGTAATGGCCATGCATATTTATTGCATCGAGTCCACGTGAATTTTGCAAAGCGAATCAACCTTTGCATCACGAATCATGTTACAGATTTTATTTGTTAATATTCCAATTCAATAAAATGTTGAATATTTAATTTCTTGAAAATATCCATTTTTGCCTATGTGTCCAAGATTTCAGGGACACCCTGTAGTATTATAAATAGACATGAGTTCTTTTTCTTGTCTTATTCCGTACATCATCTATTTTTACTGTATATTTTAATAAAGAAAATTTTCTCAACACGGAGATCACATCATTTAATAATGGGTTGTTCTGGTAGATCAGACTCGGAAGGTAGATCACATACTTGAGTAGCATCGACATTTCTGTAATTACAGGATTTTGAACTTTCTAATTTGTGGTTCGTTTTTGGGGTAGTTTTGGTGGTATCTACTTATAACCATGAATTCTTTCTCCTTGGTTAGTTGTTTCAATTCGCTATCCTTTACTAACTTGAATAAGCTTCTCCGTTTACTATCAACACGAAGTCACCTGCGTATCTTATATTATCAAGTTTGTGTCAGACAATTATAATTCCTAACAAAGCTTCTATTTTTCTCTTGGTTGCCTCCTTAAAGTGATCTAGCGATTTACTGCAAACTTATCTTAGTTTATTTTTAGTTTATTACTGTCAAATGTACCCTACCCCAAATATAATAACGGAAGAAAAGGAATTTATTTTTAGTATTTTGGAAGCATGAATTCATAAAATTTACAGTTATATTTAAAAAAAAAAAAAAAATAAAATAACCCAATTAAAATCTGGCTTTCATAAAAAAAAAAGGATTTAACATCGCAAAAAAAAATTTTCAATTTTAACTTTTCCAAAAATTCCAACTCGTGTTGATTCTTTCAAACCTTGCCATAATACACTAACTTTTAAGCCATATACTCGGTTTACGAAGCTTTCTTTTTCAAATCTAGTCCAGGAGAAAATGGGGAAACAAGTGGGAATGGTACCTTCAGTTATTTTTTTTTTTTTTTATTGGGAGAGTAGATGCGATAGATAAATTGTCGTCTAAATAATGCAAAAATGTGATGACATCGCAAATTAACAGATATGTTTACCAAAATTACCAAAATTATTTGAAATATTAAAAAGTAAATTTATTCAATAAAATCGTCATTGGCTTCAACAAAGACCACCAGAATTCATTTCATCTTTGGTGTTACAAAGAGCTTTGTTTGTCTTTCGCTCAACTGCGCCCACACATAACAATCAAAGGGGTTGCTATCTGGAGCGTTAGGTCGCCAGATGTAAATGATGTGGTGGCAGAAATTGTCTGACAGTCATGAATGGATTCTCCTGATTGTGTGGCATGGTACAAAGTTCTGCCCTGCTTGTGTGGCATGTTACAAAGTTCTGTTGCCACTATCTTGATCCAGAGCAGCACTGCCTCCTCAAGACACTTGATATAGGTGTCCGTGTTGAGTCTGAGACCCTTACCAACAAATTCAGGTGTTCATTTCTTATCAGAATGATCAGAGTGAGTTTTCTAAGCTGCTGTACTTTCTTATTCATCATTAAGCCCACCCAACTCCTTCCGAGTCCTCTGCACTCTTTTCAGATTGATACGCAAGAACTATGAAATGTTCGTACTGGTGCACCCGGCCCGAATTTCCAAGAAGTATAGCGTGCAGTTACCAAATCTCTGACGGAGTGAATTGCGTCACGGTGATCTTTTTGCCACAGGCAGTACCCAACTGACCCAATATACTGTGCAGTCGACAAAATCAAAAACAAGCTACGCTCATGCGCGAAATTAAAAAGATAAAATCGTGACAATTTACTCCACGCACGCAGTACGTGACTCAGCCATTAAAGATGATGTTACATAATATAACATATGTCTTATACAATATATATATATATATATATATATATATATGTGTGTGTGTGTGTGTGTGTGTGTGTTAACGTCAAAAAACGACATTATTACGTCATTATTTTTGCTCCAACCTAATATTATTTTTTTAAAATAGTGCTCGATACACAAGTAGAGCATAAATATAATTATTTATTTAAAAATATGATTCCAACACGCTACATAAGAGGTTTCATGTTTCAAAACAACATCCGAATACTTCAATATAATTATTTGAATTAAATTGAATTAAAGTAAGCTCTTTTCCATCTTCAAGCGAAATTTTCTTTGGAATAACTTATTTCTGGAATTTGCGTGTTTTAATAGCATATTCATAATTGAAATCAAAATTTCCATGGTAACAGCAAGGGCGATTGTTTAAATAGGGATGGGTGTTGCGTGTTAATAATTTGTATCAGCATAGAGTTACATTCATAGATGTCAAGTCAGGGTAAGTTGGGGCTGTCTAATTTTAAAACGGAATATGTTTTCGCCTAGTCTGGTTTACGTGTCTATGGAGATTTATTTATTTTATTATTTTATTTCTTTATGAAAGGGTTTTGTGTATATAAAAACTGCCGTAATATAGATAGATAGATAGATAGATAGATAGATGTACAATAATACATATAATATATACAGTTGTGGACAGAATTATACGCCAACAAATAATATTTCATATTTTTTTAAGGAAATGCGAATATTTATAGTACTTACTGAATTTACCATAAATATTTGATTCCGGATTTAGTTTTGAATAATTCGTGAAATTTTAACAAGTCTTGATCTATTATATTCATAGTTATAATTTTTTTTCTAAAAATTGGTGCAGACCAAAATTATTTCGCCCCCCAAACTTATGGAAACAGCAAAATTGACCAATTGTTGATTAAGCTTTGGACCTTTGTATTTTAGAAATGATTACTTACTGGAATTCTCCGAGGTTTTGATAAAACTATTGGACCCTACTTTGAACAATAAGAATGTATTTAGCTCTAAGTTGAAATTATGGTGTGTGTTTGTGTGTTTGTGTGTGCGCGTGTGTGCGTGCGTGCGTGCCTGCGTGCGAGCCCGTTGTGTTGTAATGGATATCCGCAAGAAATGACGCACAAATATCCTTGGAAATGGTATGAATCCATTTCTTCTCCACCCATCTATGGGTTAAATAACATGGCGGACTGTGTCTTATAGCCTCCGTTGGCAATCAGCATGCCGCAGAATTAAATATCAGCTTGCGGCGGGAAAACTTCTGCCTAGTAAGTCATGAATCCATGATCACCGAAACGTCTATCACAAACAGGACTTAACTAATATATATATATATATATATATATATATATATATATATATATATATATATATACGCACATAGACATGTGGTGTCTGGGTGTGCGCGCTGAAAAACGCATGTGGCGATCCATTTCTAAAATTCTGTATTTTTTGGGACCAAATATCAATCAGCATACTGATTATGGGCTGTGGCCGAGAACTTCTCAGCACCAAAATGAGCTTGTTTCTAACTGTTTCTTTTTTTTCGGGGGTTGGGGTACCCATCAACTTTTAGACCTGCCGCTTTCGCTTTCCGTTTCTATTTACTCATTTTTTTTTTCTCGATTATTTTGTTTCTCGATGAGAAAATAAATTTTCTAACTTTTTTCTGCCTTCTCTCTTAATCTTGGCATTTATGTTTTAACTTGTGTTTTTTTAATAATGTTTTGTTTTTTACATTTTCCAACACACGCATGCGTAGATACACTTAGGCACTGACATAAGCACACGGACATATTTAAACCTATAGGCACACGCAGTTATGCACACAAATATTTTGCAGCGTTTAAATATCCACTGACTTTAAAATTCGATCAAATGCGTTCGTTTTAGAAGTAATCCGATTGAAAATCCAACGAATTGTTTTGCTTTGCTCTTTTCAAAACTTATTCCTATTCTCATTTATTACCTCCCTTTCTTTTGCTAATTGATATTTTTATTTCTTTTGTTCATTCGTACACCCTTTTCAAATCCTACTTTTTATTATAACGACTAATAAAACTAAAAGCATGAATAGTCAGTCCACAGTTTAGACTAATTCCTTTTCTTTTTTTTTTATTCCTGTACTTTATTTAGTTTCTTTCGAATTTCCTGATTTAAAACTGTTTACTTATTTTTTTTTTTAGTTTTTCATTCCATCGCCTTTTCGTTGTGTTTATATTTAATAAATTGATTCATTTACTGGCATTTTCACTCTTTTGCCATTTTTCTTCCTGTCTTAAACATTTGTTTCCTTTTACAGTATTCCAGCTGCCCTCTTTCTTTTTACTAGTTTGCTGGTTAAACTTTTTATTGTTTTCTTTCTTTTTATTTAATAAAGTATTATCTGTTGCTATTGTTTCCATTTTCTTTCTCTCTTCTTTTAATATAGAACCATTCAGTTTTCGTTATCCCAAATTTCGTTTCGTATTTTTTTTTAATATTTCTTTTTTTTTAAACTTTTCTCCTCTTAGAGATTTTCTTTTCTTTTTGGCATTTTTTCTACATTCATCCCTTTTTTTTCTCTCAAAAAATCGTTACTTGTTTAAACTCGTTTTTTCGTCTCTGTCTTTCTTCTATTCAATGCTCCCTTTCAGCAATCTATATTTTTTCTTGGTTTCCTTTCAATTTTTCATTCATTTGTTGGTATCGTCGTCTTCTATTCTTCTACGATGTATTTTCCTTCTTTATTTTTATATATTTTATCTTTGATAACTTCAAGCTTACTATCTTATTTCTATTTTTTGTTTTTTTTCTTTGCATTTTACATTTCATTCACTCTTCTTTACTTAGTTTCTATCGTTTACTTTTTCTCTCTTTACTTACATAGATTTCCAGCAGTATTTTTTCATCCATTTTTTCATCCATTTTTCATCTATTTTTCTTCTCTTACTTCCGCTCCAAGCACACCCTCTCCTGAACTTTTTTTCTTAATTCCAAATCACATATCTTTTTTTATCTTTTTTATTTTCCATTCTTATGTTTCCTTTCCAACAATTTATATGCTTTGCATCTTTAATAAGCCACCATTAATTCCAGCTTCCATTTTTACTGTCTCCATATTTTTTCTTTAGCTCATTTTGCGGTAAATTCAATTTTTTTTTCATGTGTTTTCAAAATCTTTACAGATTTATAAGCTAAGGAACTTATTCAAAGTCTTATTACGTTATCAAAATTTTCCGAAATAAAAAAAAAATATTTGAAACAAAATATTATCTAAAAATATTTAAACTACAGTCAGAGCGGCAACAGACAACTGACTAACTTCTAATCAGAATTGTTAAATATATTTTTTAATTCTTTTTAATATTCACGAAGACTTTGAATATAAGAGATCAAGCTATAAGTTCTGTAATAATGTTGTATTAATAGATATCGTCATTGTATGGTAAGTTCTGTCGCGAAAGGAATATAGATTGCTTTCTTTTCTTCTTACGGAATTATAAAACCTTAATAGAAACGAAAGTTGTGTGGTTCCGTGAAATGGTTTCGAACTTTTATTTTAGTGTTTCTTAAGAAACATAGTCCTTTACTCGTAGCAAATATTATACTCCTTGGTTGATTTAATCAGTTCCCCACATACAGTCAGCTTCACTAAGACACAAAGCGTTACTGAATGTGAAAAAATTAGAAAACAGAAACATTTTAAGGAGCGAGAAAAATAGAAGGGTAATCAGGAATACAACAGAAAAGGATTTCCATTGCATTTAAAGTTTTCAAGATCTAAGTAAGCTGGAAAGCATAGAGCCAGATCTATGTTTCCCAAGCGAGAAGTGCGAGTAAATAAACTATTGGCATAGAACTTACGTTTACATCTAACCACTTCAACTGTAAATGCATGAGAATTTTTTGACAATCTAGTACTGCGCTTAAATTTATAAAGTATATGCCCCATAGCTCATCCGAAAAAATACCATGAAAGTATTTATAAAAAAGGCATAGTGAAGCAACTTTACGGTGGTTGGAAAGCCGAGATGCCAGGTCAGGACAAATAATATTGCTGATTCTTCTTTGGATTTTATCAATACTCTCTAAATATATAGCAGTTGCACCGGAAAAAATGTTGCAGAAATGTTCAAATCATTGACGAATGGTAGACCTACAGATATATAATATAGTTTTGGGGGAGAAAAATTATTTAACCAAGTTATATGAGTCACAGGTAATGTTTGGTGAATTGTCTGGGAATACGAAAATTATTAGGCCTCGTTTACGGCACTCACTGCAAAACGAAGCAAATAATGAAAACAACCGTTGCAAAAAGGTAATAGCAATTGTTAGGGGCTTACACCGCATCAATTCTAGATGGGGTAGACCCCGTTGGGACTTCGAAACTAAAAATACAAAAATAGAAAGTAATACTTTTACATTTCTTATTTCGTCGCGTGTAAAAATAGACACCAATAAACAGAGTTGCTGTCATCACCATACGGATGTAGCAGTAAGCATACCACCTGACATTTCCTAACCAATGGGAACACGACCTAATAAGATTAAATTTAGGCTTTCCTTTTGGAGCCTATCTACGAACTATTTTAAGGATGCACCAAAATCCAGTCTAGGGGCTCACGGCAGACACACAGTAGCGACACACAAGACTACCAAAAAACAATCGTCACGAATTCATGGTAACGGAAGCGAGGTTTTGCCACCAACGTCAACCATATCGGCCACAGAAAAATAAAAATCCCAAGTCAGTGAGTTCCATCCGTAACAGTGCGTTAGTCACATCGGATTTCCGAAATTCGATAGTCCCCTCTCATCTATATCTCGCGATACACTTCGCATTACACAGCATCTTTGAGTCAGGACAGTATTGGTAGGGAGGAAAAGACACAATTTGCCAACGAAGAATTACAATTTAAAAATATGCGGTAGCAGGTTTAAATGCATATGCACATATTCGCATGCATACAACATATATATATATATATATATATATATATATATATATATATAAGTGAACATAGAAGTCAACACTTAGAGGCGACAGTCTGTTTCATGCTATATGCAATCGTCAGACACACGTGATCTGACGATTGCATCTATGTTCACTTTTATATTTACACACGCTCTATCTCTGATATTGAGCACTTTATCCCATAAATATAGCACATCTTAAGACTATATTTCTTCATATATATATATATATATATATATATATATATATATATATATATATATATAAAGGTGAACATAGAAGTCAACACTTAGAGGCGACAGTCTGTTTTATGCTAAATGCAATCATCAGGCTACATATATATATATATATATATATATATATATATATATATATGTGTGTGTGTGTGTGTTTCTGTGTGCATGTTTGTGTATAAATATATATGTAAAAAGACAATATCAATAAAGAAAGACAGGTCTACACGTATTACGCACACACTCACACATCCGTACATAAACGGACATTTAACAAACCTTTAACGAATTCTCTGTAACTCTGCTCGGAAGACCATTTTTATTTCGCCTAAATGTTACCATTCTTCTTATTAAATTGTATTCAAATTGTTACACGTTGTTGTTCATTTTCCCATTTTTATACATCAGCGCAGTTTCGTTCGCCATTACTGTCTCTCGTTTAACATCGGCTGCAATATCACCTTCCCTTTATTCTAAAGGAGATTAGCAGGAAACAGCTTCACTGTAAGAAAAACCCAGCAACAATTGATAATAACCACCGAAAACAATAATTCAGACACCTCGCATAAATTTAAAATTAAGTACTTGTTTGTTTTTTTAGCTCTAATTCGTAGCTCTAAAACTGGGGTCACATTTTGTCTACTCGTCATAGACTCTCGAAATTTCATATCCCCTCAGTTTAGTATCCAAACGTAAACAAAACAGTTTCTAAAGATCTAATGTATTTATTTATTTAATCCAATAAAAATAATGTTTAAAGTCATTAAATCTATTGTATTAATATTTTTTTTAATCCATTACTTCATAATTGCTTTCTTTACATTTGGATACAAAACTGGGAAGCTATGAAATTTCGAATGTATATGACGCGACGGATTTCAATTTAAGGCAATATTTTGATCGCGATCTTCGTGGTCGAGTCGATTAAAGCACGTTTAGGAACGGTTACCTCTGTTCCAGGTGGGGTGGGAAGCAGTGCATAATTCTCTTTATTCTTTCTACTTACAATTGATGCTTAGTTCATTATTCGTGCTTTCCTTTACTGCTTTGTTTGGTAGTTTCTAGTTTTCTTTCTATGAATACCATAAGCACGGATTCATTTGAATATTTTATGTTGTGAAGAATGCACACAACCGATAAGAAAACTTCGTAAGTCTTTGAGTATCCCTAGAATCACATCGCTGTATAGATTGAATAAATCTGATGAGAAGATACCTTTGTCTTACGGCCCTTTCCATTTTTTTCATAAAGATTTATTCACTCACTTCACGTCGTTCGGACTGTTGTCCTCATCTTTATTGCAATATTCACAACGTTTCGGCCGTTGTACGACCCGACCTTCTTCAGTTGACTTACGTTGGAATTTCGAACCGAACCCTTTATTTAGTCCAGTTAATTATCGTTAGTAACTCAACTCATCAATTTGTCTTCCCTCTCTGGTGGTCAGGTGTTGAACTCAAAAGTCTTGGGGGAAAACACTTTTGGGATTACTCAACCAGTAGTCTGATACTGAGAGATCCCAAAAAGGCACGGTATGTGGGATTAAAACAATCCACGCACGTGGACTAAAGAGTTTCTTCGAAATTTCATTGAAAACCAGCTGAAGACGGCCGTGAATACAGCAATAAAGATGATACAAAAGCCCGAATGATGTAAACCGTATAAATAGTTACAATACCTTTTTAATAAATATAGACAGATCCTGAAGCCGGAATGTTAAACGGCCGAAACGCCGTGAAAATCTCAATAAAGCTGAGGACAACAGTCTGAACGATGTAAATACTGTAAATAATTACAATACCTGATCTAGGAAATATGGACAGATCCTGAAGAAGATTTGAATGTTCAACGGCCGAAAAGCCATGAATATGGCAATAAAGATGAGGACAACAGTCCAAACGATGTAAATAGTGTAAATATTTACAATACCTGATCTCAGAAGTATAGACAGCTCCTGAAGAAGGCTGGAGTCGAGTTCGAATTCCAGTCGAATCCATTACATTCACTTACGTGCTAATACTCTTGGGAAAGGTATGAATCCTCTTTTTCTCCCCTCCGCCGGCTATTGGTAAATAGCAGGATAGACCGGGTTCTATAGCCTTCTATGGCAACTGGTCTACTGTAGAAAGAAATGGCATCCTACTGCGGGAAAAAAATCTGCCTCGTCAGTCTTGTATCGAAAGATACATGATCACCTAAGCGCGTATCAAGCATGGCACATATCTGACTGACTTCCGAATGTTGCTATATTATTTGTTCTCTTTGTAGTTACGAATCTGATTTTTAATGCAACAGACTCTCTCATAGGTTAACTTGTCAAAATTTAGTGCAATTTTTGGCATGTAGATGAATATATTACGAATAAACAAAATGATATTAGCATTAGACAAATTTTACTAGATAACAAAATAATATTATGCAGAAAAGACTCCAAATTCTAGACTATGTTGTAATAAAAGGGAAGCAGTTCTCTTTAAATAGAGTGTCTTTCTTTCACCGTATATTGAAGTGTGTATAAAATAAATAAAATAAAGCCCTCACACACACATAAAATATTCAGTTCGAGCCTTTATATGATGTCAACTTGAAAGAGTGACTTGAAATTAGCTCTATCAAATTGAGAATGCCAGAATTAAAAACATTTGCGTAAATACACAGAGAACAATCATTGAAGACGAATGGAGCAATATTCGAAAGTACTGGTGTAAAAATATAATATAAAATAAAAGTGAATAGAAATTTTGGCAAATTTACCGAAAACAGAAAGCAACTTATACAAAAATTTGAAAGATTTAATTAAAAAAAAAATGATAGAGAGAACCTGTCGATGTTATTTAACAAAACACTTTTGAGAGAATTCCTGCTGCCGAAATGCACCAGAATTAAATCAAGTAATATATATATATATATATATATATATATATATATATATATATATATATGCGCGCGCGCGCGCGTGTGTGTGTGTTTTGTGTGAAGCACTCAAAAATTGCAGGACTGAAGAAAAACGAGCGCACATACGCATATGTGTTTTCCATAATGAAAATTAAAGAAAGAAAATCAGTCTGTAGAAAGAAACAAAATTTTAAAACTGCGTCACGTGATTATGATGTCACTACATTATTATTAGTTTTATATCTTCCGCCATTATTGTCACTTGTTTTTCCCGACTGGCCTTGCGGCTATAAAGTTTAATTTTAAAAAAAAAGAAAGAATCATTGAGTGAATTTTTATAGCTCCATTTATATGTGACTCGCAACTTAAGGCGTTAAGATATTTCATTATCCCCAAAATTCATTCAATTACTTTTTTCTCCATTTTCGCTTTTTCCTTATTTTTATTTTTAAAAGTTAAATAAACATTCTGGAAGAAAATACTTTTCTTTTTTTTTTAAATGGGCGATTTTGATCAGCGTTTTGTGCCTCAAGGTTATATTTTATCTTTGTTTTCAAATTTTCCATTTGTGAACCCAATATGTGTGTAAGTACCTGTTTTCGTATAAGTGTCTTTCTTCTGTCAAAAGGTATGAATACGCTCGTCCAGCCTTCTATCAAAAATGAATGTAGCCTAAATTCAGATTTGAATATTGATGCAGTAGGTAATATTAGGAATGTTTTGTAATATACGAATTCGTACACGTACACGCACACACACACAGACACACACACACACACACACACACACACACATATATATATATATATATATATATATATATATATATATATATAAGTCCTTTGGAAATTACTAAAATAGTTTTCTAACTTTAGTAACAAACAGAACGTATTAGCCGTAATTTATAGACACCATACATACACATACAAACATGTGTGAATAGTAGATGTTTAAATTGGTTATCTTGACTGGAGAAATATGCTGATCTTAAAAAGAATCAAAATTATATTCAATATAAATATGCTAACTTGTATCTATAATAGCTGGAGCCCTCGGGAAAGTGTCGGCGTCCACTGCAACCAATTTGCAAATGTTTTCAAACCGACAAAGAATTTAGACTATCTCGATGACGCTTTAAAGAAAAAAAATATTCAATATAGCTGAGTGCTGAAGAAATTTTAGACTAAAAATGTATGCACACTTCAGGAAAAGAAAGATTCAGTTAAATATTGTAATATTAAATTTATTCAGAGATCACGAGAGTAATACAAGTTATGATTGGACACGAGTACAATCACAATAGCAATTCAAAATGGTGGCGTTTAGCTTGCAGACATTTATAAGTATGGCGAACAGCGTTGGCCAAAGTGTCCAGTGGGATTGCTTCACGTAAATTTTAAATTTCTCGTCTAAGAGACGCCACTGTAATGGCATCTGTCGAGAAAATATTGTACTACAGTAAACAGTGTTATCGCAAGTTGATAAAACGACGAAAAACATTTTTTTTTTTCTGTACTGAAATCTGTACATATTTTTTGACGGACTCTGTTCATATATATATATATATATATATATATATATATATATATATATATATATGTGTGTGTGTGTGTGTGTGTGTGTGTGTGTGTGTGTGTGTGTGTACATAATGGACAGATTATAATTGTTCCAACTTGAGAAAAAAAAAAACCACAAAAAT
>OZ010582.1:85593422-85673422 GCA_963932145.1 Acanthosepion lycidas | reverse complement strand
AAAAGAAAAAGAAAAGAAAAAGGAAGATAATTTTTTTTTCTTTGAGCAAGATTTTTTAAACCGAGGTAGGTCTGGCCACACCGACGCCGCTGAGCGCCCATTGGCTGGATGGTGCCATGAGTGTTAGGCGGAGGTAATCATGTGAAGAAGGAGGGGAGGCATGTTGCGCCCCTCTGAAGGGATAAGTGTGAGATGCCACTGAGAGAGAGGGGAAACCCGTTGACACCCTCCGAGGGCATGGTGAGATACCAATATGAGAACAGAAGAAGGTGGGAAGACGTAAAATAATAACATTTTCCTGACCGAAAACAAAGAAGTGGATTGTTGGTTAAGAATTATCAAGGAACCTCAAACCCGGACAAACCCACCCCGGTTTTGGTCGGCGTCCATATAAGCAGAGTCACAGCGAGTTAAGTACCAGTTCGAGTTCGAGTGAAGTTCGCAGTTAGAGTTGCACCCGCCTCGTAGATAGCTGACTTGAAAGATTCACGCAAATCACGACCTCAACTTCTAGCCAAGAACAATTTATTTTTTAAGAACGACTTAGACTTATACCACCAAAACAAGTTTTACAAATATCGCCTGAAGATACACCAAGAACCAGTTTCTTAAAGAACAAACAACTTAAGATGTTAACACTCGCCTAACAAACACAAAGTGTCACGAATCCATATAGCGGGTTTGGCAGAAAGACGCAGTCCTGTATTCAGCAACCAGATATAAAATATTGTTATCCTTTTTTTAACACATTTGAACTTGAATTTTATATTATTTTCTTTTCTTTTACATATACTTGTGCGGTGTTACCCCTGATCGAACTCGGCTTGCATTACGGCCCGGCGACTGATTGATTTCGTCTGCCTAAGATCAAATCACAACGTGGGTAGGTTAGACTGGAAATCAAAACAGTTACTTCGGTAACCAGACGTTGGAGGCGAGCTGGGAACGACAAGGCTGATACCGAATCTAACCAGATTTCCATCCGAATCACCAAAAGGTTAGAACGTCACATTTTGTGCCGCGACCAATACCAAGCCAGTTGGTCGTCACAGGACAGGATAGCACGACGGACGTGGCTAGGCAGAGGTCACATTTGGCGCAGCGACACCGGGGGACGTCACAAAAAATACTCAAATATTGAAAATTTTGTTACTTTTAGAAAAAGATAACAAATATAAAAAAGATTAAAATATAAATTGGGATTTAAGCCTAAAATACTCGAAGTTTAGGAAGGCATTATTTAACATACAATAAAATAATTTATACTGAACAGTATTAGTACCTACATTATCAATTGATAAAAGAATGAACGAGAGAAAACAATGCAAAGGTGTCAAATATAACTTTAGGTAAGTAAAAACAAAAAGTAAAAATAAGGCAAACGATCTTCAGGTTAATTGTACAAAAAAAAAAAAAACTACTTATACAGAACAATCCGGTACCTGTAGAAATAATTGTAAGAAATAATAAGAAATAATACATATATAACCTCAAATGAATATTATAATCGTAATTTAAAAGGACGCCGGATAGCACTTCCAACAACGAAATGAAACGAAAAAGGACTCTGGTGAAATAAATTATTATAATGGTACCTTAAAGTGGTCTGGTTTTCTTTTAAATATTAGCTCTGGATTTACATTGAGCTCTCAGGATTCCATCCTCCTTGGGATTACCCATACGGATTACCAAGTTCTTCATAACTTATATATATATATATATATATATATATATATATATATATATATATATATATATAGATAGATAGATAGATAGATAGATAGATTGATAGATTGATTGAAAGTCGGAGGAAAAGATATGAAATCCGTGAATGAATAAATAAATTTAAAAAAATGTTTAATTTAATTTACAATTTATATCGATGGAAAAAAATAGCGTATATGAACATGACTTGTCCTCAGCTGATTTTTCTGCTTGTCTCCAATTAAAATGATGAATATTTGATTTGTTTGTCTCCTTATATTTTTCCCCCTCTGGTACATTCATTTGTCCTATTGGATAAGACGCTATTAATTGTAGACTTAAAGCAATAGATTTATGATTCACCGCAACTAAATCAAGGAGTTCTTTCTTTCATTTGGTTCTATCTTCATGTTTTTCATTGTTCATGTGTTGATGCTTATATTGGTTTTTGTCCTTTAGCATTTTGGAAATGTTCACGAAAGAGAAGAACCGAACAAATATATGAAAGATGTAGTATTTTCCAGATAGTTTAATCCTTATTTCCTATACTACTTCTACTCCTCTATTGTCCTCTTACTTCCTTCTTTCATTCCTTCTTTCATTCCTTCCTTCCGTCCTTCCTTCCTTCCATCTTCTTTTTCTTCTTCTTCTTCCCTTCTTATCGAATTGGCTCTTATTCTTCTTGCGTGTCACTTTTGAACTCCTCTCCTCTTCTTCCTCTTCTTCATACTCCTTGCTGAACCTCTTCATTCTCCTTCTTCTTATCCTGCATTTCTTTCTTCTTCTTCTTCTTCTTCTTCTTCTTCTTCTTCTTCTTCTTCTTCTTCTTCTTCAACCTCTTCCAGCTTTCTTCTTCTTCTGCATCTTCTCCTTTGACTTTTTCCATCTTCTCTTTCGACATCTTCTTCTAATTCTGCCCCTCCTTCGACCTCCCTTTTCTTCCGCCTCTGGTTCTCTTTCGGTCTCCTCTTCTCCGGGTCCACTTTCGACCACATTCTTGTTCTTGTTCTCGTTCTTCTTCTTCTTCTTCTTAAATTATAGTTATTATTCTCCATCGTAGTATTAGTTGTAGTATAATTATTCGTTTTAAAAATAAAAATCTTTTGCCCATCGCAGAAATAACGTCACGTCATGAGTCTCGTAATCAGTTAGAGTCGTAAAAGGACAACGTATACCGCAACCATAGTAGCAGCGGTGTATCTAGAGTAAGATGATGCAGCCCATCCCTTGATATCAGAGTTTTCTATCTCCTACACTATTTTCTCCACCTTCAGGGAAAGAGCCCAATCAGGGCTAATATTTAACCCATAGATGGGACCTGACAGAGAAAAAATGGATTCATGGTATTTGTGTGAAAGTGAACGCATATAGTGTACCGGTTATAGAATCGAAAAAAATTGCACATCTCTGAACACTCAGAATTAAAATGCTTCAAATGTCCAGCGTAAACTCTAAAAGGGTAGGCTGCTGATAACTTGTTGCAAGAGTCTAGCGAATACCTCGTTTTTTTTTTTTTTTTTTTTTCTAAAAACTCCAAGGATTCTTCATGACTTATATGAACTGCAATATATTCATAGACAATAAGAAATAGTTACATAATATTTAATATTATTAATTAATTAGTTAATATAACATTAACAATAGTTAACTAACGTAATTATATATTTGGTTAGAATATCGTATATATATATATTAATTTTGGGATTTCTCTCTTCGTATTCTGCGATTAAATCCCCAAACGTTCTCTGCCAGTAAAAATCATCCTTCACTGTAGCCAGTGAATTAGGATCTATATGAATTTTCTTTGGGTAAATGACGCAAATTATATTTACAAAAGAATTTGTGTTGAATAAATTGTCCTCTAAGCAAGAACCTTTTTGCAAAGATTTATTAAATTGAAAACGTACGTAAATTTTGCTTTAGACACGATAACTAATGTGCTATCTGTTTTATCGTTCACTGGCGACATAGGCAGATATAACAATGGCAATCCACTGTGAATAACTCTCGTTTGCCAGTTTTATAGAATTATAAATCACAAATCTTCCATGTATTTCCAATTCATCTAATTTCGATTCAAGTATTTTAGACATACTTCCAACTTCGTCTCAACTTTTTTGACGAAACAGATCTTTTTTCAGCTGGCCTATCAAACTAAAAGCGTATTTTTTTATATTTTCAATAAACTATTTACTACTCTCATAATAGTGAATCTGATCGGTCCGATAAAGTAAAAAATATTATCCACATACTGTTGTTAAATGGAGCAAGGGACGGCTTGTTAATTTTAACAGCTTCAAAACAAAACTGCTCTCTACTTATCGTGTGGTAGAAGCTTTTCTTCCTTCTATCAATAAGGAGAGTGGCTCGTTTCGTTTTCTAGGGCTGATATTTTCCGCTGATGTAATAGGGAACAGATATGTTTAATGAACTGCTAGGTCTGCTGCTAAGAAAGTTGGTTCACTGTGTCCTGCTAGACAATTTTTCACACCCGAAATCTAGCTTACATATTTATGAATTCACCCATTGTCTAGGCTTCAGTCACATTTCCAACGCCGTTATATATCTTCCCTGTGACTTTTCTATAAATACTTTCATGGTAAGCTTTGCTCTACGGTGCGCAGACTTTATGAATGTAAGCATAGTACTAGATTGGCTGGATGGTCTGATAGAGTTGAAATGGCTAGATGTAACAAAAATTGCTATTAAAGCAGATTCGTTTCTTACATTTCTCGTTTGAGGGACTCTTTTCCAGCTGCATGCATTCTAAGGACGTCTGATCTTCAAAAATTTAAATGCAGTTTTAATCATTATCTTCTGTCCTCGTTGAAATATCCTTAATTTCTTCTTCTTGTCTTTCAGCCTCCTCCTCTTCTCTTTCTCAGCTTCTTTTTAGTCTATTCTTGTTCTTCTTTATCTACGTCACTGAAGTCTTCTTCCTCACTAAAGACTTATTTTTCACTTGCAGTAATTCCATGCGCCCCAGTGGCATTTGCCATGCCTGGAGTGAAATGCTTTTAACACACACACACACACACACACACACACACACACATATATATATATATATATATATATATATATATATATATATATATATATGAAGAAAAATATACGGAAAAACAAACAAAAATTCTTATATGCAATTATGCTGTTTTAATGTTAATATGTCAACGTCGGACGTTTCGGTCCAATAAACTATCTTCAGGACATATTCATAAAATATGGTTTATTGGACCGAAACGCCCGACGTTGACATATTAACATTAAAACAGCATAATTGCATATAAAGATTTTTGTTTCTTTTTTCCGTATATTTTTTTCATGCTGTCGGATCTATATACATATATTTACACACACACACACACACACATATATATATATATATATATATATATATATATATATATATATATATATATATATATGTATGTATGTATGTATGCTAGGATCTTCAAGTACAAGCTTTTTAGTTTCTGTCAACCAACCTGTTTTCATTTCAAAATATTCTTGCTTTAAAAAGTTATCTATGTCGTAAAAATGTTTTCTTCTTCTTCTTTTTATTATTATTATTATTATTATTATTATTATTATTATTATTATTATTATTATTATTATTGTACTATATCATCTTTGGCCTCTCTTTTTTCATTCTTTCTGTACATCTATTTTTGCCCCCTCCTTCGGCCACGTCTTCTCCTTTTACTTCCTCTCTAAATTTTTCTCATTCTCTTTCTGTTCCAGTAACCTTATGCACACTAGTAGAATTTCTCATACTTGGAGTGAGATGCTTTTAAACTTTAATATATATATATATATATATATATATATATATATATATATATGTGTGTGTGTGTGTGTATGTGTGTGTGTGTGTGTGTGTGTGCGTGTGTGTGTGTGTGCGCGTGCGTGTGTGTGTGTGTGATCTCTTTTAGTTTCTGTTCATCTTCCCGTCTTCCATTCAGAATATTCTTGTTCTACAAAACTTATTTATGGGGTGAAAAATAGTTTTTATTTTATTTTTTTCCCAGCGTCTGGGTCGGCGAACTATATGCCCGAGGGTTATTTTCATTTTTGTGGAAAGAAAATCGTGTCATTTAAACTATTTCTCGTTATTTATGATTTGTTTTCAATAAATATATATTGCATATCTCAGCTGAGAATATAATCTTTGCTTCTCGCCCATATATACATATATACATACATACATATATATATATATATATATATATATATGAATCAGTATCAACTCAAGCAAGACAGTACTGTAACTAGCAGGCAAGTGGTTACAAGGTGTGGAGGAATTAGGAACCAAAAATTAAAATTAGTAAGAAGTAGATAGAGAAAAGCAATCAGAAAGACAGTAGATAACGATTGAAATTGCATTTAAATTTTTGCACATTAAAGTTGGCTGAAAAGCATGAAGACGGGCGGAAGAGCCACAAGAGAGAAATGCGAAATAAGAAACTTTTAGAATAGAAATTACAGGTACATCTAGTTAGATCAAGTGTAAATTGGGGCGATTTCACCGACAGTTCAGAATTCCATTTAAATCTATACAATCTAGGTACCATAACCAAGAGCTCATTCGAACAATTACCATGAAAGGATTTATAAAAAATGCACAAAGGAGCAACCCTAGGGCTGTGGACAAATGACTAAATTCGAGCCGCCACATAAGGACAAATAATATTGTTGATTTTTTTCGGACCTTTTTTGGAATGCAAAGGGGTCTCTCATGATTAATGGAGGGAAATTTAATTTTGGAGACATAAAAATTGACAAGCCATCATTTGCCCCGATTAACGACGTGCTGCGTTTTTTTTTTTTTTTTTTTTTTTTTCTGTAAATAAGTTGATATATATATATATATATATATATATATATATATATATATATATATATATATATGCGTGTGTGTGTGTATGCATGTATGTATGTATAAACCTAGTAATCTCAAAACAAAAATTCTTATAATGAAAATTGAGGCTGTAAAATGTCCATCAACATCCACGTATTGAGAAACGTAGCCCATTCAAATTCGGTGGCAACCATCTATCGACTTGTTTAGCTATTCTCCTTCTAATTGGATGGTCACAATTTATCGACTGGTTTAGCTATTTTCATCTAATAGAGTGGATACAATTTATCGACTGGTTTAGATATTTTCAGTTTAATGGAAGTGTCACAATTTATCGACTTGTTAAGCTATTTTCATTTTAATTGGATGATCACTATTTATCGATTGTTTAGCTATTCTCCTTCGAATTGGATTGCCACAATTTATCGACTCGTTTAGCTATTTTCATTCTAATTGGGTGAATACAATTTATCGACTGGTTTGGATATTTTCCTTTTAATGGAATTGCCACAATTTATCGACTTGTTAAGCTATTTTCATTTTAATTGGATGATCACTATTTATCGATTGTTTAGCTATTCTCCTTCGAATTGGATTGCCACAATTTATCGACTCGTTTAGCTATTTTCATTCTAATTGGGTGGATACAATTTATCGACTGGTTTGGGTATTTTCCTTTTAATGGAATTGCCACAATTTATCGACTTGTTAAGCTATTTTCATTTTAATTGGATGATCACTATGTATCGATTGTTTAGCTATTCTCCTTCTAATTGGATGGTCACAATTTATCGACTCGTTTAGCTATTTTCATTCTAATAGAGTGGATACAATTTATCGACTGGTTTAGATATTTTCAGTTTAATGGAAGTGTCACAATTTATCGACTTGTTAAGCTATTTTCATTTTAATTGGATGATCACTATTTATCGATTGTTTAGCTATTCTCCTTCGAATTGGATTGCCACAATTTATCGACTCGTTTAGCTATTTTCATTCTAATTGGGTGAATACAATTTATCGACTGGTTTGGATATTTTCCTCTTAATGGAATTGCCACAATTTATCGACTTGTTAAGCTATTTTCATTTTAATTGGATGATCACTATTTATCGATTGTTTAGCTATTCTCCTTCGAATTGGATTGCCACAATTTATCGACTCGTTTAGCTATTTTCATTCTAATTGGGTGAATACAATTTATCGACTGGTTTGGATATTTTCCTTTTAATGGAATTGCCACAATTTATCGACTTGTTAAGCTATTTTCATTTTAATTGGATGATCACTATTTATCGATTGTTTAGCTATTCTCCTTCGAATTGGATTGCCACAATTTATCGACTCGTTTAGCTATTTTCATTCTAATTGGGTGAATACAATTTATCGACTGGTTTGGATATTTTCCTTTTAATGGAATTGCCACAATTTATCGACTTGTTAAGCTATTTTCATTTTAATTGGATGATCACTATTTATCGATTGTTTAGCTATTCTCCTTCGAATTGGATTGCCACAATTTATCGACTCGTTTAGCTATTTTCATTCTAATTGTGTGGATACAATTTATCGACTGGTTTGGATATTTTCCTTTTAATGGAATTGCCACAATTTATCGACTTGTTAAGCTATTTTCATTTTAATTGGATGATCACTATTTATCGATTGTTTAGCTATTCTCCTTCGAATTGGATTGCCACAATTTATCGACTCGTTTAGCTATTTTCATTCTAATTGGGTGAATACAATTTATCGACTGGTTTGGATATTTTCCTTTTAATGGAATTGCCACAATTTATCGACTTGTTAAGCTATTTTCATTTTAATTGGATGATCACTATGTATCGATTGTTTAGCTATTCTCCTTCGAATTGGATTGCCACAATTTATCGACTTGTTTAGCTACTTTCATTCTAATTGTGTGGATACAATTTATCGACTGGTTTGGATATTTTCCTTTTAATGGAATTGCCACAATTTATCGACTTGTTAAGCTATTTTCATTTTAATTGGATGATCACTATGTATCGATTGTTTAGCTATTCTCCTTCGAATTGGACTGCCACAATTTATCGACTTGTTTAGCTACTTTCATTCTAATTGGGTTGATACAATTTATCGACTGGTTTAGATATTTTCATTTTGATTTGAAATGCCACAATTTATCGACTTGCTTAGCTATTTTCATTCTAATTGTGTGGATACAATTTATCGAATGGTTTGGATATTTTCCTTTTAATGGAATTGCCACAATTTATCGACTTGTTAAGCTATTTTCATTTTAATTGGATGATCACTATGTATCGATTGTTTAGCTATTCTCCTTCGAATTGGATTGCCACAATTTATCGACTTGTTTAGCTACTTTCATTCTAATTGGGTTGATACAATTTATCGACTTGCTTAGCTATTTTCATTCTAATTGTGTGGATACAATTTATCGACTGGTTTGGATATTTTCCTTTTAATGGAATTGCCACAATTTATCGACTTGCTTAGCTATTTTCCCTTTAATTGGATGATCACTATTAATCGACTGTTTTGCTATTCTCCTTCGAATTGAATTGCCACAATTTATCGACTTGTTTAGCTTATTTTCATTCTAATTGGGTGGATACAATTTATCGACTGGTTTAGATATTTACATTTTAATGGCATTGCCACATTTTATCGACTTATTAAACTATTTATTAAACTATTTATATAATTCTTATTTGATGGTCACCATTTATCGACTTTATAGCTATTCTCCTTCTAACTCGATGGCAAACATCTATCGAATTCATTCAGCCTAAGCTAAGATCAGCATTAGATTGGCCTAAACAAATAGTTCGGATTTTATCGTTATAAGTTACACATTCTGTATAAGACTTTTGACTCTGTTGTGACACCTGTCATATTGGTGCACATATTTAAAAAAAGAATTGTCAAAATTGACGTGGTTTTGCTTATTGATTGCAACATTAAATAAACGGATGGGAATAAGACGTACATTTGCCACATAACTCTCCTTTATTTTTAATCTATTTTAACCTATGTTGCGCCCCGTAACTAGAAAGTATCTATTGTCTGCAAAAGAAATGGTCAAAAATGCAAGTTACAAAATCGAGAGGTTTGTAGCGTGTATATATTCTTTTGATGAGAAGTTATATGCTCCTGGTACATTTGACCCGCAAAAAATTTTGAAAGACTCGTATATATCCACAGGTTTAAGACATAGAATTTGAACAAAGAATTATTAACAAATATATTGTCTGTATATTTTAGAAAAGAAAAGATGTGAAAATGAAATGAAATGAGAAAAGTTCAAATCAACTGTAAGTGTCTTTAATTATCCCTGTTTGCAGGAGCGAAAAGAATACATCTTTTCGCCATGAAATTCACCGAGATAGATATCGAATCTTTCAAATCTCGCATCGCCTGTAAATCCAAAAGGGGCCGAATATCCAATATCTTGCCGCGTTGAGATGTTATTAATACAACAATACTCCTATCGGAGTTAACTCCTCCTTTAGTTCGTTAACCCTTTCACAAGGTTCTCTCTTCCCTGGCTATAAATAGTCGCTGACCCTTCGCCTCTTCCTCTCTTTTTCCTCAGACTTTTCAGCCTTATCACCTCTCAGATGTGAACGCTCACAGAGATAGCCTTTCCCAAATGCTGGGAACACGCTAAGCACAATAGACGTACGTACGAACACTCACCACACACACACACACACACACAAAAAAAAAACACATATAATATTCACACACACACACTCTGTCCATTGTAACTTTCCATGTAACTTGTTATTAACATATATATATTTGTATACATATATTTATCGGTCTTGTGTTTGTTTTTCTTTGCCTTCTTTGGACTTAATTAAAGTCCGACTTTCTCATGTAGTTGGACCGGCTAACAGGAAAATCTTAACTCCACATGTGTTTCTTCTACTTCTATCAACAACATCACAGCCACGGTCCGCTACACTCCTCCCAGATTGAAGAAGATTATCTTATGAAATCTTATTTGTTATGCCTGAATCTAAATTTTGTGCCCTATGAAGATTGCGACCATTTTTTTTTTATTGTTGGAGGTATTAACATTTTAGGTGAGGGCATGTTGTCTATTGGTTTGCTTCGATATATGTCAGTTGTTTGTGTGACTTTTTCAATGTAAACAGGTTTTTAACGATCAATTATTACGGTGTCCTTCACTTTTAATTAATGTATTCATTAATTCATTTTTTTATTTTTTTTTTTATTTTTTATTTTTTTTTGAATAGCAAAATATTTTTCATTTCGTTCCAACACTTTATGTAGACCGGAATGTTTTTGGAATAGTGGTTTCTTAACCATGTCATTCTTGAGAAATACATACTATGTAGATCTGTAGGTATAAAAGATTTTTTGGTTACACATATCTAGTGGGTGTAAAACAGAAGCTATTCATTTTGTCTTTTAGTATGTTGATAGAATTGATATATTATGACGCTCAATGTATTGACCGGGTAATCTCAAGGAGATTCCAAAAACGATGTCTGCTTGTATGCAGTTTAGAAATCCTTTTAAGGTATTTCGTATTGTTAGGGCAGTAATAGGTAAGTTATCTACCCCTTTGTCAGGGCCAATCTTGGCTAGTGCAATTTTTAGCTGTTTGCGAATCTTTCCACAATTCCATTGGCACAATGATGGTAGGCAATAGGTCGGATATTTTCCACTCCGAGGAGGATGAGAAATTCCTTGAAAAATATGGTTTAAAACTGTTATCCTCTGTCAGTAGTAATCACAGATGGCACTCCAAATGTACTGATCCACTTGTCCTGTACAACTTTTGCAATAGTCTCTGCAGATCTATTTGGAATAAGAAAGGCAGAGATCCACTATGTAAATAAAATAATGTGTTTTTGGAGGGGTCCGACAATGTCTATGTGCAAATGAGTGAACCTACCGTAGAGTCTCTGGAATTTACCAATGGGCAATTTTTTATGTTTCCTAATTTTGTATTTTTGTCACTGAATGCATTGCCACGTCAAAGTTTTATGTCAGTGGGCATGTTCGGTCATAGAAATCGGTCTGTTATCTGTGGTTTTTCGTCTGCCAGGATATGATAAACAATGAAGATGGTTCAAAATGATTTCACGTAACGATGGAGATATATTAAGTCAAAGGTAAGCTTTTTTCATGTCATATAAATTCGAATGTTCTAAAGGGATAAGTAATCTTTCAAGTTGCAGTGAAGTATCTTCCTTGACATGCAAAAGTTTAGAGTCTATTTTTTGTTCCTCGGATATAGTCTTGTAGATTAAACTTTCCGTATTTATTGAGGATATGGAAGTGCATCTGCAACAATATTTTCTGCACCATTTATATGATGTAGGTCTGAAGTAAATTGTGAAATGCAGTCGAGATGTCTTGTATCACGTGGTGAATATTTGTCGGGCTTGCTATAGAGGGAATAAGTGACTGGTTCCTAGTCAGTAAATACTCTTAATTCGCATCCCTCTGAAATATAACGGAAAATGTCGAATAGCTAAGAAGATAACAAGAAGTCCTTTCGAAAATGGGTTGCATTTGATCGGTGAGGAATTTAGCTTGTAAAAGCAGAATGATATAGGTTTGTTTTCTCCGTTAATATTTTGCCGTAAAACGGCACTAACATTTTAGTTTTACAAAGTTCAGCAAGACTTTCTTTGCTTCGAGAAAAGCGTCTAAAGCAAAACTTTGAAGTAAAAATTTTGCATGCTTTTTCTGAGTGCGTTTTTCATATTTCTGTCAGTGGGGCTAACTTTGATGAACACTGGTTCAAAAATATTCAAAGGTTTAGTGGCATGGTATATTATTATCGAAGTTGACGAGTTGATTCTGGTTTGGGGATTTTTTTTATAACAACTATCTTTTCGGGTAGAGGTGATATCCCTTTTTCGTCTATTATATATCCTAAAAGTGAAAGATTTGTTTCACATCAAACGTGCATGTATCGACCTTAATTTTCAATCCAAAATGCTGCACGCGTTCAGAAACAAGTTGGATATGATCCATGTGTTCGTTCATATTTCTGCTTTCTATAAATACATTGTCGATGTATGCGAAAGTTTAAGATAAACCTTTTAACACTTCGTCTGTCAGCCGTTGAAAAGACTGGGACGCTGTTCGTAAACCAAACGGAATTTGGGTGAATTCAAATAAACCGGAAGTGGTGGTGATTACAGTGTTTGGTACATCGCTGTCTTCGACGGGTATTTGGTAGTACCCTTTGGTTAAGTCAAGTCTGGTGAAAATTTTTCACACTCTGCAATCCCACCGGGAAATCATGTATAATGTGGGATAGGATAGCAATCTCGGATTGTTGACGCGTTTAGTTGTCGGGAATCCCCACATGGACGCCAAACAGAAGAATTTGCTTTCGGTACCATGTGCAACGGGGATGACCACTGGTTCTTGTAAGGTCGAATTATTCTTAGCTTCAACATGTGCTGAAATTCTTTTTTTGCAGTCTTGTAATTTACTAGGCTGAGCCTCCGCTGTGTCCATTGTGTCGGTTGTACTGTCTATTGAATGTGGTCTTTAGCAGTGTGTTGTACTGTGTCATTATGTTTGAATGAGGGTGTAATCCCTGGAAATCGAAGGATTTCGCGGCAAATCTTGTCGTCCGGTAGAGCTGTGGAAACATCGGGAAGGAGTTCTTTCGATATTTAGTTGTGGTTCATTGTCTATCAGTGTCTTTGGAGCCATGTTCACTGATAGGTGTAATTTTTTTAGGAAGTCTGCTTCGAGTATAAGTGCCTTCACATCTGCTTGTATAAAAATACACGAAAAAATAAGCCTGATACCAAAATTTAACGTGATTTTCCACTGTATGTGTGAATTTTTGTACCGTTCGCTTTGTATTAAATTATTCTTCATTGTCGGAGGGAAAACAATAATTTCGGTACATGTGTCGACTAAAAGTTCATATCTGTGACACGAATCACGAATGTAAAATAGACGAGTTTTCTTGGAATATCCGGACGCAGTCATTGCCATTGCTGGTCGCTTTCCCTGGTTCGAATGTAAAGGCTTTTCTACACTTTTTTGCATTAGTACCAATTTGTGATACCAAATAATTCTGGTGTTGCGTATGCAGGATTTTGAACCGTGTCAGCTGCTACGTCTGTTTCGGCTTGAATATAGCTTTTGATAACGCCGGATGTGTCCGGATCTCATTGATATTGGCTTCCACTTGTTCGGTAAAGGTTAGCTATGGCCGACTGAAGTTGATGGATTTGTACGTTAATCGGATTCTGGATGGAGTTGATGTTGTGTGTGCCTGCGTTTTCTCAAATTTTGTCAGTGGTCCCTGCCAGTTTATGCAGGTCGGCATCTTCCAACGAAGGTGTTAATATTTGTGTCACGTCGTTCGGCAACTTGTTCAGCCATAGTCGCCGCAACGTATCCTCAGGCAAGATGTAAGATTTTAAAAAAATCCTCATGCGTCTCCGGAGTTGAGAAGGTTTCATTTTGTCAAGGGAGACATTGTTAAAAAGATTTGAAAATTTATTTTCTTCGCACTCGCCAATCCGGTGTAATATTGCTTAACTCGGCATGGTTTCTTTTCGGACACTACGTTTAACAAGTTGATAATTTCGCGGGCGACTAGAGGTAGAAGCTTTTCAACAACGTAGCCGAATTTCGTTGTTTGCGAAGTTATTCTTCTTGCCATGAAAATGGCTTACAGTTGGGCGAACCATATCTGTATTTCCAGTGGGTTGAAATCGGGTAGCTGTAATGAAAACGTTGCTTCAATTGGTCTTTCCATTGGTACTGCTATGGAGAATGAATGCGGTATTAGGCTATTTTAACCACTGATGTAAGAAAAGGAGTAAGCTGTGAAATGACCGTATCCACTGCTGGTGGGTAGTAATTATAGCAGTCTGACAAAATTGTACGAACATGTTGCTATGAGCCGTAAAACAAATCTTTTATTTTAAACGATCCAGAAGAAAATCATATCGGCGTCACCAACTTGTAGCGAGTATATATTCTTTTGAAGTTATAAGTTCCTGGTACATATGACCCATTAATAATATTGGTGAACTCCTATAAATCCGAAGGAATAATAAGACATAGAATTTGAACAAAGAAATATTAACAAATATATTGTCAGGAGATTTTACAAAAGAAAAGAGGAGAAATGAAATGTTAAATGTACAAAGATTCTTTAAGTGAGTTTAGTTGATTACTCCCGAAAAAAATACGACTATTCGTAGGGAAAAGTCACCGAGAAAGTTATCGAGGCTTTCAAATCTCCCGTCGACTGAAAAAGCTCAGAGCGTGATAATTCCAAAATCTCTCCGCATTTAGATTTTATTAATCGGGGAGGCGATAATACAACAGTTTAAGTCAAATAAGTACGTAAGCTTTAGCAAGTGACACCGAATTCGAAGGAGCATTGGAATAGTTAAAGATGCCGACCAAAAGTTAAAAAATGTATTAAGAAACCGAAAAAATTCTTTATTTCAATCATTTCACTCTGCCCAAGACAACAGAGCCACAAAGATGGAAGAGATGACAGAGCTTGAAAGACAATACAAGAACAAGTTCCAAGGAAACAGATGTCGATTAACGTTGCATTTAATATTTTGAAGATCGTTAATTATTCGGATAGCCAAGGAAGCATTCCAAAAGCTAAACAGATTAATAAGAAATAAAAAAAAATCTCCCTAGAAACAAGAAAATGAGTACTAAACAACAATGGGATATCCGTCCTCCTTTATGGTAGTGAGTGGTAGACGATCTCCTCAAAGATAAAAAAAAAAGCAGTAGAAATGTTGGATGTTGGGAAGAACTTGAACCGAAAATGTGGGCAAATACGAAGTTTTGGAGAAAAAGAAACATCAGGAAGAGACAGTTGTTGGTTTTTGTACTACATAATGAGGAAGGAAGGCATGGGAAATCTGATACTCACGGGACAGATACAGGGCAAGAGGGACAGAGGAAAGCAAATCATAACGTACTCAGTTTGAATAAATGGATGACGGAACAGGGCTTCCGGGAAATAACAGAAAGAGAAAGTTTATTAAGAGCTACAACGAAGAGGAAGTTGTGGAGAGCCATGATCGCCTACGTCATGAGGAGGGATGGACCATAAAGAAGAAGAAGTTGACAGGAAATGAAGAAGACGGAAGATAGTGCCACTAAAAAAATTTTAGTGTAGTACATAAGTTCACTTTTCGTCCGGTTCACACACTTTCCTGGTCTATTGAAAATGCGTAGAGGTTTATCCCTTATTTCTTATTTTGGAATAGGTTTCCGGTTCTTTCCAAAATCTTATTCTCTTTCTTTTCTGGTGGCCCCTTGCATCATGATTACGTTATCACCTTGTTTGGGATGTGGTGGCTCTTACATTGTAATGATCTACATCGAGTGGCTCTTGGGCCTTGTAAATTGTAAACATCACTGTAAAAATATTGAAGTTTGATTTCGCAATTTTAACTATGACATTATGAGACCGAACTGCCAATCTAGTACGGCACTTAAATTCATGAAGTCGAGGTACCAAAGGGCATCATAAAACATAACATAAATTACAAATAGAACAGATACAGAGAAGCTACGTCATAGTACCTCAAGTGTAAGTGACGTTGTGATTTCAGGATTTGACCGATGGCATTGAAAATCCTTATCTGGATTTTCTAAGAATCTCTAGACCTAGAAAAGAAACGCCAGACCAGATTTTTTAAAATTTTTATTCAACCAATAAAAGGCCCAAGGTTCACTCGAGGTAGAGGTTTACTGATTGGGGGTGATTTTATGGAGGAGGGAGAAGGGAGCATCAAGTGCATACTATGCGAATATGATTGGTAAATAACGGTTGGCCTTAGCCTTGATACGGTGATAATTGTACAGTTATGGAAACATCTACTCTGGAGTGTGAGGAAGAATGCGTCTGTGTGGAACTTGATCCTTAGAAAAGGAATAAGAAGGGAATTGGGGTGATTTTCCACGGCGAATATGACATAGCGGGTTCCAGGTGCGAAGGTCTAAAGTGGTAGGCCCAAGGAATGTAAATTGTTAGATTATTTCGTATATTAATAGGGCTAGAGTCTAATAAAGTTTCTTCGGTTCAACAACAAGGCTGAATAATCGCTTTCGAACTTTGTCAATGGTAAACAACTCCTGTCCATGTATGACAAACCGGAAAATAAGAAAGCTATATTATCATAGATGATTAAAAGAAAGCAGTTTCGCTTTAGAGGTGGTAAACTTCGCCAGTTAATTCTTACGCTGGTTAACAACAGATGGTAGTTCATATTTGTGATAAGTTTCCAATTTTACTTCATCAGATCTTTAAAATTTACCCTTAAGATCGAGTTGTGTCACCTGAATTCTCTATTCTTGATATGGTTGCGCATGACAGAAGAAAAAATAAATACTTCTGGAGCGATACAAGAAATTAACATTCTCTCTGCATCTTTAACAATAGCACGAATATACAAGTTCCATTGGGGGTCAGGAGTGTGCTTTAGATCCAATAGGCTTTCGAGACAAGGAACCTCATAGGAATATTCAATCTAATGTAACAGCCAATTTCATGTATTATCATCATGATGCAATTTCATTTCTAACATTACGCGTTCTACTCGCCTTTGGTGCATAGGTCAGTGATAAAATGGCAGCGAAAAAAACGTATCTTAACTTCGCCAAGATTAGAGATAGTCCGGAGCTAAAGTTCTGGAGAACAACTACAGAGATTTTTTCCTGATGAGTTGTTTTGATGCTTTGAATGCCAGGCGACTTCATTACATGCTAATACATTTTGGTATCTCTTCTCTCCCCAGCTATGGGTAAATAGCAGGACAAACTGCTTTCCATATCCTTGGGCGTCAACCGGTCTAGAAGAAGGAAAACTCTGAACTCAAATCAGTATTGGGTTCCGTCAGGCTATCTCACCCAAAGCACCTCTTTACTGCGGCAGTTTTACATGTGGTACCCCTACGAATCTAATGAGTTTCGGGATTCGTGATCGTGATATTTATGTAAGAAAAGACAATATATATGTAATTATCATTTCTATTATATTTTCTTTAAATCGATAATATGCAGATCGTTTTTTTTTTTTGCTTTTTTTTTTCTTATTTCACATTTCAGTAAAACAATGTCTCCACAATGGATTTATTTAAGAATAATTCTCCATCCTTATTTTCGATAAATGAGAGACCTTACTCAGCTTACATAAAAAAAAAAGATTCCTAATTCTTTCTCTGAAAATATTTAATTATATAAGAAGGCTTTCGGGAATAAGATTCTGGAAAACGCATTTTCAAACTTAAACGGTTATCCATTGAATGCAGTGCCTGTAATTGGAAAGTATTTAAGAAGCAGAGCACCACCCGCAAAAATAAACGTCCAGATGCTCTAATCAAACAAAATTATCCATTCGCAGATCGAGTATTAGAATAACATTAGAAGAACACACGGACAGTCTCGGAAGTAGCCAACCAATGTGAATATCTTATCTGTTTATCCCTCAAATCTTAGACCTAGAAAAAAAAAGCCAGACCAGAATTTTTAAAATTTTTATTCAGCCAATGTAAGGCCCAAGATTCACTCGAGATAGAGGTTTATTGATTGAGCGTGGTGTTACGGAGGAGGAAGAAGGGAGCAGCAAGTGCATACTATGCGAATATGATTGATAAATAACGGTTGACCGTAGCCTTGATACGGTGAAGATTGTATCAGTTACGGAAGCATCTACTCTGGAGTCTAAGTACAGTGATTTTTCCTGATGAATTGTTTTGAGGTTTTGAATTACAGGCGACTACATTACCATGCTAATACTCTTTGGTATCTCTTCTCTCCCCAGCTATGGGTAAATAGTAGGACAAACTGGTTTTCCATGTTTACCAATATGATACTGTATCATATTACGCAGACCATTCACCACTGTATAGTCCGATGTTGTTGTTGTTGTTGTTGTTGTTGTTCTTCTTCTTCTTCTTCTTCTTTTATGTGCCGTGTCTCTTCAGGGTGTAGGCGATCATGGCTCTCCAAAATTTCCTGTCCTACGTAGCTCTTAATAATTTTTTGGTTACTTCTCTACAAACATTTGTCGCCATCCATTTGCTCCAGGCCACTAAGTAATCTTTGCATTGTTTTCCTCTGTCTCTCTTGCCTTCAGTCTGTCATGTGAGTATTAGATTTTCCATTCCCTCTTTCCTTGTTGTGTGCCCTCTAACAGAGAACGGAAGGTGCGACACGGGGATTCGAAGTCGTATTGGAATGGCCAAAGACGAATTCCAAAAGCTAAGCGGAGTATTAAGCGACAGAAAAAATCTCGTTGGAAACAAGAAAAAAATGTACTAAAAAGGTACGTGAGATCTGTCTTCCTGTATGGCACCGAATGCAGGAAGAGGCAGTTGAAATTTTTAGGGCACATAATGAGGAAGAAGGGCTTTGAAAACCTGATACTCACAGGACAGATTGAGAGAAAAAGAGAGGAAAGTAGCGCAAAACATACTTGATGAGCTTCCGTAAATGGATTGTAGACTAGGATTTAGGAGAAATAACAAAAATACAAAACCTTTTAAGAGCTACAAAAGAAAGGAAGATGTTCGTCTACTTTCTGAAAGGAAATGGTACCTAAAAGAAGAAAGAAGAAATTTCAACTGTCTCTTGCTGATGTTAAGCATAAGTTTCCTTTTTGTTTCTATTTTCTCTAAATTTTCGTCGTTGCTCACATGTTCAGTCCATGGTATCCTCAGCATCCACATGTAGAACAACATTTCTCCTACCTCAAGTCTCCGTTTCTTCTGTGTCGAATTTGTCCAGCCTTCTCTACCATACAGGACGAACGCCTCGAACTATCAAAATTTTAATCAAATCTGGAATCTCATTTGAAATCGGCCAATTCTGACTATTTAACGCGATTATGGAGAGGTCGCAGCAACTGATGGCAATCCCGTAAGAAAAACTTTGCTGGCTGTTTTGAAATGTAGAAGAGACGCCGTGGGAGTAACTAGGCAGCGGACAGAGGCGACATTATTCGGGATTACTAATTTTATGACGATACGAAATGGGTGGCTGCTTTCCAAATATATATGGTCAGTCGAACACAATGTTGTTTTATCAAAACCCATCCAACAATCTATCGTCATTAATGCCAAATTGATACATCTTATAACCTTTTAATACTTTTGCTTTGACTATGGCATGGCGGTCAATTCGTAACGCTAAACACCCCTCTGCTAATAGTTTATTACGTTCTCAACGACCTCGTTCAAAAGTTGGAATATTCTGTTTTATTTCAGTGTGTGCGCATCTTTCTCTGTTAATATACTTTTAACGTGCATCGTCGAATGCACGTCTGTTATTTTCTTATACGTAAACGAAGTGTTCCTGTTACAATGTACTATTTTTGTCAATCTTATAAAGGGCGATACAATCTATTGATTGTACATACGAAGTTGGTTTACTGTATCATGTTAAACCATAATACAACTAAACCGCCAAAATAATATTCAACCAAACCCAATAAAAGTGAAAATGTATAAGTAAATAAAAACAATATAGAAATGTTAACAATCTATCTATAACCACTATATATATATATATATATATATATATATATATATGTAATGAAACCATATTTTCTTTTTTTTTATATTGTGGAAATACAATTAGTCGGGTGAATAAACTATTAAAATTTTAATTATTTCTTTATGTCCTAGATAAATATGTTTATTACAATAATAGTTATATTTAGTCCTGAAACTATTTACTTAAAAAATTAAAGATTTAAGTTAATAACAAAATTTTTTTCAGACATCGAATTTTCTATCAAACATTGTAAACTATCTTTTACATAATTTTGTTAAAACAAAATTATAACAACTCCATCTCTTCCCCACCCACTATCTCTATTTTTACCATAAGACTCACTTGTATGCATTTTCTACAATTCATTTCCGTTTTATTAACCATCTAAAGAGGTCAAGGTTCTGTCACTCCTCCTACTCCAATATAAAACATACTTAAGAGAGATATAAAATTAACCCCTCCCTATACTTTATATTGTCTGTTTAACTACCACTCTCAACCCCCTCTATTAAATTACAAAAATTACACTACCCACCGATTTCTAATCCCATTTTTCCTCTCAATTCGTTGTTGGAAGTTTTACCTGATGATCCTGAATCCTTAAAAAAGGATCTAGGTGAAATAAATTATCGTAATGGTACCTTAAGGTGGTTTGTTTTTCATTACATATTAGCTCTGTCCTCACACTGAGCTCTCAGGATTTCATCCTCTTTGGTTTTACCAATTCGGTTTACCAAGTTCCTTATAACTTAAATATATATATATATATATATATATATATATATATATATATATATATATATATGTGTGTGTGTGTGTGTGTGTGTGTGTGTATGTGTGTGTGTATGTATGTATGTGTGTATGTATAAGATAAACCTAAGGAGCCAGGCAAACCTACCTAGGTTTCACCTGAATGATTCGTCAGAGTAATGCAGCCAGCATTACCATGACGATCCGCTTAGGTGAAACCTAGGTAGGTTTTTCCTGACCCCTTAGGTTTATATTAGGTCTGCTCTTCTTCTCAATTTATGTAGTTGCCATTACTCATTTTGGAATTTTTTTCCTTTGGACTCTGAGGTTGAACTCTGGGCGATTATTTTCGCCTTAGTTTCATGTTCTTGTTTTTTCTTTCTTTTATTCCTCATTTTTCCCTGGTAACTGGTTTGGTCTACTATAAACCGAAATATCCAAGGTTTTTCCAAGCGAGTACCACCATTCATATATATATATATATATATATATATATATATATATATATATATATATATATATATAATAAAAAAGGCTCAAACACTAGTATTCTATGGTTATAATTTATTAACATTGGAATCGTAATCACGATCCAATTATCAGACCTACAAATTCAAAAAGAAATCGGAAAATATAACTCCGGGTATTAAAAAATAAAATTTTAGTGAGAGTGTAGGTGTGGGAGTGGGAAAAGTCTGATAGGGAAAGGTATGAAAGCTCTAGAGAGGGGTAACAGAAGAAAGGGCAGGAAGGACGAGCTCAGTTTGACGAATGACGAGTTTCGCTCTCTGTGCCCGTGGGCGTCTGGGTTGAGCAGTCTCAGTAACGTCGAAGCATCACTCTTGGCTGGTGTTACGGAAGGTTCTGTGGGCCGGCAAAAAGCTCTGCACAGCAGGGCTGTATTTACGCCAAAATGCGTGCGCTGCAATGGGTCGTTGGAAAAATTGGTGCACATCTTCTTTCATTGCTGCGTTGTGCCAAATTGATTTAAGGCAAGATGGTTCACATCCTGGGTGGAACTGTTTTTGTTTTGTTTTTTTTTATCCTCGAGGCCATTTCCGTTTGTAGCAATGTTGTGCCGCCGCTGAAGAAAAAATAAAAACTATGTGGTTTTTTGTGCTGGCTCGGCATTATGAGAGGTGAGTTTGACAACGCGATAGGAGGAGTTTTCTGGAGACGGGAAGTTTTCCTCTTCTCAACTAATTGTGTTATTTAAGTACCAGCTTAAAATAAAAAATCAGAGCGGAAATGAGGCAATTCTCTTGAGCCAAAATTCAGCGAAAGTTGGGTGAATGTTTCGCGTTTGGTTTGCTTGAGAAAGACCAATTTAGAGTGGTCCCTGTAGGTGACCGAACATTGCGGATATTGGGTGCCTGATTAAAAGTCTGTCATCCCAGTCTGTTGATAGACTAACGAAGGTCGTTTTCTTTCGATTTAATTCTCAGAATTCAACTTAATTAGGTATGGATCTTCATCAACCCCACCTTATTTTTGTCCCTTTTATTTTCGGTTTCTCCCCTTCCTCTCCCCATTCATGTGACTGGGATTGCAGTTCTCTGGTAAATGTGGGATGCCATTCGTTTCGATGGTTAGTAATTTTAATAATCCCACTGATTATTTTGCTCAGTTAACTTTCATCTATGCCATGATTAGCCTCTGCTGTTTCCCTTATTAACACTGTTTTTCTTAGTTGTGTAAATATAGTTACATCAAGAACATTGGTGATTTTAACAACCCAGCCCTCGACAAAGACTGTACATATCAGATTAGGTCAGGATTCTTAGATTCTTGTGGCATTATTGTGTCTAAGCCAACGTTATGTGGTTGAGATGTTTTGGTAAAAGGAAAAATATACAAACGACTCAGTCAGGGATCGAGGTTAGTTGTCGATAGGAAAAATGATGGACAACCTCCCACTTACCCATTTTGTCCTTGTGGCGTATTTGTACATTTCTAGAAGAAATATCTAGCTTGACAATTTTGTTTAGAATGAAATAGACTGTCGACTCTGGGAGTTGAATTCCATGTCCACTTTCATATATGTCTGTGTAGGTCGGTATGTGTGTGCGTATATATATATATATATATACATTAAGAAATGGACAAAGTCCGACAATTTATTTATTAAAGACATTTTTATTTTTAACGCTCTTTTTATAGATACAAGTATTTAAGTAAATGCTCTGTTTATAATAAACAGTATTAAATAACATTTACCGGCCTGAATGTCCGAGAAATTTTCATAGAAAATATTCGTCTTTTGACAGGATTCGAACCTGCATCCTATACGGAACCGTCTTTTACGCTGACGTGCCTTAACCGACTCGGCCACAAAGGAGCGTTCGGTAGGCAAGGTAGAATTTACTGCTTATAAACTTCAATCTTTCATGAATCTCGTACATTCATAACTGCTCATGGCGTATCAAATGTAAACAAATGACGTCAGACATTAAGAAATGGGCAAAGTCCGACAATTTATTTATTAAAGACATTTTTATGTCTAACGTTCTTTTTATAGATACAAGTATTTAAGTAAATGCTCTGTTTATAATAAACAATATTAAATAACATTTACCGGCCTGAATGTCCGAGAAATTTTCATTACGTCAGCGTAAATGACGGTTCCGTATAGGATGCAGGTTCGAATCCTGTCAAAGGACGAATATTGTC
Organism: Acanthosepion lycidas; assembly: GCA_963932145.1. Lineage (NCBI taxonomy): Eukaryota > Metazoa > Mollusca > Cephalopoda > Sepiida > Sepiidae > Acanthosepion > Acanthosepion lycidas. The sequence continues at coordinate 85,649,877 of OZ010582.1, read as the reverse complement.
TATGAAAATTTCTCGGACATTCAGGCCGGTAAATGCTATTTAATATTGTTTATTATAAACAGAACATTTACTTAAATACTTGTATCTATAAAAAGAACGTTAAACATAAAAATGTCTTTAATATATATATATATATATATATATATATATATATATATATATATATATATATTTCCAAGAGGATAGAATCCAGGTAAAACTCAATGTCCAGGACAGAGTAAGAATATAATAAAAAAGGCTCAAACACTAATATCCCATGGTTATAATTTGTTACATTGGAATCGTAATCACGATCCAGTTCATCAGACCTACAAATTCAAAAATAATCGGAAAATATAACTCCGGGTATTAAAAATAAAATTTTAGTGAGAGTGTAGGTGTGGGAGTGGGAAACAAGTCTGATAGGGAAAGGCATGAAAGCTCTAGAGACGGATAACAGAAGATAGAAGAACAGGAAGGCCTAAAGGTGAAGGTGGTGATTAAAAGAAGAAAGAGCATCTCTAGCGGCTTCCGCACTAAAACACGATATAATGCTTTAGGAGCAACAGGTGAATATCGGAGAGGCCTTCCTTAACATGTGTAAACCCTTTCAGAGCAAGTCGCTACTAGCGAGAGAAGGAACACTCGGCTCGAAGTTTATGACCGGCCTCCTCTTCACCACCATGTACACTTCTCAACGAGAAGAGGCTGTTATCCTTATGTTGTATACGCATACAATTCAGAACCTTGAGTTGCAGTTGTGTTTTGCTCACTATTTTTATATAATGTTCAGTGATGCATTGTGGGTAATCTATTGTATTGCATTGTGAGTGATCTATTGTATTATTCTAATGGCTGTTTTGGTGAGCGGTAACGGTTGATTTCGAATTATTCTGGTGGTTATTGAGTGGAAATAATTGTGGATCCATATGCAGTTTGGAGGTTATTTATAGTGTTGTTAATTAACTTATTTTAATTTATTGTTGATTATTTAATAGTTGATTGCTACTACTAAGTTTTCTTGTGGTTAGCTTTTTGCACAGCGCACATGGGTAGACGATTAAGTTTAGCATGAAAGAGAGTGTCGCTGTTGGCTGTTGACACACACACACACACACACAAACACATACAAACACATTAATATTATCTTTTAGTAAAGCTTAAATGGAAAAGTAAATATGTGCCTACATTTACCTATTATTTCATTTTCTGTTTTAGTAGTTTCTTTTTGTTTTTAAAGCTAAATTCCACTGAGCTAACATACCACTATGACAACACCTAGCCTGGTAAAAAAATAAAATAAAAGGAAAATAATTAAATAATAAAAAAAAAATAAATGGGACATATCTATATTTCCAAACTGTAATTTAAGAAATCCTCATAACTTTCGGGAAACGGAATCGTACTAAACCGTAAAAAGTTCTTTCTGTGATACCGCAAATGATATTAATATTAATGATGAATGTTGATCATCAGGAATATATATATATATATAACAGAATAAATGCGTGTCATAACGTACATATACAGATGAGTGAATAAATATTTATTTAATTTAAGCTCTAAACAAAACAGTGCTCAATCTAGTTAAGCAGAGCTCTAAAGGATATGATAATAAATACTCACATACCTATGTTTGCTCTTTCATGGTTACCAATTCATCAGGCACAACTCAAGCTCAGAGTTGCACTACAAACGTGTATATATATATATATATATATATATATATATATATATATATATATATTAGGTTGGTGCAAAAATAATGACGTAATAATGTCGTTTTTTGACGTTACGTCAAAAAACGACATTATTACGTCATTATTTTTACCAACCTAATATATATATATATATATATATATATATATATATATATATATATTGTTTGTATTTGGACATCAGTTGTCCATTTTCCAAGTTGGATTAATATTTTTGTATTTAGGACAATTTTCCTTTAAATATTGAAATATTGTCCAGCGTTTGACTACTTTCGTTCTATTTTTATATTCAACTATTAAATAGGTTTTGTTTTTGGTCCTATATTTTCATATATCAGTTCTTGGCATCTAAAAAGATTCTATCGTATCATTTTATATTAATGGAATATATATTTAGTACAGTGTATCCCGGATATAAGAGAGTTGTCGGGACCGGAGAATAAGTCTCTTATATCCGGGTTTCTCTTATATCCAGGTTTGGTCTATTTTGTTTAGGTAAGTATGGCTCTAATTTGGGACCAGATAAAATATCTCTTATATCCGGGTTTCTCTTATATCCGGGTTACACTGTATGCTAGTTCCTGAATCTGTCCACCTTTTATTGATGTTTGGCTCTTTCTTTTTATTGACACAGTATATTATTAAGTTGGTGCAAAAATAATGTCGTTTTCTCACATATGTGAGAAAACGACATTATTTTTGCACCAACCTAATATATCGCGTAAAAATATACATTATATCACATATACCGTAAAATAGATTACAATTTTTGAGTCGAACGGACTACTTTTCAACACCTCATTCTGCATAAACCATAGTAAGACCTTGTTATTAGCGACAGATAGCTTCCAATAAATCTTAAGAGATTGTAATATCTGTTTGTAATAATGAACCATTAGGCGTAAGTAACATTTTGGAAATATCAACCCACTTATTTAAAAAAAAAAAAAAAAAAAAAAAAAAAAAAAAGACAATTTTCAAATTTTTGTCTTATTTTCATAGAATTTCAAAAACACCAAAATTAAATAAGAAAAAATATTCATTAATCATAACATCGAATCGCACTTTTATAAAGTCAATGTTTAGTTTAATCGGCAATAAATCAATTATGACACCATATTTGAAGACAGCTAATTAAATTCTTTCAAAAAATGCGGATGGTTGGAGATCCTTGGCAGCTGGATATTTTGTGAGATTGTTTTTTTTTTTTTTTTTATATATTTGTTCTTTTCTATTCAACCTATTATAATAACTCTTTTGAGGTTTTAATGTTTCGGTTATACGGGTAATTTTATTTCAGACTTCATCTGAGGATCGCATTTATTTTTTTTTCCTTTTCCTCCTGAATAAATCTATCACATGAGCGACCAGAGCTTGTGTATTTCAATGGAGGCGCCCATGTTATAGTCAAGACGTAACTAATTTACAAATATTGCTATTTTAGCAAATCACTTCTTAGTGATATCTAATAATTCGTTAATTGACAACCAGAGATATCTGATAATTAGGTCATTAACAGATATAGCTAATAATCAATTTGTTGTAGTGTGTTGTTCTACGACACTGGATAAGTAGTCAAATTCTTTTTATAATTTCTGAAATTTCGACGAAAATTAATTTCTTCAATTGTTTAGGGTATTTTATATGATAGCTCCACAAACTGCCAAAGCTATAAAATGTTTAGTTATTCCATTTTTTCTACTTTTTACATGGTTGTCTTCAATTTCTTTTTTTTAGCCCTAGCTTAGGATGCAAAAAAAAAACGAATCTATGTATAGACAAATTCTGTTTTTATTCAAGCTACTCAAATATCCTATCGTCCACGACCGCACAATTATTATTTATCATTGCTCAGAAATGGGGTATATATACGTGTATAAATCAATTAGAAAGTGATTTTAAATTTAAAAATATATTCGTCATCAAAGCATAAAGATGATTTGTGATTAAAAGGACGACGGCGAGACACAGTGAAACAATAAATTTTTAAAATATTCGAAATATTTATTTCACAATATTACAACGTTTCGTTTCTTCAGGTGGTTGACATATCGAACTGAACCCTTTAATTTTCTCACTGGGGTAGACTGTTCTAGTTCCACGTGCCATGTCTAATGGGTCTCAGTTATCAGTTATCTCCTGTTAATTCCCCTCTCCAAGTTCTCCACATCCTTAACCAGGTATTGCTCTAACACTCTTTGGGTCCTGTCACTGGATCTAACTAAAACCTTTATCCACTGTGCCATGTGTCCTTGGGCGACAATCTAGCAACAAAGATGAGGACAATGGTCCGAATAATGTAAATAGTGTACATAATACCTCATTTCAGAAATATAGACAGTTATTTCACAATGTTATAATATTTAAATTCCTGACTTGTTCAAATATGCATTGCCGCTATTTTGTTTTCTAATCATTGTCTTGATGTTAAGATGAAATTAAAAATCTATTGTAAATGCTTGTTTTTATACATCACCACCACGACAGAAAGCAGATTTTATCGCAGTTGCAATAAGTTTATCTTTGTAATTTACCCCTGAATATGATCTTGGAAAAGATCGAAAGTACTTGGATTATAAAAAAAACGACATATTCCTTGATTAATTTCATCTTAACATCAAAGAAACTGATTAGACAACTGAAAAATATCAGTATAAAAATATATATCTATATTATTCAAGGAAATATATTTGAATGAAAATATACTGCCTATATATATGGATAAGATAACGAACAACTAGGCATCATTTATAATTTGTTTCCCTTTTATTTAAGCTTCATCATAAATGAAATATGGAAGAGAAAATAAAATGCTTCTATTTTTGTTTTTTCTCGTTTTTCATTGGTTAAGTAGATCGCACATCTATATTTCTTGTCAGTAGCGTTCCTGTGTATATAGCCTGTCTATTTTGATGTCCTAATTTTCGATGGTCTATGCGGAATTTGGTTGATAATGTGTGTGCGCTTCTCGAGGGCATTTTATTTCTCTCTTCTAGTGTATGCATATTGATTGCAGGATGCTTTGTGTGGAAGCTGCAACGGTTGTGGTTGCAGGTAGACTGATCTTAGATTCTTTAAGGATTTTATTTTAAGGATTTTTATTACAGTTTGTGACGTAAAGTGAGTTTGGTCTGTGTTTATTGATGTGTAAATATTTATCATTATTCCTTCTAAATATTTTCTACGTAATAAATAATGATCTGTTATATTACATAGTTATCCATATTTAATGAAAATAAGACTTAAGTAGGGGAATTACTAATCTGTAAGATAAATAATAACAGTTGCTATAATCGGAGTGTTACATTTTCTTGGCCCTTTATATATCACTTTAAATGTTCCCAAAGTTGGTCGTAGTTTGCAATTACTAAGTTATATACATTCTCCAAGCAAATGGTCTTTATTTTCTTCTGGAGTTAATTTTTATAAAGTTTTTTGGGGGTGCGGTCGTTTTCTGTCAGTTTTCATATGGTTCATTTACATTTTTCCTTCTCTATATCTATTAAAACGTTTTTATCTGTGTCTATGCATCTATTTTAATTTGTTCTTATCTATCTATCTGTGTATCTATTGAAATATTTTATTCATTTATTTATTTGTATTTGTTCTCATTTATCTATCGGTCTATCTTTCTATCTGAATTTGTTCTTACCTATATATCTATCTATTTGAATTTGCTCTTATTTAATTTGTTCTTATCTATATATCTTTTGTAATTTTTCTATCTATCTATCTATCTATCTCCATATGTATATATATATATATATATATATATATATATATATATATATATATATATATATATGTATATATATATATATATATATATGTTTGAATTTATTCGTATCTATTTTAATTTTTTCATATCTATCTATTTGATTATTTCTTATCTATCTATCCCCTTTATTCTCTTTTTTTTCTCCGTTTCTGTCTGTCTATGTCTTTCATTTCATTTCTTCCTTTCTCTTTCTGTATATCACTCTCTCTCTATCTTTCTCCTTCCTTCTTTCTCTCTGGCATTATTTCACTTCCCTTCTTTCTCTCTCTCTCTCTCCCCATTTCCTTCTGTCTATATATCCTTTAGGCTTCCTAACTTTTCCCTCCTGGTGTTTCTCTTTATATGTTTTTTTTTCTCCTTCCGTTTGTTTCTCTCTCACCCTATCCCTCTCACTTTCTCTTTCTATCTGTCTTTCTATCTTTTTTTCTCTTTCTTTCTACGAATCATTTAGCTGAAAATCACTGGATGTTCTTTCACCTTTCAGCCATTTTCCAGTCGGTTAACCCAACCAAAATTATTGACCCAGACTTACCATTCCACGAGGAACAGTAGGGGGGCAGCGTATTATCGATCTCGTTATCACTGGAACGACCTTTCTGATTAAAAGAGAACGACAAAAGGTCATAAACATTACAGGGATTCTTATACTTTCGCAAAAGTGTTGACTCATATGTTACGATGTTATCAATATCATTATTATTATTATTGTTATTAATATCATTAATATTGATGTTATTATTATTATTATTATTATTATTATTATTATTATTATTATTATTATTATTACAGCAGTTAAGAGAAAAGCGCGATTTAAAAAAAGAATGTCTGTCTTCAAATTATATCTAAACAATGCTTTTTCAAGTATAAAAAATGTAGAAATCTACAGTTATAAGTTTTTGTACGAACGTTTTATGTCTTGTAATGAAAAACGCGTGTACTGGTAATGGACTCGTCAAAACGAATGAAACGCCGACCGCGTAAGGCATGTAACTGAAAGGTGTTTAATATGGTGATGATGTCCATCTTTAAATTTTCCGTTAGTATAAATCTTTATGGAATTATCCTCTCATTCGTTCATACTTTCGACCGGGAAGTTAACAATTTGTATACATAACCATCTTCATGTGTATAAGGGTCGAAAGGTCGGCAGATTCTGAACATTTTTTCGGAATGTGCACCTTTAGATGTGTAAGATATATTCTTCTTCTTCTTCTTCTTCTTCTTCTTCTTCTTATTATTATTATTATTATTATTATTATTATTATTATTATTATTATTATTATTATCTCAAACAACGTTCAAATAACATGAATTCTCAAATTACAGTTTATGCAAAGCAGAACAGACCGGGTTCTGTGGTCTTGGATGGCAACTGGTCTACCGCAGAAAGAAATAGCAACCTACTGCAGGAAAAAAAAATATGCCTCGTCAGTCATGTATCAAAAAATACATGATCACCTAAGCGTGTATCACGTATGGCACATAACTGACTGACCTTTCTGCTTGTTTAGAGCAAGTAAATGTATTGATGCGCAAATTTCTATATTAAACAACTATTTTAAAAAAATTATGTAACTTCAAAACTTATCCAAGGTACGCAATTATCCAGAGACGCATTTGTCTAGGGTCGAAAATGTTCAGGGTCGCAATTGTCTAGTACGCAATTGTGCACTAAATCTGTCTGAAGACGAAACTCCAGATCAGGATATTTATTTCATTTTTTTTTTCAAATTATATATAATATCTAAACCAGACAAATAAACAAATATCATGCAAATCCTGAGCGCATAAAAGGGTCTTTTACACCATTCTTCTATACTTTGTTCACTGTGAAACAATTGCAAAGAAGTGTTCTAATAAAGGATGGAAATTGCATCAGGGAAATGCGAAAACACGTTGAGATAGCCAACGAAGAATTCAAGAACCGAATACTGAACTGTTTATAGCGAAGAAAACGGAGACTTACCTCGTGAAACCAAGCGACAACTCGTCGCATGTATTCTACGACGGAAAATGTGGCGAAAAAGAAAATTACTTACCAAACAAAAGGGTACGTATCTCGCATGACATGCTGAAAATGGAATATTTGAATTAAAAAAAAAAAAAAAAAAAAAAGAAAAAAAAAACAAGTCCGTCGCAGGAGTCGCTATAAAAGTATTTTGTTATGCAAACTACTGAACATCCTCTCCCAGCTGTCGACGAATGGAAAAAAATGTTCGGCCGATAAAAGCAGTCCTATATTGGCTGCCCCGTCTGTTGGAGGGTGAGTTATTTTTCTGATTGTTGGCGGGCATTGGGATTTGTGAAATAGTGGTTGCGAATCCAGTTTTCGCAAATTTTCTTTCTGTCCCCGATGTTCGAGTCTGAACTTATTGACTTATTCTTTGTGACGTGGAAATAATCTGCGACAAACATTTCCTTTGCAATCCCAGATCGCTTACACTGTTACATGACATTTGTCCTCCTATGTGGTAGAGAATGCTGGATAATCTCCCCAAAGATTGAAGAAGATAATTGAAGTACCTGAAATATTGTTCTGCAGAAGGATGCTGAGGATACAATGGAACGAGCATATGAGCAAATGTTTTTTTTAAAGAAAATAGAAACAAAAATATACTTAACTTCAGGAAGAGGCGGCTGAAATTTCTGGGACACGTATTGAAGGAGGAGGGCTTGGGAAATTTGGCGCTCACAGGACAGAGAGAGAGAGGAAGCGGGACAAATGAAAGCAGAACAGATGAAAATATACTTGATGGACTTGAGTGAGTGGATAGCGGAACTGGTTTAGGAGATGCAACAAAAAGAACAATTATTTAAAGCTACAAGCGATAGAAAGTTTTGGAGGGTCATCATCGCCTACGTCTTGAGGGGTCAAGGCACAAAAAGTAGTTTCTTCTGTAAAACTGGCAATATGAATTTAATCAAGATGTGTTTCAGTATGTTTTTATTTTCTGCCTGACTGCGGCTGGAAACCTATCTATATTTAGCTATAAAGATTATATGAAGGACACACTGCAGAAAGCCAATATCTTTCAAAATGAATGGGAAAACCTCGCTATAGATCGTTCATTCTGGGCTTCGAGATATCTCGAACAGAATCATGGTGAGCATGAAAAATTAAGAGAGATCTTCGTAAAGGCCTTGATGATAATCTACTTCAGTATCTTGGCACAGACCGAATTTGACGAGTAATGCATATGATCAAGTTTAAGAAGAGTAGGCCTAAAAATCTGCCAACTGAGAGAGAAAGAAAGACAGAAAGAGACAGAGAGAAAGAGATACAAAGAGAAAGAGATACAGACAGAAAGCGATACAGGCAGTGAGAGAGACAGAAAGAGAGAAATAGAGAAAACTAGAGAAAGACACACAGAGAAAGAGACCGATAGACAGAGACACGGAGAGAGAAAAGAAACAGACAGCGACAAAGAGAAAGAAAAGAGAGGAATAGAGAGACAGAAATAGAGACAGACAGATACAAAGTGAGACAGACAGAAAGAGATACACAGAGAGAAAGAGAATGAGCGAAATAGAGGAAGAAAGAGTAAGAGAAAAAGACAGATAGAGAGATAGCGACAGTGAAAGAGGGGGTTATTCTCTGTAACATTTCATGGCATTTCTTCTTGCAGCGAGTGTGTCTCGGTGAGCCAAATTGATGTCAAATTATAATTTTAGTAGATACTGCAATACGCTCCTAACGGTGTCACAGACGCATAAGAGAGTTTAAATCCTTAATCCTAAAGGACCACATACACAGCATCCGTATTTGAGGATAAACCAAGCGATGACATTATTCAAAATCAATCACCCCCTGCAAAGAACCTCCTACCACTAGAACCTTGTTCTCCTATCAACGAGCAGACTGGTACTCGTTCCGGGATTTCCTTCGCGATGTTCCCTGCGATGTTGTCTTTACACTCCCCGTTCTTCCGTGATCTCCTCCTGGGTTAAGGCTTGAATATAGGCTTTCATCCTCTCAAGTAAATATAAGGTCAAATCGCGCTCCTCTCCTTGGTTCTCCGCTGCTTGCTCAGCTGTCATTGCCCATAGGAATCACTTCTTCCAACTATATCGTAGCGACATGTCTGACTGCAACAGATGTCACTTTGTCTCTGCCCGTAACCAGTGTAAGTGTGTCTTCAATGAAGCAAAGTCAATATTTGCTGCTCGAATGAAAGAACGTATTGCATCTCGCAAATTCGGCTTAAAGGATTATTGGCGTCACTGCAAGAGCGTACATAACAATAGCAACCACTCTATAACTCTTTTTTTTTCAACCAGTTCGGGGTTCTGAATTCTTCTGCCGACAATGTTGAAACCTTTAATCGGAAAATATCATTCAATTCGGCTGTTCCGGGGAACTCACATCCGATTTCCCCCCTTAGAACTCAGGCTATATTGAGTGAGTTGCAAATAACCCTGTCATCGGTATTGGGCATTATCTCTAATTTAGACCCCCACAAGGCTAGTGTTGGAGATGTGATACCAGCCATTTTCCTGAAGAAATGTGCGCCTGAACTGGCTCCTGCCCTCTCCAAATTATATAACTACTGCCTCAATGAATCTTGTTTTCCAAACTGTAGGAAGTTCTCATCCATTGTTCATGTCTTTGAGAACTCTGATGTTCCTTCCGACCCTTCTAATTATCGTCCTATCAGTCTCCTACCACTCTTCAGCAAGGTCTTCGAAGCTTTAATCAACGTCGAAGAAGTTAAGCACCTTACATCCCATGATCTCCTCTCCGACAAGCAATATGGTTTCAGGTTTGCCCATTCTATAACTGATGTGCTTACGGCCATAACTGGAATTGTTTACCGTGGCTCTAGATATCTCCAAAGCGTTTGTTAGGGTTTGGCATGGCGGCCTTCTTTGCAAGGTTATGAAAATTCAGGTCGATTGTTTGACTTAATGCAATCATTCCTGTCAAACCGTGTATTGGTCATTCTCAACGGATCCTCCTCCAGATTCTATCCCACGAACGTAGGTGATCCCCAAGGCTCTATCCTAGGCTCTTCGCTGTTCCTTATCTACATTAACGATCTTCCTGACGTCATAGGTTCCCAAGTACGTATCTACGCAGACAACACTATTATTTACTCCTGCTTCAACAACAAAACTAGTGTCGCTGACAAAACTAACCTGCCCGTTTGTCTCGAAAAGGACCTCCAATCTGTTGTGGACTGAGGCAGGAATTGGCTGGTTAACTTTAATGCCTCAAAGACAAAAACGTTCTCTATTACTCACCCTGTCCCCCATTAGATTGTCTGACGCTCAACTCTACAAGAGCTCTTCTTTGAGACTGCTAGGTCTAACATTGACTGCTGACCTAAGATGGAAGAAATACATTGAGTCAATACCTACGTCCACCGCAAAAAAGTGGTGCCTCTGTGCCGCGCTAGGAATTTTTTCTTACCGGAGTCGATCCTTCAAATCTACAAATCAACTATTTGCCCTTGCATTTGGTATTGCTGCCATATATGGCCTGGAGACACTTCTGTTTGTCTCATGGTCCTTGATAAAATCCAGAGACGGATATGCAATGTGATTGGCCCTAATCTGGCATCTCGCCTGCAGTCGCTCTCTCCAAGACGTGCTGTCGCCTCCCTCTGTCTTTTTTACAAATACCTCCAAGGTAACTTCTCCGATGAGCTGCTTTCACTGGTTCGCAGACTTCATGAATTTAAGCGTTCAACTAGACTGGCATCACGCTCTCACCCTTTCACTGTCAAAACTGTTGAATGTAGCCGTCTCCTCTACTCCAACAGCTTCATCTCACACTTCTCGCCTGTGGAACTCCCTCCCCTTTTCCTGTTTCCCTGATAGCTATAATCTCCAACAATTCAAATGTAATGTCAATCGACGTCTCCAGATGCCTTGATCTATCCCCTCTCCTTCTCGTCATCCTTTCCTCTATTACTCCTATTTGCTCTAGCTCCAACTCTCTGTAAACCCTTGCCTGCTAGTGGTTTCCAGCCTTGCTTGGGGTTAAACGCTTAAAAGAAAAAAAATGATATATATATATATATATATATATATATATATATATATATATATATATATATATATATATATATATATATATATATATATATATATATATATATATATATATATATATATATATATATATTAAAGACATTTTTATGTTTAACGTTCTTTTTATAGATACAATTATTTAAGTAAATGCTTTGTTTATAATAAACAGTATTAAATAACATTTACTGGCCTGAATGTCCGAGAAATTTTCATAGAAATATCCGTCCTTCGTATAGGATGCTGGTTCGAATCCTGTCCAAGGACGAATATTTTCTATTAAAATTGTCGGACTTTGTCCATTTCGTTATATATATATATATATATATATATATATATATATATATATATATATATATATATATATATATATATATATATATATATATATATATATAAACAAATGAAGAAATATACGAGCGAGCAATCGTATGCACATACAAATGTAGTGCAAGAAGAACTGTGCTCAATGTTAAATAACAGAGTTATTTAATATATATTAAGAAATATACATAGTACGTTACATTGATTGAATAAATCAGTGTTTCATGCTTTCTGCATTCTTCATGTGTGAACTTTTTGGTTTATTTCATGGCTTAAAACTGTTCCTTTAAATATTTCTAGTTATCGAGATATATTTTATTGTTACGGTCGATTATTATTGATTTTTAATAAATTAAATGAATTGTAGTTTAATTCCGGATTTGAATTTAGACCCAAATTAACGTTTCAGACTGAAATTAAGATTGGAAATAAGAATTATAAATTCAGTTTTGAGAACAGACGCAATTGTTATGCAGAAAACAGGTTTAAATTCAAGGGGGGGTAACTCTATTTTAGCATGAAAATCAATACAAAAATTGATAATATTAAAATTAATATTAATAAAGTTAAAATATTGATATTAATGATAATAAATTATGCAGTGCAAAATAAAATTAAAATTAATTAATATACAAATAAAAATAATGATTATCAATGAAAATAAATAGAATAAGATAAAATAAAAATCAAAAATAAGAACATGTAAATATGTAACTATATAAGAATATATATTTAAAAAATGAATAAATAACAGTAAATAGTTAAATATATAAACAGATGAATATACACCAAAGACGTTTCTAATAGTAAGTCTAAAGGTAAAGGAAAGTAAAAATAAGAAAAAAGCAATGATAATGGCTATATGTTAAAAAGTACGACTAAAACAATAAAAATACTTAAAATAATAGACTAGCAAAAATGACAATCGTTTTATAACAAAAATTGCAAATTTAGTATAGTAAACATATAGTAAAACTATTAATAAAATAAATAATGCAATTACTAGTATTTATTGCCTGTCTGCGTCAACGTGATTCAGTAGAAATTTGGTTCTACGTAGGCAAGTTCTCATTAAGTCACTTCTTTTGTTTAGGAGATGAGGATTGTAAATAATTTTCAGGAACATTAATTTTTTAGAAAGATATATGTTTTACAAAATAACAAATTGGTCATACATCTCCCAGTTAATGGGCAGTGTTTGTTTTTCTGCAGTTATAATCATTAGTGCCGGGGATATTGTTTTGAATGTTGATGAAGTGTTTCTTTAGAATGGAAAAATTGGCAGTCATATATATATATATATATATATATATATATATATATATATATATATATATATACACACAAACTAACACACACACACACACATATGTGTGTGTGTGTTTGTGCGTGTGTTTGTTAGTGCATGTAAAAATATATCTGTAAAAAGACAATATGAATAAAGAAAGACAAATTGAAAACATATATTTTTGTCTTTCTTTATTCATATATAGATACATATATATATACATACATATATATATATATATATATATATATATATATATATATACATACACACAAACACACATATATATATATATATATATATATATATATATATATATATATATATATATATATATATATATATATATATATATATGTGAAAAGTGTGTGTATATAAACATAAATAAATATATATATATGTGTATAATTATTTATATATTATATGCGTGGTACTTATTAGAAAGCGCTCAATATCAGAGACAAGCTCACATCTATCCAACCATATATATATATATATATATATATATATATATATATATATATGATATTAGTGGTTAATCTACACATGCTATCATATATCTAAAATATATAAATATACATACATACACATGCATATATATATATATGTATAAAAAATAATTCCAAGAGGATAGAATCCAGTTAGAACTCAATATTAGTGTTTAAGCCTTTATATATATATATATATATATATATATATATATATATATATATATATATATATATATATATATATATATGTGTGTGTGTGTGTGTGTGTTATATAATGTTAATTTTCAAAATATTAAAATTAGTTTTGTTTTGATTTTGAAATGAAGTTTGGTACCTGGATACCGCAAGAATTCATACCGTTCCAAGAATACGGTACTGGCTTCTGTTTCATTTCCTACAGTTGCATCCAACGCCTGAAAATGAGCTGTTGACATTTTACAGAGAAGCTTGCTTTATGCGTGTCGTTGTATGCGTCTTTGCGAAAAACGTCTACATTCGACTGAAAATGTGCCCATAGGCTTATTCGTTTGTATGCATGCAATAACTGTGGGATGTTTTTTTTTTGTTTTTTTTTGAAAGAGAAGTTATCTCCATTCTTGTATCAGGCAGATAGCTTACCAGCCATTCGTGACAAGTAGCGAATTTCGTCACGTGCTATTTGCTCTTATTCTCTTTGCAGTTGTCAGTAGAATCCTGATTGTGGCCGCGACTTTCATTAACCTTTGATGATGACAGCTGATCTCAGGTCTTCTGATCAATAACCAATCCCGTCGCAGATTTCGAAGGTCAGATTAAAATGAACATCGTTTGGTGCTTATTTTTCAGTAGCAGAAGACTACGATTTATGGGAAAGAAAGAAAGAAAACTGAACAAATAGAAAGGAAAAAAAGCAAGAAGAGATCCAAACAAAATAAAATGAAAGTAAAACAGAAATGATAAAAAGGAAAATGAAACGCAGACCAAAATAAAAAAAAATCAAATAAGAAAAAATGGAGAAGGGAAAAGAAGTTAAAGATGTCACGTAAGAATAATGAATGAACAAAAAATAAATGAAGCATGGAATTATGTATAGGATATAATCAAAAAATTAAAAATAAAAGTAAAAAAAAGTACCAAATAATGAAAGAAAAAAAATTAAAAAATCGCAAATTTTAAGAACGAAAGAAATATGAAAAATGACATGGAACAAAAATGGCGGGAAAAAAATTAAGTAAAGAAATAAGAAAGAAAAAGGAAAAACCGTCCTGGGTATGACGATAAACTACATCTGCGCCCTGGTTAATACTATAAACTACGTCCAACAGTAAGACCTCAGATCAGGACGTTTTGAGGTGCGTGGAACCACCTTTTAATTACTGGTGTTCCAAGGTCCAACCTGACTCTGGTTGTAGTACATGCTAGTGTCCCAGCTTTGGGCAAATAGTTAACTCCCAAACTGGGGTCAAAACACTATGTAAGTGTAAAAATAGGATTTAATACCAGAAATACGTTGAAAAAAAAGACATTACAAGCAATAAATTTAAAAAAAAATAAGATATTACCAGCAATAAATTTTTTGGAAAAAATGAGATTACAAGCCATATATATTTGAAAAAAAAAATAAAATTATTACCAGCAATAAAATTTTTTCGGCAATATATAACCCATTGAGGTTGATATGCTCTAAAATAAACCCAACTAAACCAAACCGAAAAAGAAAAATGGAAAGTAAAGTAAGAAAAAAAGGGACAAAATTTTAAAAAATATAAGTAAAACAAAAGAAAAGAAATAGGAGAACATTAAGTAAGAAAATAAAAAAAAGTAGAAAAAAAACGAAACAAAGCAAAGTAAGAAGAAAAATGAAAAATGGTGTAAAGAAACCATAAAATATAAATGACCTGAAAAGAAAGAAAGATAAAATAAGTTAAGAAAGAAAGAAATATTAAAGTAGAGTAGAAAAGAACGTAGAAGGAAAAACAAAATAAACAAATAAGAAACAAAACAAGTATTGAAATCATAATAATGAAAAAAAGTATTATAAAGAAACAAATATGAAAAACATCAAAAAGAAAGAAAGACGAAAAAATAACTAAGGACATAAAAACAGGAGAAAACAAAAAAAAAAGAAAAAAGAAAGAGAGATAAAGTTAAGTAATTAAATAAATAAAAAAGAAAACAAAAGAAATAAGGAAAAATAATAAAATGGTAAGTATAGACGGTAGCGGAAGAAATATATATAAGTATAATAAAAGAATCAAAGTAATTAAGGAATAAAGAAGAAAGAAGTAAAAAAAAAGAAAGAAAGGTGAAAATGATATGGAATAAGAAACAAGAAAGATGATACTAAAAACGAAAGAAAGAATGAAGTAATATGAACCGAACTTAAGGGAAGAAAGTTGGAACAAGTCGGAAAAAATTAAGCAAAATATATGAGAAAAGTATATAAAAAGAAAGATGTCAGGAAGAAAATCAAAGAGGTAGAAAAACAAAAAAGAAATGATTAAATTTAAACGTTAGATAATTAAATAAAAAAAACGAGAAAAGACATAAAGGAAGAAATAAGAAACAAAGAAAGAAAGAAAGAAAAAGTAAGTAATGAAATAAAAGAAAAACAGGAAAGAAAAGAAACAAATAATCAAATACATAGAGGAATAAGTAGAAATTGAGGAAGTAAACATAATTATAACGAAAAAAAAAATAATAAACCGATAAACGTAAATGAAAAGGAAAGGAATTTAGAAAGAAAGAAATTTAGAAATAAATCTAAAAAGAAAGAAAGAAAGAAAGAAAGAAAGAAAGAAAGAAAAAAAATTGGAAATGATATGAAATAAGAAGAGATAAATTAAACCAAAATAAATAAAAAAAATAAAGAAATATGTAAATAACTTAAGGAAAAAAGAATATAAAAATTAAACCAAAATTAAAATACTATCAGACAAAAAAGCTGAGAGCAAAAAACATGGTCATTAAAAACAAGAATAAGAACAATCATTATAAAACAACAAAAACACAAGGAAAAAACGCCACTATGAAGGTGATCCAGGTAGATTGAATGTTATCAAATTACATGGCAGGAATGGATTCAAACTGTGTGTTTGGTAGTACTGAAAAATCACCTCGTGGAAGAAAGAAGGAAGTGACACAAACAGTAAGAATTAAGCGATAGAAAATATCTCAGAAGCCTGGAGACCAGAGTGAAAAAGATTTTACCGCCATGCTTTGAAGAAATTTCAATGTAAATATAGAGCTCACTTTTTGTGACCGCATCTGTGTGCGTACACGCCATGTTTTTGTTTTGCGTTTCTTTAAACAGTGTATATTACGTCTACCCGCTAGCGCATTCGATAGACACAATGAAAAAATAAGTGTTCTCCGATTCGGAAGGGTTAGTCTTATTAAGTGTGTTTAGGTCGCTCGGTCACAGGGACCGTCATGGTTAACAACTTCCAATTATCATTTAAGACAATGCACATTTTTTCGTTCGAATCACATCTAGTTAAAGTCCATATCTGATTACTTTCTGTTAATTTTTGAAATCTGTAAAAAAGAAAAAGTAATTTCTAGAAAATCAATGGATTTTCTTTTTAAATGCACATTATTTCTTATAGATAGATAGATAGATAGATAGATAGATAGATATGAGAATTAGATATGAGAATTAGATAGATAGATAGGTAGATAGATAGATAGATAGATAGATATGAGAATTAGATATGAGAATTAGATAGATAGATAGATAGATAGATAGATAGATATGAGAATTAGATATGAGAATTAGATATGAGAATTAGATAGATAGATAGATAGATAGATAGATAGATAGATAGATAGATAGATATGAGAATTAGATAGATAGATAGATAGATAGATAGATAGATAGATAGATAGATAGATAGATAGATAGATATGAGAATTAGATATGAGAATTAGATAGATAGATCGACAACGGAATAAAAAGACAGTAATCGATGAACTGTTCTGATGGAAAGTCATGTTTTATCAGATGAATCGATTTTTTCTACATTTCGTTCTTCTTTCGAAATAACTAACCCGTCAATAAATTCTGGCTATTCAAATCACTCGCTCCTTTTCCCAACCTTTGGCTGAACAATTACACTCACCATATATTGACAATGCTTCCATTTCATCAGCGTTTTAACGACCGGAAGCACCTGGTCACGGAAGTGTTTCGCCACAGCAAGGGGCGGGATGAGGATACACGGACGCTCGGAGGAAGCACCACGGTGTTAACCGTTAATCGTTGCCTGTGGAAACGTCCAAGAGCAGAATCAAATTAGACGGACCAGAACATAGCTGCTATTCGATACCCGAGTGGCCATTCAACTGTTATATCATTCAGTGATTTGCCAAGCGTAGTTTAGATGTAGCACAAGGCCCAAACTATGGAGCACCCAGTGATGTTCGAACTCCCTACTCAGTCATAATTGATCTAGCACAACAAGCTTGCTAGCCGTTACACAACGTCGAAGTGTCCCGTTCAGGACTATATCTTGCAGCTTGTAGTCGCTCCAGTTTTGACGAGTGGTTGTAATCTTAATAAAACTGGACTTCTATTAGTACTCAAGTTTACCACAGACCTCAATTAGGACTCATATTTACGATCCATCGCTAAAGATGCTAGAAAAATGGTCGGTTTCTTGGGCCGGTCTAGAAAATACCTGACTCGTCCTGGTATGCTCTGGCTTTACAGGAGAAAGATTTGAAGAAATATAGAGCATTGTCATATCTGGACAGGAATTGCCCAATTTCTCTATTTATTAGGTTGGTGCAAAATAATGTCGGTTTTTGACGTATTTTTAACGTTAAAAACCGACATTATTTTTGCACCAACCTAATAAATAGATTTCAAAAGCGTTTACGAGGTTCTGTAGGGAATGAAATTTTTTTTTTTAACTCGACAGTTCCATTTTTGCATGGTAGATGATACTCAGATTGTATGCATATTCATGTTTCTGGAGGCTTGATCATTAAAGGCGGTTAAATGTGTCGTTTATGCTGTAGTATTGTTGAAGTTATATTTTGGCAAAGTTTGATCTTTAAGAAATTGTTGGATATTATATAGATTAATAGCATTAATCATCTCTTTCATGGTGTTTGTTTAGTTTGTTGGTTGATTTTGTTAGGCGGCTTATAAACCGCTATTGGTTATGCAATACCGAAATTTAAATATTTTGAAAACAACATTATAGCTTTAGCTAAATATATTTTTAACGCAATTGTATACCTTCAAATACAGATAAAATGTATTGTCGTTCATTTTACTATATAAATATGAAGTGTTGGTAATTTCAGTATAAAATGTATTGGTGGTAATTTTACTACAAATAAGCATCGTTGCTAATTTTACTATAAAAAAACGTATTGGTGGTATTTTTCTATAAAATGTGCTGGTGGTAATTTTACTATAAATGTGTATTAAATGTAAATTTACTATAAAAGTTTATTGGTGGTAATTTTACTATAAATTTGAATTGTTTCTAATTTTTTATATATACAATTTTATTGCTGGTATTTTGACAATAAAAATGTATTTTTATACTTTCATAATATTTTGTTTAGGGGATCACTATTTATTCATAGCTGGGACACTAACATTTGCTACCACCCCGGGTCACGGTTGACCTGGAAACAATAACCATTCAGAGATGTGCTTAGCTCCACAAAACCTGTAATATCCCGATCCGAGGCCTTGCTGCCAAATGTAATTTATCCTAATACTCATGACTAAAATAGGATTTATGGGCCTAGTTAAAATTTCAGGCCAGTTGGTTGTATTCTCATTCGCAAAAATACCCTTCGAAATGTATGTCTTCTTTTTCTATAACTAATGTTCTCCCTGTAAAAGACCTCGGTGGTACTCAAGGTAGTGGGTTACTGAAGGTTGTTGCAGGCGCAGTTTGAGAATATATGGGAAAGAAAGGTGATAAACCTTGTATTAGTCAGGAAAGGATCCTCCAGTGAATCGGTTCCACAAAGTAGAGGTTCGCAGGAAGAAGCTGTTCGAGTGGAACTCCCTTCCTACCAATGAAAACAAAATACATGAGGATGGTTTATACATGATATGGTGGATCTTAGCAGTGAGGGTTATGGTTAGTGGAATTCATGTCTCCTTCGCCAGCTAGTTTATTAGATGGCAACCAATCTTGGAGAATGACACATGTGAATTCAGGTGGACGTTAGTCGAGATAATCCACTCCGTAAAAAAAAAAAAAAAAAAAAAAAAAAAAAAAACCCACATAAAAAAGACTATTTGCTACAGAATTCACAGAAGTCTAGGAAAGGATTTCCCTTCAACTATTTAAGTCAATGGATGTTTGCTCCGGTAGTGGTTATCGAGAAGGCAAGTTGAATTGGAGTGCCGTGTTCAAATTCCAATTGAGACAGTTTCGTTCGCTTTCGCACGAATACCCTGGCAAAGATATGAATACTTCTCTTTCTCTGTAGTTAAGATAATAGATCGCCTTAACTGGCAACCAGTCGAATAGACGGAAAACATTGGCTCAGACAACTCCTTCCTGTAAAGAAATGCTATTTGCTACAGAAACCACAGCAGAAAGCTTAGCTTGGTGAGATTGTGACATTATGCAGCACAGGGCAGTTTACAAGAAATACATACACACTTTTATATACAGCAAGTCTTGAAAGTGTGTTTCGGAGAATCACTTGGAAAGAAATTAGATAAAACATTAATGGTGTTATTTAAACTGTTAATAATCTGCCATTAAGTACGCTATTTGAATTCGGACTATTGTTCTCATATTTGCTATAACAACGTATCCGCCATTGTGCTGTACAGCCTTCCTCAGATGTATATCGATCAAGGTAACCGACAAAAAAACTTTATTCAATCTAAGAGGATAGAGACTTCTACGGCACAATAGACTAGCGATTTGAATCGTTCTTTCCTGAATTTGGTAACAAAAATTGTGAATTCAATTCTTTGGCCGAGCTTGGACTCAGTAGAAACAGGACGAAATTAAAATGAGACATCTGTTCGGAATCGCATGTAGGTTATCCAGATCGATATACAGCTGAGGAAGATCGAAGAGCACAACTGCCGAATCGATGTGATAACAACAATAAAGATGAGGATAATTGTCCGAATATAAGTTGTGTATAAGATTATAACTGCTCATCCCATAAATTCAGACAGAAAAATATCCTAGTAGCATCTGATACAAAATTACGATGATAACGAAACGAAGTGACGTAGAGTGAAGCCGCTTGGAATAGATTGACCGTGAACTCTATTTTGTATATAGATTAAGTTATAACGTCCTCGCTTACTTCCCTTGCATAGAGCAGTGCTTGAAAAGAAATTATGTAGATTGTGGTCGTCTCATCACACCCAAAGTCTCCGTTAGTAACCACGGTTTGTGGATCAATATTACATTCCCCAGATCCGAAAACAACCATATTCCCCAGATATCGCTTCTTGCGTCTTTTTCTTTTCAAAAATCAAACCCCACTTGAAAGAACCAAGATTTCAAGACGTCGAGATCATGCAAGAAAATTTGACAAAGCAGATGCTCGCTATCCCAAATTCGAGTTCCAGGTATGCTTCTATCAAAGGAAACCACGCTGCATAAAATATGTGCCTTCAAAATGAGACTAATTCGAAGGAGATTAAATGCCGAATTGATATGCGTTGTAGTTTGTTTTTTTTGTTTTTTTTTATCGCATCAGTTCTGATACTTTTTGATCAGTCATTGGTCGTGCCGATTTTCGTGGATATCAATGAGTTTAAACCTGCTCAGTATATCAGAAACTATAGAATTCACCGGATGGTTTCGATTCTTGTAAATATTTATAATTCTTTACGCCCTCCAAAAAAAGCTTCAAGGCAATAATACATATTTTTCTCCTACAATGTTCTAAGTATTTTCAGGACGTGAATGATCATAGCTCTCCACAACTTCTTAACTTTGTAATGATTTGTCCTCGGCTACCCCAATTCTGCCTAGTCCTGGCTACGACTACGAACTACATCCAGATGTACGCCTTCTGATCGGGAGATGGGAGATTTTGACGAGCGTGGAACCACTTCTTCATGACTGTTTTTCGCAGTTTCACACTGACCCGGAGTGATAATACCCTTTATGGTCCCATGTATGGGCAAAAAGTGAATCTCCTCACACACCATAAAAAATATAATGTCTATTTTTATAGCTACAACAGTCGCGGTCAGTTTGGATGTTGATGTAGCATAGCCCACTCGTGCTGGGGAGGTTTTGGTCATTGCCGCCAAATGGAGTCCATGCTACATAGACCCTTGGTGGGGGTAATCCCCGCTCATCTTCTCTTGCCTGACGATCGCTAGGTAAAAAAACTAGAGTCCAGAGATTTAAAAAAAAACAACTTCAACATAGGGAATTTTATCTTAACTATTTTATTAGCGTTCATATCGGCATGTTCTATCTATCTATCTAGTGGGGGTCGTTCCCCCTCACTGGGGAGCCGTTTCAAACACGAAAGAAAACACGTCTACATTGACGGTTAAGATTAGACTTCCTGAAAAACATTCTCTCTCTATCTCTTTTCTCACTCTCGTTCAGCCAATCAAAATCGACTTACTAATTTTGTCTTCCACCTGACCGAGCAGAGATACATTTCTTCTGTTAAACTATTACTTGACATTGAAATCCAACAGGATCTTGGCTTGGTCGTTTTCAATGAACTTCGGTGAATTATTATGATTATTATGATTATTATTATTATATCTATTGTTGTTGTTGCTATTGCTTACTTTATAAAACGTATAATTACCAATTATTTACAGACTTTGTCTTGAACAACATTTGACCAGATATACATAAAATATTTGACTATTCTATAGACTTTGGCCAACTGACAAGATCAGAATTGTTTGCGAACATAAAATTAAAAAAATCAAATGCTTCGAGGAGAAAAAAAAAACAATTTTGCACATTTATAAATATTTAAACAAAAATCATTTTAACGCCACACACAGAATATAAAGTACATCAGATGTCCGGTCTACAAAGGTAAATCAATATTATGTCTTCAAGATGAGCGATTACCTGCAAAGCAGCTCATAAAACTTGGCATTTTGCCCCATCATATCTCGAAAAAAAAAACAGAAAATAGATAAGCTTTGCAAAAAGATATGCGCAGGTTATCAATTTTACATGGAGTGGAATTTTCAACTGAATAGGCTAAAACAATCTGCCGACTTTCGAGCATGGAAACAAACTGATAGATATATGCATACACAGACACATAATAATTTACTAAGCATAGATTAGATGTGGCACAATGCCGAAAGAAAGAAGCATACATCCACGATCAAAATGTCTACTCAGTCGTAATTGATCTAGCGAGACAAACTTGTTAGCAATAACACCATCTCGAAGTCGTCACACAAACGTGCATATAAGCATGTAGTTAGCATTCCAGTCATGAGATATGGTTTCGAATTTCATCAAGAAGATTGATTCTTGATTACATCAGCTTGTTGGGTAAACCATGCCACAATTTGACTCGAGTAATGTGAGTCAAATTAAATATTTTCTTCTCCAAATTAATCAGGCAACACCATCGGCTGACAGAAACTAAGGCCAGATCAGCATAGTTACCGTTTAATCTAAGGTTGATTCAAGTTTAATTATGGCTGAGGTGTTTGAAAGATTTCCCTTTGTAGACCTGATTAGCCTCTTCAGTAAGAAACCATATACATGCAAACGAGAAATCAGTCATTATATACATGTCTACTGAAAAATGTGTCATCAGAGAGTAAACGGCTTTGTATGCCTTTCTTCCATCATAGAAAAAAGAAACTTTAACAAAAGTGTGTCAACCAGTAAGACCACGATTAACCATAACTTTAAACTAATACCGTTAGTAAAAACTTACAGATTTACAGGCCCGTTGACAGTAATTACACAATGTTTAAATATGAGCGATGTTAAAAAACATTGTGCCCATAAGAATAACATTTGTAATAACGTGAAATATTGGCGGATAAAAAAATCATTAAAATTATTGCGTTCACGTTTCATGGAGGAAAATAAACTTAACAGATATAGACGTCCAATTGTCCCAACAAGAGATGTACTTTCCTTAAGAATGTAATTGTCCATAGCTTCATCAGTATGATCCCTCGTAACCTAATTTGCCTGGGACATTTAGTTGATCAGATATTCACATTTTAAGTGATGTCATTTTGGGGGGACACCCATATTAATAATATATTGGGTTTATTATATATCTTTTAACAAGTGAAAGTAAAGAATATATATATATATATATATATATATATATATATATTTGAAAAAATGTTCAATAAAATGAATGTAAAAATTAGTTATTCATACATGAGTAATATAGAAAAAATAATAAGCTCTCACAATAGCAAAATTATTAGGGAATTTCCAATAACCAATTGCAAAGGGATCTTAATGGAAACCAATTAAAAAAAGAAACATCTACCTGTAATTGCAGAGCAGGATCTGATTGTTCATTAGGAGGAATAGGCATGACAGAAAACCTGAAATAAGAAACTACAATTTCCTCTAAGGAAAATGTAAAACAAAAAAAAGATATATATAGGAATATCTACAGGAAATTGGAAACAGCATTTTTACAACCATCGCCAGTCCATCACAAATGAATACAAAAGACACCAAACAGCACTATCGAAACACTATTTGGAATTATTGGAAAACGGCTTCACCCCACAAGCGAAATGGACAGTCATCTCTAGGGCTCGAAATCCAATAAATTTCAGAAAGCGATGTAACCTGTGTGTTAAACAGAAGATCCTAATGATAAAGCATAAAGATCCTGATAAATTACTAAATCAACATAAAGAGATTTTTAAGACATAGAAATCACCTCAATTTAACTCATTACACACACACACACACACACACACACACACACACACATATATATATATATATATATATATATATATATATATATATATATATACACGATGGCAAATATTGGCTTATTTTTAGATATGAGAATGATTGTATGCACACTTGTGTGCGGGTACATAGTTGAATGTATATAAATGTGTATATGAACTTGGATATGAATATGTGAATTTAAGTGTATATGTATATACATGTGTATATGTACATATACATATATTGTGGGCACGTGTGTAAATATGCATATGTATATGTGTATTCCTAAATTTAGTTAGGTATATGTGTATATGTATCGATTCATGTATATGTGTTTGCATATATATATATATATATATATATATATAAGAATTTATATATGTGATAGGTCTGAATATATGTTTAGGATATAGTTGTATTCATATATATGCATATATATATGTATACATGGGTGAATTATATATATATATATATATATATATATATATATATATATATATATATACAGAGAGAGAGAGAGAGATAGATAGATAGATAGACAGAGAGAGAGAGAGTTCTAATGGAAAGACAGAACGTTTTTATTACCTTTTAATCTTATTTTCTCTTTAAATAATTTCTAATTAGACTTGTAAGATTGAAAATTTTACTCATCTGGAGATAATCTCAATTTAAATTAATCCCTTAGATTTAAATTAAAGTATGTTACTCCTTAGCTATTTGTCATAAAGTTAAAAAATATTACAATTAAAAATATTTTGGGGAACTTAAATATTTAATTCACCACCTAACCTTAACTGTAAATTTTAAGTAAAAAGTTGAATATGTATAAATATGTCTGGAGATATGTAAATGTTATGTTAGTATTTGTGTATGTATATACATATATATAGATGTATATGGATACATGTGTATGTGGTTATGTGTAATTGCACATGTTTATGAATGTATGTGTTTTTTACGTAAATATGTATGCGGTGTATGTATAAAAAACAGTATTTTTTTTAATATTACTTCAAATCATACTCCATCTTGATTTGAAACCTAAACTTTAATTAAGAAATATTATACATACAAAGATAGCTACAAATTAAATTCATGAATTAGACTCTAACTGATACAGATTTTACCTAAACAGTCATTCACAATATTAAAATATTACTATTAGTATTTTTTTTATTTTTTATTATTGTTGTTTATTAATATAGTATTCGACTTATATTAAATCCTAAATTATTTCTGGAGAATTTGAATATTTAAATTCCTAACATGCATTAAATTTATTTTCTTTGTGTAGTTTTTAAACATTTAAATTACTATCAAATGTTAAAATCTGTTTTTATCTAAATTGCTAAATCTATACCACCCCTCTTCTTCCTCCGAAAACCCTAAGTACATATCTTATCTCTTTACTTCCCCCTTTTTTCTTTTTCCCTTTTTCTCCTTTTCCCCTATCATTTCCGTTGAGTTGACCGATTAAATAGGTCAATGTCTGATTCTCACACCTCCTTCCACAATATTAAGTATTATAATAAAAAGAAATATAAAAATAAATTTTAAAACTCTTTATTCCCTCTCTAAACTCGACCATGTCTCTCATGTCATCCCTCACCACCCTCTATGTCAACTTATATAAGATTAATACTGCCCGTCAAAAGTCTAAAGATCCAAAGAAAAATAAAATTCCCTGGTGAAATAAATTATTACAAATGGAGCCTTAAAAATGGTCTGTTTTCCTTTAAATTATATATATATATATATATATATATATATATATATATATATATATATATATATATAGGAAAGACTAGGAAATAAGAAAATGGTGGATAAAAAGGAATGGGCGAAATCATGGATATGTAGGACTAGAATACTTTTGGAGGAAATAACTGGATTTGTGTTGTTTTATTTTCGTGAATGGTATTTATTACTTAAATATGATATATTTCCACACGGAGGGAAGATGAATGATAGAAAGAAAAACCAAAAATTCTAAATAAGAAAAGAGAAAAGTGTCAGTAATAAAGACAGGAGTAACATTGGTGATTTAATGTTAATTTTCGACTCTAGTGCCAATAGATCCGCGTGTTCTTTAAAAAATATTAAATCACTACTTGCTTTATGTTGCTTTATCTTTAAGGATATTTTATATAAAGGGTGTGATGGTAAATGTAATTAATACCTTTTTTTAATTAAATATCTATTAAAATAACTTATAATCAGAAAATATATTAAATATTTGTCAAGTTTAGTCTATTATATTGTACATTGTCATTGTTTACATTGAGTTGTGAGCAGATATGACCGATCGAGAAAAATGTGTTTAAAAACATTAATTTGGACTTTGCTAATCAGACACATCTTTATAGCTAAGTAGTATAGCACGTCAGCTCAAATGACGGTTTCGGATAGGATCTCTCGAACATTCAGGCCGGTAAATGTAATTAATACATTTTAATTATAAAACAGTGCATTTATTTAAATAAATTGTATTTATTAAAAGAACGTATAAACAGAAAACACACACACATATCTCTCTCTCTCTCTCTCTCTCTCTCTCTCTATATATATATATATATATATATATATATATATATATATATATATATATATATATATATAGTAAGGTTCACTATTTAAAAGCTCTGGGCTCTACTGCGCTAGGGGTTACGATATCAGGCGATTTGTGCGGATACGAGTGAAAGATAACGGTTAACTCCTGTCTTGAACAAGTTACGATTGTGGTGATCGGAAAAACATCTTTTCGGCAGCCGGTTCTACAGAGCAATTGTTCGACTAAAGAATCTGTTCGACTGGAACATATTTCTCACGGGTGGAATACGAAGGAGAATGCGGGTGGTTTTCTACAAGGGAAGTGACATGGCGTGCTCTTGACATTACGAATTGGCGGGACCGAGTAATGTAGTTCCTTCGAACACTTTCCGTGGAAGCTGCGAAAGGCTTGACACATACCGCCTGTGGGAAAGAGATTAGGGGGTTGCGAATATTTCGGCACCCACACGGACTCGGGGACGCTTTTGGACTCGATCAGGGCCGGAGAGTAATTTATGGGCAGCCCCCGGCCAAATATGACAACAGTATTCCATTTCTGGCTTGATCTGGCTCTTGTAAATGTAAAGAAAATCAGGAGGAATCAGGTAATTACTGGAGAAGTATAGGAAGCCAAACATTTTACCTGCGTCCTTAGCAATGAATTATATATATATATATATATATATATATATATATATATATATATATGGAGGCACGGTGGATTAATGGATATCGGCTTGGATTGAGGAATCGCAGAGCCGAGTCGAATCCATTACATTTCACTTACGTGCTAATACCCTTGGGAAAGGTATAAATCCTCTTCTTCTCCCTCCAGCTATGGGTAAAATAGCAGGACAGACTGGGTTCTATAGCCTTGGAAGGCAACTGGTCTAGGAGAAGGACAACTCTGGATTCAAAACCTGCGGAGGTTCGTTTAAGGTCTCTGAATTCGGCCGTTCAAAAACTGTGGATGGTCATGCACCTTCATCCTAATGAACCAGTTACTACCTAACTAGGTTTCACCACATGGGATCATCAGGGAGAAATCGCTAAGAATATAATAAGAATTGATAAAATTACGGATAAAACTTAAAAGAGGGATTATTTCTTTTACTTTTAATCTACTTAGCGTATTGAACACTCTCCGTTTTAACTCACTGGGTGGGGGGTATTGTAACAGAAATTTAAGGTACACCCGAAGAATTCTTTCGATCTATTCGGAGGTTTCTGGTACATTCTATTTTTCCATTTTTTCTCAAATGTGAATTGTTTTGGAAATTGTGCAATCCAGGTTTTTTCATCCAACCAGTTTAAATACATTATATATATATATATATATATATATATATATATATATATATATATATATATATATATATATATATATATATATACCTATTTTTGTACTGCTGTTAAAGCTGCAGTGTCATCTCCTAATGTAGGAACCACATCAGCATAATGGAAAAGTGACTGATGTCTAGTCGCCATGTCAGGGCAAATAATATTGCTTATTCATCTTTGGATTTTATGAAGAATCTCTAAATAAACAGTGGGAGCACCGGACTAGATGTGACAGCAGTAATCAAAGCATTATATATATATATATATATATATATATATATATATATATATATATATATATATATATATATATATATATATGTGTGTGTGTGTGTGTGTGCGTGTGTGTGTGTGTGTGTGTGTGTGTGTCAATTAAGTTTCATGTTCGATTTTTTCAAGTTCTGAATAATCCTTGTCAAACAAGGAAGACGTTGCGCCATAAATTTTCCGGAGTATATTTCGGAAGAAATGTATAAGAATATGAACATGGTATAATTTCTTAGTGAATTCCGCCTTGTCTGAGAAGGATTGGAAACTTAGAATTTTGGAATCTTGGAAACTTCAAAAATTGGTTATTGAAATTAATCAACTCAAGATATCTGTCGTTTTGAATATTATTTGAATTAATGTTAAATAATTAGGCAAAAACTTGCCTTAGAGGTTTTATAATCGAAAAGAACTTCACGTATAAGAGTAACCAATATATATATATATATATATATATATATATTTATATATATATATATATTTATATATATATATATATATATATTTATAGATATATATATATATATTTATATATATATATATACATATATATTTATATATATGTATATATATTTATATATATATATATATATATATATAAAGATAGAGAGAGATAGATAGATCGATATAATATGATAAAATAAATAACAAATAGGAAACGTTTATCAATCTAACATTTTTCTCTTTTATTAACGCTTAATTATACACTGAGATATAGAAAAAAAGAAAATAATGGTATATATATATATATATATATATATATATATATATATATATATATATATATATATATATATAAATTGTGTCTATATTTCTGAGATGAAGTGCTGTACTTATTTAATTTATTCGGACTGTTTTTCTCATCTTTGTTGCAATATTCAGGACGATTCGGGCGTTGTATGGAGTGGCATTCTTCAGTTGATTCGAACTGATCCCTTTGCTTTCACTCGCATGTCTCAGTAATCTCCCTTTAACTAAACTCTCCAAGATTTTGTTAACCTACCTGTAGCCAGCTATTGAACTGACATGCCGCGATTTTATCCACTGAATTTTGGGTTCTTATAAACCTAATGTAACCATTTCTTTTGTATTAGTATTGTTTTTCTCTGACACTCCATACGATTAGTTCCCATTTATATTCATTTCTATGCTTGGCCTGCTTAGGAAATAAAGGGTTCCGTTCAAAATTCTAATCACCTGAAGAAGGCCGGAGCGTACAAAGGCCGAAACGTTGTGAATATGGCAACGAAGATGAGGACGATAGTCCGAACATTGTGAATAGTAAGTAATATATATTATATAAATTAGACGTTCCATTTATTTATATTCGTCTTCCGGCCTGCATATTCGAGAATTCTTATCTCAGCAATTTTAAATACATGAACATATATCTTGTTTTTTTATGATATAATGATACAAAATTGCAATGAGGATCGAACTTATTATAACAATACGTAGACCGCACTAATTTACAATAGTTTATTAACTTCTATATTCAGAATCATTTCTTTTTTTTGAGTCAAAAGTTTTCCCTGGGTGGGTATTACACGTGACATGCTTCTGGATTGACAAATTCACCGTGGCTGTGTTTCTAGTGTTTGCAATCTCGTTCGGAAATTTCCTCGATGACTAAGAGAAAAAAAAGTATCGGCATGTTTGCTTGAAGTTTCGTTTGCACTTCGGGAAGTTGTGCACACATCACAGTTGTAATACTTCGAGAAGCTCAAGGAATTGCAGAAGAGAGCGAAATGCTATTTTCGTTACGGTCGGTGGCAAAACATCTGCTAAATTCTATCAACTGCATGCTCGCTTTTAAACAGGATGAAACATATAAGATCTTGCAAATGTTCCTCTCGGCAATCAATGAAGTTTTCTGTCGGACTATCGCGATCAGATGTAAACGCCCTTGAATAACTTCCTGTGGGGTGGGGGTAGAATGTATCATTGATTGATTGAAAAGAAAAGAGTTCTGTAAGATTTAGTCAAATACACACTGAATGTTTATAGAAATTTTTCAACAGCAAACGAAAAAAGCAAATACAAAACAATGGAATACATTGGCTCAAGAGGGAATCAATAGATCATTAAGTTTAAAAAATAATTTAAAACTTAATCCCCCTCTCTGTCTCTCTCTCTTTATATATATATATATATATATATATATATATATATATATATATATATATATATATATATATATATATATATTCATATAAAGAGACAGAGAGAGACTTCTATATATATATAGGGACTTCTACTTCTGCTCTACGGTTGTATTGAGCTCTTTTGTTAGTTTCTTTACTCGTGTCGGGGTTTTTTCTTTGGGCTTTAAACCTGTATCTGTGCGATTTTTTTTCGACAGATTTTCATGTTTCTCGTTCATTCTTTTTTTAAAACCTTTTTTCCTTCGTGATTGATTTGATTATTGGCAAATCAAAAATTCGAGATTTTTTCGAAACGAGTATTGTTACCTATATTTGTATATATATATATATATATATATATATATATATATATATATATATATATATATATATATATAAGTACAACAGTTTTGTAAACCCGAATTTTCTTATCTAGTCGAATACTCCGCTCATTCCACAAGCGATGGTGAAGTTTGCCGAAAGCACTGGTAGCCTAAGCAATCCGATGCATGATTTCAACATCTAAAGTTCCACTGTAATTGACTTTTCTACCAAGATAGATGAAAGACTTCACATAGTTCAAGGGTTTGTCTTCTACTTTCCATGGTCTCTCTAGAAATTTGTAGAATTGTGGTTATAGTTTCGCACCCCGAAATTGCTTCGGAGTAGGACATAGTTGGAGCACTACTGCAGTTTTCTTTGTGCTAAGTGTAAGACCAAATGCTATACATGCAGCAGAGAAACGATTTATTAGATTTTGGGCCTCCTCAAAGTATGTCGCTACAAGAGCCGCATCATCAGCAAACAACAAATCACGAATAATATGCGTACGAAGGTGGGTCTTGGTTTTGAAGCGCTGATGATTGAAGAGACCATATATATATAAGAACATTCCCATAACTTTAATAATTTCCATAGCTCTGTAAACATACATACATCAAAATCTACAAATTCGAATAAACTTAACAATTTTTAAAACATCATATTAGATAATGGCTAAACGAATAGCCAAAAGCGTTTGTACATAAAAAAAAACATTCGAACAATTCTTACACACTTGCTTGTATATGCATTTACCTGTATATACATATGCCTTGCATGGAGTATTGCTGCCATATATTGTCTGGAGCCCCTTCTGTTTGTTTCGGGGTTCTTGATAAGATCCAGAGGCGGATATGCAATATAATTGGCCCTGTTCTGGCATCTCGTCTGCAGTCGCTCTCTCACAGACGCGCCGTCGCCTCTCTCTGTCTTTTTTATAAATACTTTCATGGTAATTGCTCTGAGGAATTACATTCGCTGGTTCCCAGACATCAAGATTTCAAGCGCCCTACGAGGCTGGCCTCCCGCTCTCACCCTTTCACTGTTGAAACTATTAAATGTAGCCGTCTCTTCTACTCCAATAGCTTCACATCTCGTACCTCTCGCCTGTGGAACTGCCTTCCCTATTCCAGTTTCTCTGAGAGCTATTATCACCAACTATTCAAATGTAATGTCAATCGATATCTCCAGTTGCCTTGATCGATCCACTATCCTTCTCCTCATCCTTTCCTCTATCACTTCTATCTGATCTTGCTCCAAGTCTTCTGTAACCTCTTGCGTCCTAGTGGTTCCCCGCCTTGCTTGGGGTGAAGCGCTTAAAAAAAA
Source organism: Acanthosepion lycidas (assembly GCA_963932145.1). Taxonomy (NCBI): domain Eukaryota; kingdom Metazoa; phylum Mollusca; class Cephalopoda; order Sepiida; family Sepiidae; genus Acanthosepion; species Acanthosepion lycidas. Next base: position 85,617,446 of record OZ010582.1, on the reverse strand, counting down.
ATTGTGCCCAGAAAAGAAATAAACATTAAAGAAATAGTTAGACATCCCAATAACGTAATTACATCCATTTTCATTACTGCATATGCAGATTGACATCATGAAGTTAAAAAAAAAAGTCTACAGTACATAACTTTAACGTTTTTCACTATAAATGTAAAACGAAATAGTTTTCATTTCACAACAAATTTTGTCTGAGCAAAAACACGAAGCTGAAGATCACATTGTGCTCATATCGAAATTACTCGGAAATAAAATGCGTATACATAAACATAATATTCTTTCTTTAATACGGGTACGAAGAAACCCAGCCGTAAAGTGCAATCCCAAAAAGCGTTCACCACAAAATCCGGAAAATTTGGGTTGTAGAGTTAAATATAATTAGTGACAAAAAAGGTACCAGCCCGAAGAGAAATAACGTGGTAGCTTGAATTTCGGTGTCTTTAATTTTATATATATATATATATATATATATATATATATATATATATATATATATATATATATATATATGACTGTTCTATACACGAAAATGAACAAACATAAACATTAATCATAGAACTTCATTTGAACGAGAATTGGTCAAGTTATTAGATTACGAAATTATATCATTTCTTTCTGAAGCAATATATATATATATATATATATATATATATATATATATATATATATATATATATATAATCTCATGTGCCAGTGTCGGGCTGTCGGTTTCCTGGAAACTGATCTGCTTGACCCTCATACGTCGTATCTCGACGGGAGAGTCGATCATATATATATATATGCAATTTTATATATATTATTTATATATGCGCGGTAATTATTAGAAAGCGCTCAATATCAATGATAGAGCTAAGATGTTTACTTTGTCTGATGATCTCAGAGAGCGTAAAACCTAGAATCACAAACTTACACGCACACATATATATATATAAATGTACCTTATACCTAGATTTCCTACAATTTTATTTCGTACCTTCTGACTGTCCAACAATTCCACTGACATTTTCCTCGATTTATTGTAGTGTGCATGTGTGTCTATATATATATATATATATATATATATATATATATATATATATATATATATATATATATAAAGCTGTGTATTAAGCTACATATTATATATATATATATATATATATATATATATATATATATATATTAGGTTGGTGCCAAAATAAGGTCGTGTGAGAAAACGACATTATTTTTGCACCAACCTAATATATACATATATATATATATATATATATATATAAAGCTGCGTATTAAGCTACATATTATATATACATATATATATATATATACATATATATATATATATATACATATATATATATACTCACGCACACACATATATATAAAGCTTAGTATTAAGCTACATATTATATGTGCATGCTTGTATATAAGCATATATATATATATATATCCATTGCCATGTTTCTTAATACATATATATATATATATATATATATATATATATATATATATATATATATATATATATTCCCAAACTCGCGTATAACAAACAAATAACAGAATGCGCGGGTGTCATTGTTAGTCGAAGTAACAGTGTCATTTGGCAATTAAAGTCTTAATATAAGATTGAAAGAACTTAATATAAAAATGAAACAGTCAAAGAATATTTTCCTAGTCGCTCTCTCTTCATTTCTTCTACCTTGCTCTTTGATCACTTGTGAATATTGTTGTTACTATCTCATTTGTTTTTAAAGAGGCTTCATTTTGTCAGTATAGGATTACAATGGTTCTGTTTTCTGTTCTCTGCTTAATGTTTTCATTCACGTCTGCTTTTGTTTGGAGTTTTTTTTTCTCTTTGTTTTCTAACTATAAGACTTAGCAATGAAAAAAGAAAAGATAGGCAAAGTTATCTAGCGTAATTACTACTTCCCCAGTCAAAATGTTTAATTTTGCAATCTCTATAGTTTTCTTTCATCCTGTTTCATCTTTTCCATTTTCTTTATTTTTGCTCATAAACATTTCTTATCTCTTAATAAATAGGGTTAACAATTCGATGTGAATACCTAATCACAATTATATAGTACCCAAGGAAGTATGCAATATTCTCTATCATATAAAACACATAGAAAATAAAGTCGCTATTTTTTTACCTTTCTTATTTGAACAGTGCTTTCGACATGCGTAGTCTTTGAAGTGAACATTAATCATAACATGACAATATTACATTGCGGATTATTCTGGAAGAATTAAAGAAAAAATATTTTCTTATGAACTTGATATGTTGAACATCTTGCTCTACCGGAAGATCTAAAAAATGTTGACTGCAGACGGTATAGAAGTACAAACCTTTTAACAGTTACAAATTTCAAAAGGTTTTTCCAGATCATCTTATATAAACATGCATATATTCTTTGGGGATAAATACTTTTATTATAGCTTGAAAATCAGGCAGTAAGCAGTATATATAAATGTAAACACAAATATATACAGTGTAACCCGGATATACGAGAGTTGGAATTGGAGAAGAAGTCTCTTATACCCGGGTTTCTCTTATACCCGGGTTTGGTCTATTTTGTTTACATTAACACAGGGTCTAATTTGGGACCAGAGAAAATATCTCTTATATCCGGGTCTCTTATATCAGGGTCTCTTATATCCGGGTTACACTGCAGCATAAAGGGGACGAATGTCAGAGATAAGAAAAAATGTTCGCCTTAATTGCTGGATCAAAAAATATAATAACACAAGTAATGGTAGCAGTTGCAGCACGTCTAGACCTTGGATCATATTCAAGAATCTTCTTTCTCCTCCTAGATTCATCTTTCCGTATTTGTACAGTTGATAAATCTGTTGCGTGATCTCTTAATGTAGCAACCATTTCAGTATGAATGTCCTTAAACCTTTTTCTGCTGGTACTTGATATGACCAATTTTGTCCATTTTCAAGAGAAATCGCATTTGAAGTCTTCTTTGAACAGTTAGATACCACTATACCTAGAAGGAATCAGTGCAGTTAGTAATAAGAAGAACTGAAATTAATGCATGCAATATTCCACAGCTCTAGCCTCACGCGTTCATAGTCAGCCTACGAACCTTTCAGTCCAGCCTCGTATATAAATATGTATCTCTATCTATAAAAGGCAGAATATGTGTGTGTGTGTAACGAATGCACGGCCGCAATTTTCGACGGATTTGCACCAAAATTTACATGCACATGCTCCAAGTTAGCGGGAAGGCTAAGACCGACGTTGCATTTTCTAACTCGCATCGATAGTGGAAATAATGATTTTTTCATGCTTCTACGGCAGTTTTCATGTAGTTTGCGGCCATTTTCTACTGGCCAGGGTGAGAGCCTATAGCTGGCTGCTACGAATAGGCAGGAATATTCTATTGGTCAGCGTGAGAGCCAACAGCTGACTGACACGAATGTTAACTAGCTGCATTCGTCACAAGTGGAAAAAATTTAAATCTTCATGGCACTTTCCTCCAATTGGCTCATTCGCTTGCTTAAACTCAACGTTGATTCTGATTCTGCAGAACTGGGTTGGGTGAGAAAAAGTATTTGTTGTTAACATTCTTTTTCCATTTGGTTTTCCCAGTTACGAGTCCTTTCTTAAAGCTGATAGTTTTGTGTTCATTTTGTTTAGTTCTTTTTTCGTAACAGATTTAATGTTTAGTATAGAGCTTAGAAAAAAATTCGCAGTGTGAGATAGGCAAGAAGTAAGGCATGTAGCAACAACAGCACGGCAAAGAGCACCCCTTTAACGGCAAGGAAGGACAAAAATTTTAAGTCAAGTGATAGCGATTGCTGTATGAGCCGTACAATTTTTGAATCAAGCACGGGCAACGCAGATCCATGCTGCTAGTATTATCTATGGGGGTACAGTATTTTATTATGGATTTAAAGTAGGACTGTTTAGAAGTATGTATATACCATAGTCTATGATTAATATACTACTTCTTTCATGTTCGATATCCTTTCAAGACGTGGATGAACATAGCTCTCCATAGCATTCTTTCCTTTTGTGATGGGACCTAACTTTATGGACTAAATTGACTCGTCCTATTACTATATATACGGGGAGATTAGGCCTCTCAAGAGAGCTGTCTACAGTTGACCTGTTACAGCTAAACAGTCGAACTCTCTGCCTTCGGGCGGAGAGGAACCCGGACGAGACTCCGCCAGAGGGCAGAGTCTTGTTCGGGGAGGTTGACTGCCCCTGAACCCATTTATGTGGGTTTAAAGAGGGATTAGTTTTGGCCGAGCCCACGTTAAACTGGCCTTGTACCACATGTAACCCTCGTGGGGGCGGTAACTAAATATCGCTGTCTACATTTGACGAATTGACCGCAACACTTTTGTATTCGTTCTTTTTGTTTAATAATACCTTTTCACTAAATTGCTGATTTCGAGTTTTCTTCCGGACCTATTCTGGGTCCACAACAGCTTTGTAGCTCTAATAATTTTTCTTTCCTTCATACCACTCGCTGTTCATGTTCTGTTGCGAGTATGCAAGCTTGTTAGCCATGTTACTCACTATTTCTTCCCGTACCTGTTTGTTTTAAGCATTTCACGCAAAGGAAGACACAAGTAGTTACTGGAAGTGAATGGAACCGAGAAGCATTTATTAAGGAGAAAACAAAATAAGCGTTGTTTCAAGAAAACAGAAGAGGAGCTTTGACGTTGCTTATAAATATTTCAATAATGTAGATTGCAGAGAGGCAACAAATCGAAAGAGTGTATTACAGGAAGTGCCAAAATATTTAAAAATATTAGGTTGGTGCAAAAATAATGACGTAATAATGTCGGTTTTTGACGTATTTTTAACGTCAAAAAACGATATTATTACGTCATTATTTTTGCACCAACCTAATATTAGAGTAGAACTTACGGTTACATCTAGCAACAGTAAAACGATGAGACCTAATTGCCAATATAGTAATGCGGTCGAAGTACGAAGGAGAATCGCCAACTGCAACAACTGCCAAGAAAATATTTATAGAAAAGACAGAGGAAAGCCACGCCACAATGGTGAGAGAGTAACTGAAGTCGAGATGCCAGGTGGAGATCCATAACATTACAGACACTTTGCGTGGGTTGTTGTCAGGAATCTTGAGACATATAGCAGGAACACCAGTAGGAAACTTTTCTTTATCAAGTGCAAATAAGATTTCTCGGACTCCCAGATCAGTGGGCGAAAAATACACTGTTTAAAATAAACGGAGCGACTACTCAAAAATAAAATTAATTCTTTAGAAATAAAATATATACAACCACAGGCGTTCAATCAGATGGTCGTAGGTCAGTTCGTCCTTAGGTCAAATTGTCAAAATGAAGGTGCGTTAAAAAAGAACGAAGGAGAAAAATTCAATATAGATGTTCGAAATTATATTTCCAATCGATGTTTAAATTTTAAATAAAAACAATGTAAAGTTTAATACATTAGTGTTGGAAATATAAAAATTCAATCCGATGTGCTTTTAAGGAAATAACATTTTGTTTAGAATTTTACACGTTTTTTATTTTTTTTATTTTAGAGAATGATTCATAGGTGAATGGTTCCTCCTTGAAAAATTCTTTACGAATGCTGGTACATTTTGCACTTACTTCGAACGCTGTTGAGGTAGGCTGCTGTAATCCAATCTTCTTGAGTTTCTCGTTTGTGTAAAATCTAACCTTGCATGTACGATTTTCTCACATCCGATGCACAAAAGATCCATTAGCATTCTGTTCTCTCTTCCTCTATCTCTCTCTCTCTCTACACACACACACACACACACACACATATATATATATATATATATATATATATATATATATATATATATATAGAGAGAGAGAGAGAGAGAGAGATAGAGAGATAGATAGATAGATAGATAGATTGATTGTGTGAGAGAAACAGAGAGAAAGGGAGGGTTATTTTCAAACATGTTTTATGATATAGACCAGGAAGAGAATGTTTATTGAGCCTCTTGTTACGTTTTGTCTGGTGTATTGAATTTGATGATTTATTTTGAATGGAATCCAGTAAAATAGCTCTCCGGAATTAAATTCTAAGATCCAAGTTTAGTTTGGTTTGGTTTGTTTTCCAGCATATCAATCGCAATGGGTTATTTAATGCCGACATTTTTATTTACTGCTGGTAATATCTTTTTTCCAAAATATATTGCTGGTAATATTTTTTTTTTCTTCAAAAATCTTTTGTGCTAATATTTTTTTTCAAAAACTGTATAGCTGTTAATATTTTGTTTTTTTTTCAAAAACTTATTGCTGATTATTACAAACCAGGATTGCTGGTATTAAAACCTAATTTCACACTTTCATAGAGTTTTGACCCCATTTTGGGGAGTTAACTATTTGCCCGTAGCTGGAACCATAAGAGGTTTTACCACGCCGGGTTAGTATAGACCTCGGAAACCAGCAATTAAGAGGTGGTTTCACGCTCATCAGAACCTCCTGATCAGATGCCTTGCTGTTGGACGTAGTTTATCGTCTTACTCTGGACGTGGATGTAGTTTATCGTCATACCCAGGACGGTAAGATACAAGAGCTTTCGAATATCGGTCACTCATTCTGATTGTAGCAACGCAACATTAATATCGTCAGCTTCACATTCGTCGGCGGCCTTTTGAACAGGAGTAGATTTTATCCCTTGTTTTCTATTTCGGATTGAGTTTCCGGTTAATGCAAAAGTCTACTTCAGCTCTATAGTCCAAAAGTTTTTTCGGGTAATCTCTGAAATATGATTTACTGTTTATTTATTTACTTTTCCAATAGGAAAATATAGCTTCGCAGATCGTCTGGTTCACACTCTTCTGTGCCTTTTTTTTTTTTTTTTAAGAGGTGTAGATGTTCATTTCTCGTTTCCTATTTCTAATTGACTTACCGGTTCATTCTAAAGTCTGCTTTGTCTCAGTACTTCTAAAATTCCCGACTAAACTCTGAATTGGTATTTATTGATAATTTATTTTCTCAATAGGAATATTTATATTCTTCTATCGTCCGTTTCGTATATCTCTCCGTTCTTTTCAACAGGAGTAAAGAATTTATTACTTGCTTCCATTTTTTGATTGGATTTCCCGCTCATTCTCATATCTATTTCAACTCAAAACTTCTAACGTTTCCATCTAAACTCTTCAATTTAATTTTTTATTTATTTATTTATTTACTTTCTCTATAGAAGTAGATAGGTCCGTCTATCGTCCGGTTCACGTTCCTCACTGGGCTTTCGAACGGAAGTAAAGTGCTATCCCTTGTTTCCTATTTCCTTCCAAAGTCTTCACTTTCGATCCCAGTTGCCCCTTGCATCTCAGTGGCATTATCGTACAGCTTGGGGGGGATCGATTAAAAAACTACTTTAAATCTAGGCACCTACACGTTGAAGTGAAGTGTTATTGTTCACATAGAGTTAAACTGAACTTCGTATTCACAAAAGCTGAGCCAGCTTTCATTACAAACATTTAACTGCTGACACAATAAACACGTGATTCGCGGTTCTGGGACTTTGCGTCTCCCCTCATTGAAAATGATCAACCATTCTCAAAACCACACGGATATTAACATATATTTTCGGCGTGTCCCTTTCCTTTTTCTCTATCTGATGTCAATCGAATGCGAAGCCAGAATTGCGCCAGATGCTCAAACAGGGATTTTAACTGTGCTCTCCGTAATAAAACGTGTAAACGAAATACTCCTGACTAATCACACCATACATACATACATACATATATATATATATATATATATATATATATATATATATATATATATATATATACAAGTATAGGATTGGTGTATACGGAATAAATTTCAATAACCAACAAATACTATTCTTAAAAGTGTGCTTAATATAGAGGAGTGTAAATATAATTATTTATTCGAAAATTATGTTATGAAATCACTACAGAAATAGCCATTTTATTTCAACACTTCTGGTGTCTTAGCAATGATGGTGTTGAATGTGCTGTAGTGATTTTATAATATTTTAGGTTGGTGCAAAAATAATTTCGTTTTCTCACATAGTAACACATGTGAGAAAACGAGATTATTTTTGCACCAATCTAATATTTATGTTATATAATATGTAAATAAAAAGAAAGAACAGTAAGATACATAATCCGGTGTTCTTATTGGCATTTCTTTTATTTTTACAAAACAGTGCCCAATGTAAATTTACATAGCATAAATATTATAAATTAACAGATTTAAAATATGGTTTCTTCGCTACGCAGGAATTACCATGTTACAAAAAACAAAGAAAAACACTTCGAATTTAATTATATAATTAAATTAAAAGTATTAATTCTGTTTCATCTTCCAGCGAATTTATATATATATATATATATATATATATATATATATATATATATATATATATATATATATATATATATATATCCACGGTGATATATATATATATATATATATATATATATATATATATATATGAATAAAAACAGACCACTTTAAGGAGGTTCAATGTAATGTTATTTCACCACAACCCCTTTAACAGGGCTATGAATCATCAGGCTTTACTTGCAAAGGTTGAAATGAAAAATGAAAAGAAATTCACACCTATATATATATATTCACACACACACACACACACACATATATATATATATATATAAATTATATATAATCTATAAATATACATATATATATATATATATATATATATATCACCAAGTATATATATATATATATATATATATATATATATGTATATCATCAAGTATATGTATATATATATATATATATATCATCAAGTATATATATATATATATATATATATATATATATATATATATATACCTGATGCGGCAAAACGAATGTCCCCTTTTTCCACATGAGATGGCTAGGACGACGTGGAGCAATTGAGTGGACATCACGATCACCAGACCTAAAACGCCCAGGCTTTCATTTGTGGGGTATACTGAAAGATCTTTTTTACACGCTCAAACTGGAAACAAATACAAGATAAAAAGAAGCTATTTTCAGACATTAATGTAGAAATGTGTCAAATAGTTTGTAAAAGAGTTGTTGATAGACTTCATAGTTGTATTGAACATGAATATCATTTTGATATGTTAAATAATTTGTTAAGCATGACAAATCATGTTTTTTTCTATGCGACAATATTTTCATGCAAAACGCAAACTTCAGGTACTGAGTACTGACTAACATCGATAGATCTATATACCTGTATAACAAAACCATATTAAAGAAAACTCTTTTCAATAATGACAACGTATTTTTTTTTCTAAAAAGAAATGCAACTGCCTGAAAGAATATGTTGCCCATTATACGTTCAACGTATAACCGATAATATTGTTTATAGAGCGAGTATATTTTCCGGTAGCGATGCTAGATTTTATTTGAGTTCTCCAAATATCCATGGAAGTTTCGCTTCTAACAACACCGAATAACTTTGGCTTATATTAAATACAGAAACAGAACTGCTCTTTTTAATTATTTCTGACATTTGAAAAATACCGGAAACTCCCCTTCAAGTAACTGGAACAAAGGAAAATATTAAACGGTAAATGAAATAAATGTAAGATATGTTTGGTTGAAAAAATATATCTTAAAACACTTAAATAACAAGCGATTATTAAATAAGAAAATTTAACTTTAGACATAAAATATATTTATTTCAACACGTAGATCGAGATTAATTTTCAATACTAATCACGGTTTATTTTTTTAGTGGATTTTACGGTTTATTATATATTGTTGTGGATTCTGAGATGAATTCGGTCTCCAAGGAATGACAAACGCAATAATTAAATAAAATGTATTTACACAATCATACAAAGAGTAATACTGTTAGTAAGTCCAGGAACGTGTTAGTAGCAAATACAGATAGATATATACAGTCTCGAAGTAGGACTTCTTTAGAGTCTAAGTGCTTGTAACTGACGTCTACAAGAGGTTATCTCACACTCTCTCCGTTCGTATATTCTCGCACTCTCCGACTACTACAACCGACTGCTATAAGACTACTACAACTACTGCCTGGAATTCTGGGTATTTAACGGCAGCAGTCCAGGTACACTTGGTAGAGTCCACTTATATGAAAAAGGGGTGGACCCCATAATATCTATTAAAATTTATTGTTAATAATTACTGTTAGATTTTATTTTTATATTATTATTTTTTTAATATAATTTTAAGTAAGCAATCTTTAATTAAATATAAGATGATCCACTAATTTAAAATAAAATGAAAATAATAATTATAAATAAATAGCTAAAATTATACGTTCAAATGTTATTGACGGATATTTTAATTGTCAAATATAATGTTTTCAGAAATATATACATATTTTAAATTTAAAAAAAGATATACTTTTAAAAATCTATAACACCAATATATATAATACCTCACTGTACCAGTATTGCGGTAAAAAGATATATTTTTAATTCAATTTACGTGACGGCCAATCCATAAACCTGATGATTGCGTTTTGCACGAAAATCCGAGTTATGCGAACGGTGAAGTATAATATGTATATTTATTAATAAATAATAGCTCAGTTGTATTACATCGAGCACTGTTTATTAACATCAGCACTGCATGTTCAACTTACATAATATATATATATATATATATATATATATATATATATATATATATATATATTGTGCATATTTTGGCAGCATGTTTCATTGAATAATTTAGACAAGTCTTCTCTACTTATTTTCAGTTGAATCCTTTCATATTCACGGACAATTTTTTGGTTTCATTATTAAAGGAAGTGTATATCACTGTAATGATACATATTATTTAATCTGAGTGCTTTCGACATAGCACAATGTCATCATCACGGTATTTTTTTTTCGAAACAAATATTGCAGTGTTCATCATTTTCAAAGACAAAATCGGTGTGTTTATCTGAAAGTTAATTTTTTTACTTGTAAAGTACGCCGAGGGAGTACTGTGATTGGCTTGACGAACGCTTCAGGGGAGGTAACTAAGTCTGGTGCTTTTGAGACTTTTAAAAAGTGAGTATTATAACTATTAGTAAAAACCTCAATATATAAACCTATCTACTGTAAACATTTTGCAGTTTAACTTTTCAAATATGAAAATAGCATCTTTGACATCTCATTTTGACAGATATATTTACAAAATTACACAAAAATATCTTGAAATACGAAAGAGTAAATTTCTTCTATAAAATCGCAGTTGACTTCAACCACGGCCTCCAGACGATTTGATTACTATGTCGGGCGTATTTGAGCGATATATCAACAAAACTCCTTGGGACTTCAAAGATGAACTGAAGGCAAGGATTATAGGCAGCATTCACCAACTTAAACAAGGAGACCCTCCAGAAGAGTTGCAGGAGACTTCGAAGGCATAGTATTTTAAAATACTTTTGTGTAATTGGAAGTCATATCTTTGCGAATGGACATTCAGGCCAATAGCTATGAATCAAATAATGAGACATTGATGACGTTTATAAAAGCACACTATAATTTCATGTCGGTGACAGATTTTTCTAGCATCCGCAACACACTTTTATGTTAATGTTTCTACATCTGCCCTATTTATCGCTTCTGATGACGGATAAAGTTAATAGAAGTGTGCGAAAACAGTGTATGTATAAACACACACACACACACACACACACATATATATATATATATATATATATATATATATATATATATATATATATATACAGAAGGAATCGGGTATTCACATGCACACAGACACTCACACACACACACACACACACACACACACACACACACACACACACACACACACATATATATATATATATATATATATATATAATGTTTAGATGGGTTCATGATACAATTTATTGGGATATTTAATGTCGGTTTCCTATAGGGCACATCATGCAAGGAGATCGAACTCAATGCTTTTTTAATTATCATTCCCGTAACTTATATATATATATATATATATATATATATATATATATATATATATATATATCTTCTCTAATGCGCCCTTCGGTAGACGTAATATACCAAAAAAGACATTTTATTTATTCCAACCAGGAGTACACATTAGAAATAATTCTTGAAGTAATATATATATATATATATATATATATATATATATATAGAAAGAGAGAGGGAGAGAGAGAGAGAGAGAGATAGATAGATAGATAGATAGATAGATAGATAGATAGGCACAATATGTTTATTTATTTTAGCTTTAATCCTTTAACCCTTTGAAATCCACGAATTAATTTCTTGATGGTTTTAGAAAATTGATTTTAAAAAATCAAAAATTTTCTTTCAAATAATTTTTATTTTACCAAGTACTTTCAATCTCATCTGAGGCCATCTTTATGGGTTGCATATCTATGGATGTGCTATGCGTTAACATTTTAAATTCTAAATTTATTTTCACCTCTATATAAGCGAGGTAACTTATGTGATTTTTTTTTTTAATTTAAAATGTATTTTTTATTTTTTTTAATTATAGTATTTTAATTTAGTATTTTTTTCTATATAACAGTTTGCTGCTACACACTTTGCTGCTATACTCGTAGTTGACTATTCATTTTTGGCCGCAATTCTCTTATATAAATGGCTCCAGAATTTTACGTTTTTGCTTATTATTATCTTGATGGAGCACTGATGTATTTTCGACTAATATCAGTCTAAGCTGTGAATATTTACACGAGTGTCCATTTAAAGGAATTAGGGCTGTCTAGAATCAATCCCGTTGTGTCCTTCGCCATCTGATGACTAGAAAAGATAGTGAGAATCTCTTCTGAAGTATCAAAATATAATTTAAAGTATTAATGCTGTCAATGTATTTTACTATGGTTGAACAACCTGAGCTCGAAATCGTTCACCAGACCAAGAGATTAACCCTACGGTATTTGCCAATAGTTTGCAAGCGATTCTTGTAAATCTGCTGATTGGTATTTCTCAAGACCCACATACGGCCATTAGCAGAGATTTGGGCAAAGGGTGATTAATCTAAGAGGATTATATATTGCCATATCTTCAGACTATTAATAGACATTTTTTTTGGTTCTTAATATTAGCTGAGGTGAGTAAAGTCTTTCGTCTAGGGGCCTTATGATTATAGTGATAATATAGCAGTTTACGTTATACCAAAACAGTTGAAATATATTATCCAATCATTTTTCAAGAAAATAGGTTTTTGTCTAGAAGCTTTTTATCATTATTTACAGTATTAACAGAGGGTTCCATCCACACGTTTTATTTGAAACAGAATGGTAAATAGGCTTCATGATTATGTATTAGTTTTCTCTTCGAGATACATGTGATACCTATTTCAGCTGATTCTGCTTAAGAGACGTGTTTTCTTTTTTTTTTTTAGTGACTATATAGCGCCAAGGAGAAGTGTTCTCCGATGAACATGGTATGGAGATTTCGCACAATATATTTTCAGACTACATCAATAGCCATTGTTCTGTTAGAAACATTCTCTCTTCCTTTGCTCTCCACTGACAGCTGAACAATTCGTAGAGAATTTTCTGATGTTTCAGGCCGCCGACAAATAAGTTCTTTACAAAAACACGTTCTTTTCCTCCATTTCTAGAATAAATTGTTAGTATATTAAATGTAGCAAGACGGATGTTATGATTTTCTGCAATTTTATTTTGTATCCGCAATGTGACTGTCCAACAATTCCACTGACCCTTTTACATTGAGTTATTGCCGCGTAGTATAGATAGATAGATAGATAGATAGATATAAAGCTGCGTATTAAGCTACGTATTATATATATATATATATATATATATATATATATATATATATATATATATATATATATATATATATACATACATGTATATATATAAAGCTGAGTGTTAAGCTATATATTATATATACATGAATCTATATAAGCATGCATATATATATATATATTTATGTACATATATATATATATATATATATATGTATATATATATATGTACACACACACACACACACATATATATATATATATATATATATATATATATCCATTGTCACGTTTCTTTATATATATATATATATATATATATATATATATATATATATATATATATTTCCTTTCCATCGTACATTTCACAAAATTACATTAAGGATCGATATGGACGCTCTTTTGCAAAATTTTCATCACTTAGCAAAAGCAAAGCTCTCTGGGAAATGGGGTCGTCTTTGGAATGCTAAAATATTAGATAAAACGGTGCAAACCAGAAGAGAGAGGCGTTTTGCAAGGTGTACCGAAATGTTCGACTTAGGCGGCGAATTCTCTAACTGGGCTTTTTGTGAGGTTTTCAGAAATATACTGGATATAGAATATGAACTCACCCAGTGTGTAATTAAGTCATGATCTATGTAAATCATTGAATCGCCTCAGAAAATATATATCGAAAATCTATTCGCCGAAAGCAAATTAAAATCCTGCCCCCAAAGAACCGATGGCTAATGGACTGCAACATGCAGGGTAAAGATAGAGATAGATCGGGATTAACTTTTTTTTTCATACAAAGTGTTGTGGTCCGGTTCCTTGTACCACGGTGATAGTCCAAGGTAGAACCAATAGAGAAGAACTCGAAAACAGGTATGGAATAACACAAGTATATTACAAACAGGAAACAAAATCTATTCTCGACTAGTATCACTATTCCAATGTCTTGTAGTAATTGTCTGAACGCGACTCTTTTTCGAACTGCCTCTGACTCGACTGATTGACTCGCTCCCTCGCTCTGACTGACTCCTGACGGACTTCTGACGGACCTCACTCCAGACTTCAGACTGAACAGTATTTAATCACCCCCCACGAGGACATCATGTGGCACAAAGCCCTTTTAACGTGGGATGTCGTAGCCCGTGTGCTCGGCCAAAAATATGCCCTTTGAACCCGTGTGAACGTGTTCAGGGTCGGTTTACCTCCCCAAAAGAGACTCCCGCACTTTGGCGTAGCCTTGTTCGGAATAGTCCATTATGTTATTATGGGTAAAGTCCCATAACACAAAGAAATGGCGATAGTTGCAGGAAAGCAAACAGAAACCTGTATAACACGTTCAGTAATAAATTGCAATCCGACTTTCCTGACATGGTGCCAATTTAAAATAAATTAGAAAAACAACTTCATAACTAGTACCATATATAACGAAATCAAATTGCTGATTATGTATTGTTGTAAAATGCGTATATATATATATATATATATATATATATATATATATATATATATATATATATATATGCCAATTTTATGTATATTATTTTATTGGAAAGCGCTCAATATCAGTGATAGAGCTTACATATTTAGTTGGATTGATGTGAGATTTTAACCTTAGGTTTCACGTTTTCTGAGATCATCAGACGAAAGGATTAATAGTTAAATTTTGGATTCATATATGGTTGCGTATATAAGTGTTTTTATGTTAGTGGCAGGAAAAATTGTGTGTGTATATATGTCTTCGTACGTATGAGTGGCGTTCCGATGACAATATTCCCTCCCACTATCATAAAAACACCGACATACGCAAACATATATAAATCAAAAATTTAAAATTAAATCATTTTGTTTGACGATCGAAAATAGTCTGAAACCCAGAGTCACATATATATATATATATATATATATATATATATATATATATATATATGAAGAAAAATATACGGAAAAAACAAACAAAAATCCTTATTTTCAATTATGCTGTTTTAATGTTAATATGTCAACGTCAGACGTTTCGGTCTAATAAACCATCTTCAGGACATATTCATAAAATATAATTAACATTATCAATTCAACATGACAAAGACGATGGACATAAGAAGAAGACTTATCCAAACAGATAACTGAAAGTTTTATAACGCTGATCATAAAACTCGGTGTCTTGTCAAGTGATGACGTTGAATGTAAATTTTTTTTTTACATTCAACGTCATCACTTGATAATTTTTTTTTTTTAAATAAATAATTATATCTGCTCTACTTTGTATTGAGCACTCTTTTAAGAATAGTAATTGTTGGTTATTGGAATTCATTCCATATACACCAATCATATACTTGGATATATATATATATATATATATATATATATATATATATATATATATATATATATATATGACGCTTGCATATAGCATGAAACAGATTGTCGCCTCTAACTGTTCACTTCTATGTTCACTTTTATATTTCAATATATATATATATATATATATATATATATAATTATTTATTTAAAAATATGATTCCAACGCTACATAAGAGTTATTTTTAAATAAATATTTAGATTTATGCTCTACTTTTGTATCAAGCATTATTTTTTTAAAATAATAACAAAAATACTAAAGAAATTTACATTATTTACTTAACGAGTTCTTTTTCTATATATTTTTACACACACACACACACACGCGCGCGCGCGCGCGCGTCCTGGTATGACGTTAAACTACATCCAACAGCAAGGCGTCTGATCAGGAGGTTTTGAGGAGCGTGGAACCACATCTTAATTGCTGGTGTTCCCAGGTCCACCTTGATTCGGGGTGGTAGCACCTGTTAGGGTACCAGCTAAGGGCAAATAGTGAACTCCTAGTTTTCCAAGTCTTACTCAAGTCCTGGGTATGACGGTAAACTACATCCGCGTCCTGGGTATGATGTTAAACTACATCCGCGTCCTGGGTACGGCGATAAACTACATCCAACAGCAGGGCCTCAGATAATGTTTTCGGAAAAATAGTGTTGCCAGCTATACGTTTTTGAAACAATAATGTTGCCAGCTATACGTATTTGAAATAATAATGTTGCCAGCTATACGTATTTTGAAAAGAATAATGTTGCCAGCTATACGTTTTGTGTAAAGAATAATGTTGCCAGCTATACGTTTTTTGTAGGGAATAATGTTGCCAGCTATACGTTTTTTGTAGGGAATAATGTTGCCAGCTACACGTTTTTTGTAGGGAATAATGTTGCCAGATTTACATTTTTGAAACAACAATAATGTTGCCAGCTATACGTTTTTTATTCCATACAAAATTAGCATTTAAAATTCATATAAACTGGATTTTGCATTAAATAACCCACAGTGGTTGATATGCCATAAAACCCAAACAAACAAACAAACACACACACCCACCCACCCACACACACACACACACACACACACACACACACACACAAACACACACACACATATATATATATATATATATATATATATATATATATATATATATATATATATATATATGAAGTTATGAAGAACTTGGTAATCCCTATGCGTAATCCCAAGGAGGATGAAATCCTGAGAGCTCAATGTAAATCCCGAGCTAATATTTAAAAAAAAAGCAAACCACTTTAAAGTACATTTATAATAATTTATTTCACCAGAGTCCTTTTAAAAGACGCTGGATCATCAGATAGCACTTCCAAAAATGAAATGAAACGAAAAACGAAATTAAAATTGATGTGTAGTGTATTTTTTTTTTAATTTAACAGAGAGTGTAAAAGGAGTAGTTAAAGAGACGTGGTAGAGTATAGGGAGGGAATACATTTCATATCTCTCTCAAGCATAATTTGTATTGGGGGAGGTGGAGTGACCAGACCTTTACCTATTTAGACGGTTAGCTTAACGGAAGTGATATATTGCAATAGGAGGGGAGAAGGGAGAAAAGAAAAAGGAAAAAGGAAAAAGAGAGAAGAGGGAGAGGGAGATGGAAGTAAAGAGAAAGAGGCTGTAATTTGGTTTTAGCAATTTACATAAAGAATACATTTTAATGCTTGATAGTAATTTAGACGTCTAAAAAAAAACCCCGAATAAATTAATTTGATGTTTGCTATCAATTTGAATATTTAATTTTTTTTAAAACAAATAATTTAGGGATGTAATATAAGTTAAATACTATATTTAGTAACACATTTTATAGAGAACATATTTAAAAGAATATTTTAAATTATAACAGTTTTTTTTTACCCGACCGATCGTACTTTTTTAATATTGTAAAAAATAGTTACGGTAATATCTTTAAATTTAATTTTTGAATGCAATTTGTAATTATTTTTATATGGGCAATCTTTCTTACTTAAAGTTTAGGTTTAATTAAAATAGAGTAATATTTGAGTGTAATATTAAAGATTTTCCTTTCTACTTATATATATCACACACATATTCATGCAAATCCCATATATACATACGTTTATTTACATGCGCAAATACACACATAGACACACATGTAGCGATATACACAGGTACCTATCCATATTCATACATAAATTACATACACATGTATTTTTAAAGAATTATATATATTTTTATATTTGAATTTATTTAGATTTTTGTTTAATTTTATAGTTAAAGTTTAACGTTAGGTGACATCTGAAGTGATTAAATATCAAAAAAAAAAAATAATTAAAAAATTTTAGAGTTTAAAACATTTAAAACAACGTGCCAGTCCGCACACACAATTCCGTAAAATACTTGTCGAAAACACAATTATACTTCGACATGAAAACAATAGACAAAAACTAAAAATCCTTGAAGCATTATACATCAAACAGTTGAAACCCAATCTAAGCAAAATCAATTATGGCATCTCTACAAATATTCTTAAATGTCTATAATTGGTAACAGAAGCCATTGATTTATACCAACGGCTTTCCATATTTCATGCTTCTACAATTCACTCTCGTGTGGTCATGTGTGATGTCATGAGATACGGTGCGATTTTCGCTTCTAGCGTCTTATATGCACGTGTTTATCGTTGCTTAGAAATCATCTATATAAACAATCACAGACTATCATCACTGTCTTGTCCGTATATTGTTTAATATGTTGTAATTGACATCTTTGATAATGGCTTAAGTAAGCCGAAAGCTTAGATTGTATTAAAAAAATATGGATTAATATTGTGTATTTCTTTCTTCATTCAACGATAATGTTATTAAACTTATTAGATGTTATGAAAAAAAAATTATATAAAATAAACAGACAACACTTGTCTATATTATTTAATGAGACGTGTATGAATGAAAAGATGCTGCCTAAATACACACAATATATATATATATATATACATATACACATACACACATATATATATAAATATATACACATATACATACATAAACAAGCATATAAAAAGAACGATACCCATAAACATCCACACATGCATATGTATTTATATTATTATGTTTTACATATATTCACACATATTACAATTATTACTCTCAAATATTTACATATTTATACACATTCATACATACATACAGACTACATGCAATTTCATATTCAAGACAATATATATATATATATATATATATATATATAATATATATATATATATATATATATATATATATATATATATATATATATATACATATATATATGCAAAATACATATACACATATATATACAAAAATACCTAGCTATCGATAAAAAAATACAAAAATATTAGCTCTGGATTTACATTGAGCTCTCAGGATTTCATCCTCCTTGGGATTAGCCATACGGATTACCAAGTTCTTAATAACTTAACTACTAGCTCCTTATAAAATAAGTTGAGCTCTCATTGGATTACCTCCCATCGGATTACCGTAATGATCCACACTTCCAAAATATAATGGATAAATTTACACCGGATTACTCACTCAAAAACATTCCTTTCCCTTCTGTTGAATCTTTCACCATTTCTTTGACGAAAAAATTATTGACCTCATCAAAAGAATGAGGTGGAAAATTTACTTCCATTTTAATCCCCAAAACAAACCTACAAACCTTAATGACGCTTTTCACTTGAAATCCCAAAACACACCACCCAACAATAAATTATTGGAACCCATTGAAAAGGACTTAATTAATTTAATCAACAAAATATCTTTTAGAAAGAAATACAACTCATTCCAATCCAATCTTAAAAAGGACATTACAAATATCAAAAAATCAAAAAAACTGTGGTAAGAGCTGATAAATCCAAGAATATTTACAAGATTAATACATCGGAATACAATCATCTGATTCTGAATAAAGTATCTAACTCTTATAAAAAATATAATAACTCCAAACACCTATCGTCCATACACAGAGAAACTGCTAAATTCGCATTTAAATATAATATTGCGGATAGAATGGGCACTACTCACTTGAAAGATGTCTACCTACTTTTTAAAGACCATAAACCTAACTTTCAAAATAATATACATTCCAGACTAATAAATCCCTCCAAATCAGAGTTAGGAATAATTTCCAGAAACATTCTAAAAAGAATAAACACATCTATATTAGAAAATTATCCCTTAAACCTCTGGAAAGATTTATCTGACGTCATTAAGAAGTTCCAAATTATAAAATCTAAAAATAAAGCCACTTTTATCCAATTAGACATTATCGACTTCTACCCCTCCATTTCTAAAGATTTATTAGAAAAAAACTTAAATTTTGCTAAAAATTATACTAAGTTTACTGACGAAGAAGTAAAAATCATAATGGATTCTAGACAGTCTATACAGAGACTTAATGACACTACTTGGATAAAAAAAATCAGGGACAATTTCGATGTCCCAGTGGGAGCATTTGATTCTGCTCAAATAGCAGACCTAATAGATATATACATTTTAGATATTCTGAACAGATTCCTTAACCCCCAAAATGTAGGGCTTTACAGGGATGATGGACTTATTGTCATGCCTAATACCAATGGGCCTCTAACATCCCAACTACAGAAGAAAATAATTAAAGCATTCAAATTTCTAGGATTTAAAATCGAAATATCATCTAACCTGAAAAATAATAAATTTTCTAGACGTAACATTTGATCTCGACAATAACACTTATAAACCCTTCCAAAAGGAAAACCAATCGCCCATATACATAAATATCGACTCAAACCACTCGAAAGCAATTATAGAACAAATTGCATATACAGTAAATACAAGAATAAATAAACTATCTTCTAGTAAAACAATTTTTAACCAAAATAAATCAACATACAATCAAGCCCTATTAAAAAGTAAATTTAAACAAACACTAAATTATATAGATATTAATAATACATCCTCTAAGTCCAAAAAAGAGGAAAAGGAAAATTATATGGTTCAACCCGCCTTTCTGTAAACTTTCGAATATTAATATAGGGAAATACTTTCTTAAACTAATAGACAAACATTTTAGAAAAGATGAACTATTAAAAAAGATGTTCAACAAAATGAATATAAAAATTAGTTATTCCTGCATCAGCAATGTAGAAAAAATTATTAGCTCTCACAATAGCAAAATTTTAAGTCAATTTCATAATAATCAACTACAAAAAGACCTTAATGCAAGCCAAAAGAACAAATTTACCTGTAATTGCAGGTAAGGATCCGTTTCTCCAGTAGAAAGAATATGCATGGCAGAAAACGTAATATACGAAGATACAATTTTCCCCAAATAAGATATTAAACAGAAGAAGATATACATAGGAATATCGATAGGAAATTGGAAGCAACGTTTTTATAACCATCGCCAATCCTTTACAAATAAATCTAAGAAGCAACAAACAGCACTATCAAAACATTACTGGGATTTGTTGGAAAGCAACTTAAAATGGAATATATATATATATATATATATATATATATATATATATATATATATATATATATATATATATATATAAGTATAAATATATATGCATGTGGTATGTATAGGTGCAAGCGTAATTTCTGGCTAGGTATTTTTGTATATATGTGTATATGTATTTTGCATGTGTATATATATATATATATATATATATATATATATATATATATATATATGTATGTATGTATGTATATATATATATATATATATATATATATATATATATATATATATATTGCCTTGAATATGAAATTGCATGTAGACTATGTATGCATGTATGTATGTGTATATAGATGTAAATATTTGAGAGTTAATAATTGTAATATGTGTGAATATTTGTAAAACATAGTAATATAAATACATATGAATCTATGGATGTTTATGATATAGTTCTTTTTATATGCTTGTTTATGTATATATATATATGTGTATGCATATATATATATATATATATATATATATATATATATATATATATCCCATTTCAATATATCACTTCCGTTAAGTTAACCATTTTAAATAGGTCAAGGTCTGGTCACTCCTCCTCCCCCAATACAAATTATGCTGGAGAGAGATATGAAATTAATCCCTCCCTATACTCTACCATGTCTCTTTAACTACTCCTTTTACACTCTCTGTTAAATTACAAAAACTTACACTACCCATCAATTTTAATTTAATTTCCTTTCATTTTTGGAAGTGCTATCTGATGATCCGGCGTCCTTTAAAAGGACTTTGGTGAAATAAATTATTATAATGGTACCTTAAAGTGGTCTGTTTTTCTTTTAAATTTGTATATATATATATATATATATATATATATATATATATATATATATATATATATATATATATAGAGAGAGAGAGAGAGAGAGAGAGAGAGAGAGAGAGAGAGAGATAAAGAAAGACATGATGATGATGTCTGTGATTCGATTTGGAATGATCGCATTAGTTAATTGATCCTCATATTTTATATTTGACAATCAATCAAAGTGTAGATCTGACATTTTCGGCCTGCTAACGATATAAATTATTTTGTCCATACGGATCAACTTTGGGGGCTTAATTTACAAGTTTTTACGCTTATATACTGATGAAAATTCTTCTTGCTTTTGGCAAAAAAACTTCCACTTTCCGTTTTTCTCAAAGCTAAAATCGCATTTAAAAGTAAGGAAACTTCAGCTGAACGATCTGATTGGAGAGAAAGCAAGGTGGAGTGTTAATGTGAATGTGACTTTACAAAATATTCTTCAAAGTATACACTTCAATTGAAGAAGTGCGTGTTGTCCTAAAGAGATTATTTTGAAGCAGACTAAGGCGCAACTGCCTAAGTTAAGCCATTTTTTTTTTTTTTTGGTAATAATAAAAGAACAGAATCAAGTTGCTGTATCGCTATTTCCATGGATAATGGTCGGACGAACTTTATTACTTTAGTCTGTTGTGTGCCATGCGTGATACGGTCGTAGGCGATCATGTATCTTTTGATACATGACTGACGATGCAGATTATTTTTCGCAGTAGTTTGCCATTTCATTCTGCGATAGACCTGTTGCCACCCAAGGCTGTAGAACCTGTTCTGTCTTGCTATGTTTCCATAGCTGAGGGGAGAAGAGGATTCATACCTTTCTCAAGGGTATTAGCACGTAATTGGCACGACTGGAATTCGAACTCGGCTCTCCGATTCCTCAACCCGAGCCGCTATACATGACTCAATTCCTCCACCGTGCCTCCTTGATTACTGAGTTGAACCATTTCTAACATTTATGGCGAAGACACACCACGTCCCACACACTGTAGCGAAATACACTCGTTCCCTTCGTATTCCTTTGATGAGATGTATATTCCACTCAAGCAGCTTCCTTCCACCAACTGCTGCTTTGTGGAACAGATTCCCAACAAGATGCTTCGCCGATAACTAAGCCAGTTAAAGTCGAAGGATTAACGGTTTTCTCCACTTATCCGCAGAAGTTGTGCCTCTTACTATGTCACCCTCAACACGCTGCACATTTTTTTCTCATTCTAGTAGGTTGGTGCAAAAATAATGTCGTTTTCTCACATATGTTACGACATTATTTTTGCACCAACCTAATAAAAGAAATAAAATTCGAATATGCATCATAAATAGAAAGGCTGGTATAATTAAGGAGAATCAGATAGATAGATAGATAGATAGATAGATAGATAGATAGATAGATAGATAGATTATGAAGAAAGTGTGATAGATAGATAGATAGATAGATAGATAGATAGATAGATAGATAGATCTTATAATTATTAGAAACTATATTCGCTCGGATTAAGGTTAGTTGACACCTTGTTAGGTTTGTCTGGCTCTCTAGGTTTAACTAGATAGACAGATAGATAGATAGATAGATAGATAAATAGATAGATTATGAAGAAAGTGTGATAGATAGATAGATAGATAGATAGATAGATAGATAGATAGATAGATAGATAGATAGA
>OZ010582.1:85555922-85588422 GCA_963932145.1 Acanthosepion lycidas | reverse complement strand
TGCCATAAAACCCAAACAAACAAACAAACAAAAATACCTAGGATTATTTAGCAGTGTGCAAGCAAATAAGCTCTAGCTTGCTAAAAATGTTCCATACAAAATAGGCATTTAAAATTGATATATTTGGCATATATATATAAACTGGATTTGGCATTAAATAACCCACAGTGGTTGATATGCCATAAAACCCAACCAACCAACCAACCAACCAACCAACCAACCAACAGTCTCGAAGTAGGACTTAGATTCTACGTGCTTGTAACTGACTTCTACAAGCGGTTACCTCACACTATTACTCTATCCCCAACTCAATCACAATCTCTGTTGACTCTCCCAATCTCTCTCTATCTCTCCGTATATTCTGACTGACTCTGGGTATTTAACGGCAGGAGTCCAAGTAACAATCTGGTCGAGTCCACTTGTATCAAAAAGGGTTGGATCCCATAACAATATATATATATATATATATATATATATATATATATATATATATATATATATATATATATATATATATATATATATATATATATATATATATATATCAGGATTGTGGAGCGAAGACAGAAATAAACCCCAAGAGATTTAAACGCCAAATGGATCTGAGTCGGATGATTGCGCATTTTACCAGTTAATAAATTAATGCCTTGAAATTAAATAATTAATATTTTTCATATAACAGGTCACGTTCCCGTCAACAATAATAAAAAATGCTTCGTGATCAATTTGAAGAGTATTTAAGCAAAGTTTCTAGACGTACTGTCTAGTAAGGTGAGACAGACGACAACAGTTCCCCGATCAAGAGGCTTAAAAGAAAATTCCCTTACTAAGCTACGTGACACATTTTCCTCCTGATTTTCATCGCTTGCCTCTTCTTTCTGACACATACATGCGAAGAAGTCCACATTTCTTTTCATCTTAACAAACAGCTACAAACAAGGTCTGTAAGAACTTTAACATTCGTACTTTTTAAGAAAAATCTAGTTGTAAAAAAACATGATATTACATTTTATTTGTAAAGCATAAAAATTTATAGGAAAACATTGTCTTTTCTTAAAATCTATAGAAAACATTGTCTTTTTCTTTTTCTAAAAAGCAATTATTATTCAAGAAACTTCTATTTTGGGGAAAACATATTTTCTTAAAATTAGGAGACATTTTGAAAACTTGAGGTGCAAGGTTTGTAAGTATTAAATAGTTCAACAAGATAATAATTATTGTCCTTACCAAGAGTATGTTCTTATAACAGAACGTATTAGATACAAAACTAGCAAAATAACGGTTTCCTGGTTTAGTCCGACCAATAGATATGCAGTTTATAAGCGGGAAATTCCCTACCCTTATTAACTTGGCTAGAATGAGACCTTTAAAGAAATCTTTTGAATAACTGCTCAAAAGTTCTTTCTAACCTGTCGCCTCCCTCTGTCTTTTTTACAAATACTTTCATGGTAACTGCTCCGATGAGATGTTTTCGCTGGTTCCCAGACTTCATGAATTTAAGCGTTCTATTAGGCTGGCATCCCGCTCACACACGTTCACTGTCGAAACTGTTAAATGTAGCCGTCTCTTCTACTCCAGTAGCTTCATGTCTCGCACTTTTTACCTGTGGAACTAAATCTCCTTTTCCTGTTTCCCTGATAGCTATAATCTCCAACTATTCAAATGTAATGTCAATCGACGTCTCCTGATGCCTAGATCTATCCTCTATCCTTCTCTTCATCCTTTCCTCTATCATTCCTATTTGGACTCACTCCAATTCTCTGTAACCCCTTGATTGCGCCTTGATTGGGGTGAAACGCTTAAATTTTTTAAAAAAATCTGTCCTGCCTCTTAAGAAACCTAGCTATCGAAACATTTTGAAAACTTTAGGTGCAAAGTTTCGTGAGAATAGAGGAACCATCTCCCATCCTAACAATATTAATTTTTCTTAATGTTTCTTTTGAAGTGCGAATGTATTCTTTTTTAAACTTAGCGATGCAGAACACTTTTGACATAATATTCGTTTACTGGATCTTGTTGCTGGCAAAAAAGAACGATAGTGCTTGTCATTCCATGTTACTGCTGCTCGTAATTGCGATACATTTCATATTGCAGCAAAAAAAGGCGACGACTTCTACGGATGCAGTCCTGTATTTGTCGGCGATACTGGGGTCTTATTTTATGATAACCATTGTCTTTGACCGATTAAGTTGGTATTCACAACTCATTTTTCATCATCTGTAAATAAAATAAAGGTAAAACCAGATGTTGACTTTCCTGATTAAAACTTTTGTTCGATTCTGATGCGAAAACTCCAGCAAAAAAAAAAAAAAAAAAAAAAAAAAAAAAAGAATGAAATTCTTTCTTTGGAAGATTATTTCTCTTCTAATTCGCTCGAGAATATTGATGGACATCTGAACATGACACATTAATATTTTGCCTCCAACCTCTTGTGCTTTGACGAAGATCTAATTCACGAATTCCTTTTAAAATTTCTTTGTTCGGTGTGTGTGGTCTTCCCGAGTGAGTCCTGTTGGATATGTCACGATCGCCATTTTTAAGCTCTGTAGAACCACAACTGACACGTAAGAACATCATTCCATACGAATATACAGCAAACATACACAGCATGCGTCAGACACACCTCCCGCAAATACCTTCCATAAATACCTTACACATAATGATAAGACATTAGCTACGGGGCGTAACAAAAATAACACAAGGCCGGAACTATCGGGCACCCGGTGAAGATCGCACTTTCTAATCAGTCGTAGTTGATCCATCGAAATAAGCCTGTTATATACTTGCAATACGTCGAAGTACGCAAAATATTTTCCCGATAATGGCAGATGAAACCACCACTGCCACTTTTCTAAATTTACTAACACCATACAAGTGGGAGTTTAAATGTAGCTGATGTCTTACCATTATGTGGGAGATAATTCTGGCATGTGTAAGTGGCAGAGGGGTAATCCTACATCCCCCTATAAAACCGAAGCCTTACTTCTCTTTCGAAATACATACAAAAATTAATGGTGAATATTTGGCTTTTTAAACTTATAATTCACCATAGTGGTAATTTTCTGAATGCTCTATTAACGATACACTGTCGGTTAAAAAAGTTTATAAACTAATTCGAGAAGCACTTTCCTGGCATCAAACCTTTGTTCGATCTTGTCTTCATTTCGAATATATAGGTAATTACTTTTCAAACAATCTAATACACACACACACATACATAATAAAAGGAAGAAGAGTAAGGTATATAATCCGCTGTTCTTACTGATATTTTTATTTTTACAAAACAGTGCTCAGTGTAAATTTACAGAGCATAAATATTATAAATTAACTGATTTAAAATATGGCTTCTTCGCTACACAGGAATTACCATGTTTCAAAAACCGAAGCTAAAAGCTTCAAATTTTATTATATAATTAAAGTAAAAACATTAATTCTGTTTTTTTTCATAGTCAAGCTAATTTTGGAATAACTTATTTTTAAATTTACTGAGTTTCAAACGCAGATACAACTCATATTTTTTTGCTTCCCAAGATAAAGAGAAATCCAGTCATTTAGACAGGGTCGGTAGCGTGTTCATTTTTATTAACAATTATTGTATCAATTATGAGTTAAGTTTGAAAAAGAGGTTATGTCTAGGGGTGCATTTTTAAACGGATTTTGACATCCGTTCAACGCATGTCGTATGTTTGTTTTATCAACGTCAAAATGTTTTTCGGCATTTTTTCCGTTAAATTCGTCCTTGTATCAAGATTCTTTCTAAAAGCGGGGGTGTTTGGGTTAGAATACGTTATATTGAACTATAATTTTAAAATATTATTTTTACACATGATTACTAATAGACTATATTTCTTTTTAAATCAAATAAATGTATTAGAATTACTTAAATTATTTAAAAATTATTATTACATATCAAATATAAGTATGTATATCGCCAACTCCCATTTTTATTTTTATTTTTTATTTTATTTTTACATATTATTTAAGGAAAAAAATTGATTATGTCGGCAAAGAATAGCTATTTCATTTTTTTCAATTCAGTAATTTTTATTTTTTATAAACTTAGTAATGTATAGTTTCTCATGAATGCACAAAGGACGTGTGTCATTTAATGACATACATATTCTAGCTTTTCTTATTAATTTCCAATTTATTGTAGGTGTTTTATTGGTTTCTTTTAAGGGCCAGAAATATTTCGATAGGGACGTCTGACTTCGGTATTTATTTTTTCCTGAAAAGCCATAGAAAACGAATCAGTACATCAAACGAAACAAGGCGATAATGCCCCTACGACGCCTGGGGGGGGGGGTGACGAGGGTGGTAAAAGGGAAATTCGGAGGTTTTTTAGTGAGGAGAAGTGTGGAAGTAATTATAAAAGAATAAGGTTCAGGGCGACAGAAGATGGCGATTGATTTTACATTTACAATTTTGAAAGCTGTAAATGGCAAGGAAGTATGAAATCTGTGATCCGCAAATGAGAACTTCGAGAAAAGGAAATGTTAGATTAGAACTATCGGTTGCATCTAAATAGTTCAACAGTAAATTCGTGAGACTGATTCGCTAATATGGCAGCATGCTTAAATTCATGCAGTCGAGACACCAAGGAAAAAAAAATGTTTATTTTATTTTATTTATTTATTTATTTATTTATTTTTAGTGCGGTTGCCTTCAAAATATTTGTAGAAAAGACAAAGGGAAGCCCCATTACATCATTGATAAAGCGATTGATATGCCATGTCCGGATCGATTATACTAGGGACCCTTCTTTGAATTTTGTCAAGAAGCTGATGACATATAGAAGGAGCACCAGACCAGAAACGGAAGCAGTATTTGATAGCCGGACGAATAACAGATTTCTAAATGTGCAAAATGGATTCTGATGATTTGTACTTTTTGTTTAGCGGCACATCAACCATTTGCAGGTTATTTAATGTCGACATCTAAATATTTTGTACACAACTTTATTTTATTTTTGCAAATAATAATGATTTAATGATACACGTCTTACAAATTAATCTATAGTTATGTGGAGAAGAGATAGATCCATACCCTTCCCAAGGGTATTTGCACGTAAGTGTAAATAACGAACTCAACTGGATTTGGAACTCGGCTCTCCGATTAACAATGCAGAGCCATTAAATTCTATAGTGTGACCGTATTCTAACCCATCAGTATAATAATCTATAGTTTGATCGATTTCAATGCAACTAATGTAATATTCTATAGTCTGACCGTATTCTAACCAATCAGTATAATAATCTATAATTTGATCGATTTCAATGCAACTAATGTAATATTCTATAGTCTGACAGTATTCTAACCCATCAGTATAATAATCTATAGTTTATCGATTTCTATACCACTAATGTAATATTCTATAGTGTGACCGTATTATAACCCATCATTATAATAATCTATAGCTTGACCGATTTCTATGCCACTAATATAATATTCTATAGTGTGACCGTATTCTAGTTCATCTGTATAATAATCTAGTTTGATCGATTTCTATGCTACTAATGTAATATTCTATAGTGCGACCGTATTCTAAGCCATTAATATATTTTATAGTCTGACCGTATTCTATGCCATTGGTGTCTTTTCTACAAATATTTTCCTGGAAACTGCTCCCAAGAGCTTTTTTTCCCTGGTGTCCCACCTGCATGAATGTAAGCGTGCTATTAGGTTGGAATCTAGGTTCCACTCTTTTACAGGAAAAAATGTTAAATGTAAGCGCCAAAAGTTTATTTTTTCGCACTTGCGGCCTGTGGAACTCCCTTCCGTTTACTTGCTTCCCTGAACACTACATCACCTCCCACACATGCAACCTTAAAGCTCTTGACATCCCCAAACGGTCACCCATCATGGTACTGACGAGGCTCGACGTGGCTTATCTTAAGCGTTTCAACGTGATGTAGCCGGATTCTGATTAAAGGATATTCTCATACGACTCAGTGAAAAAAAAAATCTTTGCTAGCATTACTTGTAGCAATTGATTCGATACAGTCGCACCATTTTATGCCAGTGGAAAACCAAAATGGCGTAGTATGTTAGCTCTCCTGTGGCCTCGTATGGGTTATGCTGATGGCAGACTAAAAAGATTCTCTGTGGTTACTAAAAGAAAGCAATTTTGTTTTGGAGCTCGTCAAAATTTACAAGCTATCTCCTTTCCCAGTTGAACATTGATTGGAGGCCTTTTTCGAGAGAGGTTGCCAGACATTTTTTATTAGAATCCAGGGATTATGTAATATCTTTGTAAAGCGACACTTGTCTGCCTATGAAGTAACATTCGGGGGAAACATGTTACACGTCGTTTTGTTTATCGCATCTCGTTGCAACAAACATAAAACGTACACAATGCATGCGGCAACATAACTAAATTAAAATCGTTTTATCTGCCCAACTTTGTTAAAAGAATGATTAAATTAAAGGAGGGGAAAAAAGACACATCGTGTTAGATTTAGGAAAAGATTTCCGATTTAATTAATTCGGCAATTAGTCAATTAATGTTTATGCTGCTGATCATATCTTTATCGACCCGATTACATCCGGGCTTTTGAATTATAATCAATGGCTGCTTTTTTTTTTAGTGAATAAGTTTCGTTTCGTTTTTTGTTTTGTTTTTTAAAATTCTTTGGCATTTTAATATAATAATGTGTTTACTTTTGTCGGTGCCTAAAATTAAACGAATATTAATCGAGAATATTTACCCACGTTTTCTTCGATATGTGAGTGAGAGATTTGCATATTTTTATAATTTAGCATTTTTTATTCAGTGTCCTTTCTTCATGTAGTCTTCTCTTTTTCTTTCTATCATTCATCGACATCTCCCCCTCTCTTCTAGCAATAAGATGGGAAGAGTGCACATTAATTTTTCTGCGACACTATTTTTAATATTCATGATTTTAACTTGGGTAATGCTACTCGATGTTTCCGCCTGCTTCTCCTGTTTTCAGTATGCCTTGTGAGTGTTACATTCTCTAAATCCTCTTTCCTCATTATGTATTCCAGCGATTTCAAAAGTCCCTTTATGATTGAAGTGGATGTTTCTTTATCGTTCCCATTTTCCTCATAACCTTCTAGTTGTTTTCATGTTCTGTCCATGGTATTTGTAGCATTCGTCGATAAAACTGTATTTCTAACCCTTCAAGTCTCGTCTCCATCTGGGAGGAAATTGTTCAGCATTTACTGTTATATAGAAGATTAGATGTTGCATAGCATTTCCCCATACATTTCCTTGTTTGCCTACTAAGTTTTTTTTTCCTTCTTAAGTTTGCTTATATTCTGAAAAACGCCTTCTTTTTTGTCGTCACTTAATACACAATCCAGATTGGAACATTTCTTGACCTGTTTAATGCTGTCATCCCCAATATGTAACACTCACGTTGATCTGCACTTTTTACTGACGACTTTGTATTGTGTATTCTTACGTTTAATTGTCGCTCTTTTCGTCATGCTTTTTTTAACGACATTGCCTATGAGTGTCTGTCAGTTATTTGTTCCTAGGTCTGCCACCAACACAATGCCATCTGTGTATCTTATGCAATTAATCTGTCGATAATAAATTCTGGTAGTTCTTACAGTTCTCTTAGAACCGTCTCACCGACTCGATTAAATAGATCAGTTAAGGAATGCATCTTTGTGTTAAGACTCTTTTATATATACAATGAAGTCATTCTCTCCCTGTATGCAGGCAGTTTGGTCATGGTTACTCGAATCAGTATTGTCCATGATTGATCTCGGGGATCCCTGTTTCATTTGAAAACACTTCTAATGAGATACGGTTGTTGTAATACAATTTGGCGAAAGCAATTGTAATAAAATGATCTTTGGTACAATATGTTTAATGAGAGCCGAGTCCAGTCAAATTCATTACATTCACTTACGTGCTAGGGAAAGGTGTGACTCCTCTTCCTATTTCCCCACCCCGCTACGATTAAATAGCAGGACAGGCCGAGTTCTATAGCCTTGGATAGCAACTTGTCTACCTCAAAAAAAAAAAAAAAATCGCAAGCTACTGTGGCAAAAAAATCTGCCTCGTCAGTCATGTATTAAAAGATGCATTATGGCCTAAGCATGTATCACGCATGGCACATAACTGATTGATGTTTAATGATTATATATATATATATATATTTTTAAGTTCTATCCAGTTTCGACTGTTTTTATTTTTATTCAATTTTTTCTTCACAGGTTTTCACTGTCGCTGTTTCTCCCTCTTTCCTTCCCGCGTCTCTCTCTTCCTCTCTCTCTTTCTCTCTCTCTCTCTCTCTCTCTCTCTCTCTCTCTACACATGTACTTTTGACAGGGCATTTCTTCTGCATTTTCATTGCAATTCAGTTTTATTTTTTCAAAATTTTATTTCATATTTTAATCGTTTTCTAATAACATGCAATCAATATCTAAAGATTTACTAACGCGGCCGTCTTTCTTTGAATCTGTGATAGCTTAGAATACGATTACACTATGAAATATTATACATATGATTAGAATACGATCACATTATGAAATATTATACAGAGAACTTAGAATACGATCACACTATGAAATATTATACAGATGGCATAGAATGTGATCACACTATGAAATATTATACTATTGACTTAGAATATGATCACACTATGAAATATTATACTGATGACTTAGAATATGTTCCCCTATGAAATATTATACTGAAGGATTAGAATACTATTAGACTATAGAATTTTATACTGATTGCTTAGAATATGATCACACTATGAAATATTATACTGATGACTTAGAATATGATCACATTATGAAATATTATACAGATGACTTAGAATACGATCACACTATGAAATATTATACAGATGGCATAGAATGTGATCACACTATGAAATATTATACTATTGACTTAGAATATGATCACACTATGAAATATTATACAGATGACTTAGAATATGTTCCCCCTATGAAATATTATACTGATGGATTAGAATACTATCAGACTATAGAATTTTATACTGATTGCTTAGAATGTGATCACACTATGAAATATTATACTATTGACTTAGAATATGATCACACTATGAAATTTTTATACTGATGACTTAGAATATGTTCCCCCTATGAAATATTATACTGATGGATTAGAATACTATCAGACTATAGAATTTTATACTGATTACTTAGAATATACAAAAAAAAATCTTCCTATAACAAAAGTAATATTCAACAATCAAGAAATTTCCAGTTGATTTATCTCACCGAAATTTCCTGGAAAGAAAAAAATGCCCTTATTAATCAGAATTGTTGAAATTAGTGCACTCAAGATTTGGCAAGTCCGTCATTGTCAGCCGATAAAGTTTTCAGCCCACCCTCATATATGATGAAATTCCATAGCACAAAGCAAGAAGGAATATTAATTAGAAAGCAAAAAAGAAAAACCATTGCTTGTAACCTTCATACAACATTTATCTTCATCAAGCAACACTTTTGGGAATTAAAATAATACTTCTAAAATACATCAATCAATAAAGAAATTTAACCTCATCTAATGAATTAAAATGGTGTGTCTACCCTTCCGCTCAAGTGAAACTTTCATTAATTCATTAATGAGATTAATGCAGCCTGATACAAGAAGTGGACATCTTGATCTCGCTTTGACTTGAACAAAGCAGGTATCTCGCTTCATTGATTGAGAGAATGCTTTTTATCCCTGTTGCATTCATCTATTTGCCAAGAATTTCAGTATCCAATGCGTTGCTTTCATCTAAATAAAATCTAATATCATTAGAAATTCTGTGATAAAATATGGCCATTATTTTATTTTATTAGTTCCTTTCTCGTACCTGTTGGCTGTATGAAATTGAGCTTTATGGCTGGATCTAAAAAGAATACACGGAGTGTAGCCCAAGCTCTTTTCAGTAATTTGTAAATCAAAACAAGTTACAAACCAAGTGAAAAGGTCACCTTGATGGCTTGCGAAAAAGCATTCGACCTGTTTCTATAAAAATAATATTATTTATTTATTAAGTAACATTAGATAACATTATGTATAAAAACATAATATACCATTTCTAAAAAATAACACGCAATTTAAAAAGGCGTACCGATTGCGATGAAAGAAATTTTGTGATCGTCACAATAAATTGGAAAATATAGTGGTCGTAATTTTGAATAAGGAAATTTTCAGATCGTAACTTTTGATAAGGAAATTTTGAGATGGTAACTTTGAATAGGGGAATGTTGTGATCGTAACTTTGAATAGGGTAATTTTGAAATTATAATTTTACATATTTATATTTTGTGATCGTAACTTTGAATAGCGAATTAGCCGTTTCCTTATGAGGTAACATTTAGCTTTCAATGACCAACCAGAAACGATTACTATCACTTTCGCACTGTCAATAAACCTGAAGCGTCATCCCATAATCTAGCAATTATGACACCATGAATGTTCTTGCGGCTTAAATTTAGCACCATGGCGTCATCAATAGCCTACAGAAAAAGTTCTAGAGGTACTTAATATATATATATATATATATATATATATATATATATATATATATATATATATATTAATAATGTCAGCACAAGCTAGTCAATAACGGAACGAAGAGGTTAGGGGATACTGAGTGTACGAGTCTATGAGGAAAAATAATATTAAGTAGAGAGAACAATAAAAGAGTACGATTTAAGAAGTAAATGATAGACATTGTATTTAAAGCAGACGAGAACAGCAATCGAAGAAACTTTTAGCATAGGATTTACGGTTACAACTAGCCATTTAAACTGTAAAATGACGAGACGTTGCCGCCAATCTAGTGCTGCATAAAATCTAGATAATACCGACGGAAGTTCATAGAGAACAATTACCATGAAAGTACTTATTGTTACCATAGAAATAACCGCTTCTCTACAAGGAAACATTTGACATTCATTGACCACGGAGCAGCTACTGATTTCGGTTGATTTTTATAAAGTCTTTCTCTTAAAACGATTTTTCATGAATATAGATTTAGCAAGTCAGGTAGCTGTTATTGCTCTTTCCAGTATTAATGGAAGTTTCCTTCCTAACATTTTATTTGAAATAGTGTTGAATGTCGACAACTTAATTATGTCATTATCTTCTCTTATGATGCCATTATTTTCTCATGCGCTATCCCTTTTAAATGTTACTGCTGTTGAAAGTCTTCTAGTTATGTGGTTTCTTTGGTTATGATTCTGCGCCATTTTAAAAAGATCGAAGAAGTATGTTCTTTAAGTCCCGCGGGCTTCAAAGCCATTTTTAACCATTACTCTGAGAAAGCAGTTGTATGTAAACGATAGTACCGATATTCCTAAACGGATTTGGCGCCATTCATGTCATCCATATAAAAATCTCAAACGGACGAGGCTATTAGATCAGTATGATTCCATTACATAAAACACACACACACACACACACACACATATATATATATATATATATATATATATATATATATATATACACACATGCATATATATCTACACGATTGTACTTATATATGCAACATGATTATATATAAAATCCCATATTTATATATGTATTTATTATATACATGTATTAATTATAGAATATATAGTAGAGACCATAAAACGGGATATTTTTCGGGTTGTAACGACATTCGTGGTTTCTTATCATCAGACTATACGAAAGAATATGTCATTATCTTAACTGTTTTTTGTCATTGCCTCAAGGTAGTCTGCTGCTGAGAATCAGAAATAGCGATGTGCTTAACAATCGAGCATGCGCAATGATCCGCCCTGTCTTTGTTGATTATTTTGTGCCGACTGTTGTCAAAAATCATATATATATATATATATATATATATATATATATATATATATATATATATATATATATAAATGTTTTATATTTCCATTTAAACACACACAGAAATTTACCATACTTAATTAGAAACATACTAGTAAAAACACAAATATATTAACTGCATCCACCTGTAAGAAGAGACTAAAAATAATGGAAGCTTTAATAATAAAAAAGAAAAAGCCAACTCTTAACAATATTAACTACGAACAAAGACACAATGTGCTAACCGTATTTGGAAATTAAAAACATCCCTACCACACACTAAGACATACACAGAACGCACACACTCAATTAAGCTGAAAAAATCGAATCATCCTTGATAATGGCTAAAGGTATAGCCGAAAGCGCTCGGAAATATAAAACATTTGGACAGTTCTTACACACCCTTCGTCCAGAAAAGAAAGACCTTTTTCGAACACAAGAAAAATTAAATAAAAATTTTAAATTAGTACCTTGTCTGTTGTTTTTAATGAAACATGCATATATATATATATATATATATATATATATATATATATATATATATATATATTCTCTGTATATATATATATATATATATATATATATATATATATATATATATATATATATATTCTCTGTATTTATATATATATATATATATATATATATATATATATTCTCTGTATACATATATATATATATATATATATATATTCTCTGTATATATATATATATATATATATTCTCTGTATATATATATATATATATATATATATATATATATATATATATATATATATATTCTCTGTATATATATATATATATATATATATATATATATATATATATATATATATACAGTGAATTATATATATATATATTCTCTGTATATATATATATATATATATATATATATATATGATATATATATATATATTCTATGTATATGTATATATATATATATATATATATATATATATATATATATATATATATATATACAGAGAATGAGAGAGGGAGAGTGAGAGGAAATAAGAAATGATGATTTTCTTTTAAATTGAGTTAAAGTGTGTACTTGCATATTGCGTCTTAATGTATACATTTATTTTCAGGTAAACATTTTCTGCCCGCAGGAACGGAAAGAATATATTCCACATTTTCTTTTGTAATACACATCTATGTAGATTGTCTTCTTGTTTATACAACTTCTTCTTCTTCTTCTTCTTCTTCTTCTTCTTCTTCTTCTGCTGCTGCTGCTTATTATTATTATTAATATTGATATTACATCTCTAAATATCAACTCTATGTGCCATCGTGCATATGGCCTATGTTTGAGCAGAGCGTCATCAAAATCTGAAGTTGGATCTGATATTATTCCATTCCTTCTTGAGTTCTCGCAGGAAAACATCGCTTTTTCTTTTCTCTATTCTCCCGGCAGAAAGCTCTTGGCATAAGCACCCACTCTCGCTTGTCCTTTGTGTTTTACCAACGAGGATCATCCTAGTTATTTTGAGTTCGGTTTTGATGTCCTCTGGGCAACTCTAAACCACGGATGATTTCTGCGCCTTTTGACAAAACAGACAGTGTTTTTCTAGCATTTTTCGACAACGACGAAGAGTCTTACTTATTGCGAATACATTGTTCCACACGTAATGGGAAGCAGATATGCGTAAGGACCGGCTTTGGCGGGGTATGCAAATACGTTACAACGAGAGGCGCATACATATAAGCGATATACATATTTTAAATATCGAAGGACAGTCATAGAGCAAATACAGGATCGTCCATAAACGTGAAAACACCACATTTTATAGAATTTATTTTTATCAAAGAGGAAGGGAAATTATTATTTTGGATGCAATATTACACAATCAGGTTATATACTAACACATTATTTATAACCCTAAACCTAGAATCCTCAGACTGTTGCTAAAATGATGTCATCTAAATATATGACATAATTAGATGGGTGGGTAGTACCATGGATAGCGGTCCGAAAGGAGAAACTGGAGAGCCGATTTCGAATTCCAGTGGAGTTTGACTACGTATGAATCCATATCTCCCTCCGAATCTATGGATTAAATAATAGGTCCGGACTAGGCTCTTCCCCCTTACGAATGGGTTGTTGAGTTTACAATGACTATATGTTCCTGACTGCGCTCATTTAATTAATCATTTATTAGGTTGAGTCATAAATATTTTCTGATTTTGTTTATCAACTTTAGTCTTCAAAACAATAAAATGCAATTACAATTATATATTCTCTGTTATTTGCAATGACAGGTTGGCACTTCTCAGGAAGCTCTTCCATAGCTTTTGAGTAAAATTCTACAGATTTTGTTATGAAAAATATTTTCGAAGAACTCCTGGATCAAAAGAGGGTAACAAACGATTGGTGCAAGGTCAGGCGAATATGGCGAAAAGGGATCGAACCGATCAACATATTTCAAACATTTTTTCCTCACTTATTCTTGTTGAATGCGGCCTTGTGTTTCCATGGAACAGACAAAAAAAAAAAACAGAGATTAAATGACGAATTGATATGTTTTGTAGTTTTCTTTTTATAGCACTTCCTATAACAATGTTATAAAGTGTCGCTGCCGACACTTGAATTTGAACATAGATTGCCAGTGAACAAACACGGGGAATCCCATTTTTGAATTAAATAGGCCAGGTGACGATATAGGAAAAGTATAAGTAGAAAGTATCGTGAGGGCCAAACGAATGTTTTTTTGTTGTTTTTCTATTCTATCTTTATTACTATTCGGATCATCATTTCTACTCCATCCCCTATTACAATACGGACTGCCATTATCTACTCTATTCACTAAACTATTTCTCTATACTGATTACTATTCGAGCGAGTATTATCGAGCAAGTACTATTAGTGGGAGTGTTATTCGAAGGCGTCTGGCACCAGTATTGTTCAACTGTGTTACTATAGTTCTATCTGCGATTACAAAGTCTCTACTTCAACGAGCATTACGAAAGTGACAACGAGTATTCTTTGACATAACAATGGCAACCAGTGTTCGTTGACATCACAAAAAATTGTATTAATCAGAACTCGGATAACTAGAGCAACGATATTTACAAAATCAATAGATGTTCAATGATCTTATGTCACTGACCGAATCCAGTGTATGATGGAAAAACCACTTCTCGGTGTTAGATAATCTAATAAACTTGACTATCTGACTATGATGACTGGATTTTACTCGAAACTTTGGAACCGGTCAATGAGTTAAAATCATTGAGCATTTTTGGATTTACTCCAGCTCTCCCTTTTTAAACTTCTATATTTCAGCGTATATTTTTTTAAATACATATTATTTTTAGTTACCTGATTTTCTTTAGGGATTAAAATGTCATTTTCTGTCCGATTATACTATTTTCGAACTTTTTTTTTTTTACAGTAGTCGTACCAGTTGCTTATAAAAGAAATATATTTACTATGATGATAGTGTGGAACCATGCCAGATGTAACTATTTTGCGCTCGGCTTACCTAGATTTGAAACTGATCATTAAGAAGTAGATATTTTTGGAACAAGCCAGTGATAATATACTCTCTCAGTTACAAAGCAAACACTTATTTGCTTGTATTAGCCAATTATAGCAGACGCCTATAGCAGTGACCTACGCGGTTATGATTGCGCTCGTTATGTTAATGTTCAGCCAGACTTGCAACTTAATATTAATTATAAATCCTGTTTAAATGATCAGGCTGAGAGTTGATTTAGCATATCATTAACCTGCTGCATATTGCTGGTTCTTTCTAAGAGAAAATAACTAAAGGAAAACGTGTACACATCCCTTCTGCATCTGTTCAATAAGCAAGAACTAATCACAAGGATTTAGCTTTTTAAATTCATGCGGAAAATCATCTTTACACACGGACATGTCTAGGAGATTCAATATGGCATAAATGTACATACGCCGGCATATATTTACATATATTAATTGAATTCAAATGTAGATAAAATATGGATCGGAATCTGACAGAATTGTAGGATAAGGAACAAATAAGAAACGTTTATAAATCTAATATGTTCGCCTTTATTAAATCTTCTTCAGAGAGTGAGATATGAAGAAAAAATACAGAAAGAGAAAAATTCGGATATTTAAAAATTTTTAATTTATTCTTTGCGTGCGTTTTACCACCACAACACACACACACACACATACATATATATATATATATATATATATATATATATATATATATATATATATATATATACTTATACATATATATATATATATGTATATATATATATATATATACTTATACATATATATATATATATGTATATATATATATATACTTATACATATATATATATATATGTATATATATATATATATACTTATACATATATATATATATATATATATATATATACTTATACATATATATATATATATATATATATATATATATATACTTATACATATATATATATATATACTTATACACATATATATATATATATACTTATACATATATATATATACTTATACATATATATATATATACTTATATATATATATATATATATATATACTTATACACACATATATATATATATACTTATACATATATATATATATATAAACTTATACATATATATATATACTTATATATATATATATATATACTTATACATATATATATATACTTATACATATATATATATATACTTATACATATATATATATATACTTATACATATATATATGTATATATACTTATACATATATATATATACTTATACATATATATATATACTTATACATATATATATATATACTTATACATATATATATATACTTAGACATATATATATATACTTATACATATATATATATACTTATACATATATATATACATATATATACTTATACATATATATATATATACTTATACATATATATATATACTTATACATATATATATATATACTTATACATATATATATATATATACTTATACACACACACATATATATATATACTTATACATATATATATATATATACTTATACATATATATATATATATATATATATATATATATATATATATATATACATATACATATTAGTTTGGTGCATAATTATTAGGCGTTTTTTTAACAATATTTATTATGTAAAAAGAAACAATTGAACAATAACATTTTTAAAATGATTATTCCGGAGCGTATGATTATCGACACTCATTTCTATAACTTGAAAATGAAATAATGTTTCCATTAAAAAAGTAAACAAAGCAGCAATTTTTATTAACAAATAACTTGCCTCCAAAAATGCCTGATAATTATGCACCAATCCAATCCAATGAAAATAAACTACACGAAAATTAAAAATATCATTAGATTTTCGCTCTTACTCCATATCTCATTCTCTGATTATACATTATTAAAGGCGAAAAATGTTAAATTTATAAACGATTCCAATTTGTTCCTTATCCCATAATATTAGGTTGGTGCAAAAATAATGTAGGTTTTTGACGTATTTTTAACGTCAAAAACCGACATTATTTTTGCACCAACCTAATATATATATATATATATATATATATATATATATATATATATATATATATATATATATCAAAATACTTACTCCATTCTCTTCCCACTACTGCCAAGGCCGCTGCGACCGTTTTACACACTACCTCAGTAATATGATATATGTATGTATCAGGTTGAAATGTAACGTCTTGAAAATGTACAAATTTAACTTACAACATGTTTACCTGTGGTAGTTACCTATAATAATGTTGATTCGTTCGAAAGTTCTCAAGAGCATCAAAAAACATTAAATTTTACATATCTATCAAAAATTTTCTCCTGCGTGTGCAAAAATATTTTCAAAATTCGAAATAATTCATTCACAATACGAAAGCAAATTCTAACTCCGTTACCTTTTACTACATTAAGATCGATAAAATAATCCATATGCTTCACTTTCAACTACCAAGACATAAAACCATAGAAAGCCATGCGATCCCATTATTGAATTAAGTGGATCACGTGACCGTAGAAAAAATGCATATATAGGAAGTCGCATGACGTCTAGATTGATCACCATTTCTCCTCTATCCTCTATTACTATTTGGATCACCATTTCTAGTCTATCCTCTATTACTATTTGGATCACCATTTCTGTTCTATCCTCTGTTACTTTACGGATCACCATTTCTATTCTATCCTCTGTTACTATACGGATCGCTATTTCTAGCCTATCTTCTATTACTATACAGATCACCATTCCTAGTCTATCCTCTATTACTATTCGGATCGTTCTTTCTAATCTATACTATTTCTCTACTCTATTTATTATACTATTTCTATTTCGGATCACTATACGGATTAATAGACGAGCGACTATTATCGAGCAAGTACAATTCGTGCGTGTGTTATTCGAAGGCATCTGACACCAGTATTGTTCAACAGCGTTACTATAATTGTATCTGCGCTTACAAAGTCTCTAATACAAAGAGCATTTACAAAAGTGACAACGAGTATTCGTTGACATAACTAAGGTGGTAACGAGTGTTTGTTGACATCACAAAATTAAACAAACTAAAATACATGATTATAAATAATAGAGTAAGTTTCCGACTTACGACGATTCGTGGTTACGACACAATCTCTAATAATCTTGTTTCGAATTTTTCCGTTTGCCTAGTACATAAGACGGCGTTCGTCAATTCTTGTTTGTACGCCATATTGGATTGTTTTGCATTCGCTCTCTTTCGTTTGTATATTGTTTCCGAGAACTCATTGCCATTCACTGTGGCCCTTAAGCGCACTGTAATCTCTTTTGATGGCGGTGCTTCGAAAGAAAAGAAGAGGCATCACCATGAATGTAAAATTAGATATTTTTAAACGTTATAAAATGGGAGAAATGGCGGTAAACTTTGATCGTTTAGTTGGCGGACATTAATTGGACTGTCGAATAAAACATGTACATATGTGTATAAACATTTTCCTGTTAAACTATATGTTGCTGAATTTCCGAAAAAAAAAGAAAAACAAAATTAACATTCTTCCCCAGATATGATTCCGAGTACTACCATGAAGACAAGATGTCACCCTTTGTCATCTCATCTACCCAGATTTAGTGACATGACTGGCCGTAAATATACAAGAAACTTCAAACAATTTCATTTTATTATATATATTAAATTTATGTGTATCATGTTTTCTTTTAGTCCTAATGATGTTAACATATGTCATAGAAATGCAATGATATGTCCAAAATTAGGGGGACGGTGAATCAATGGATAGTGGAGTGAAGAATTGGAGAACGAGGTTCGAATTCCAGTCGGGCTGATACCCTTGGGAAATATATGAATCCTCTTATTCTCCCACCCACTATGGATAAAGAGCAGAACAGAATATGAATCCTCTTCTTCTCCCCACAGCTAGGGATCAATAGCATGGCAACTGGTCTACCACAGAAAGAAATGGCAACATACTGCCTCGTCAGTCATGTATCAAACATGGCACATAACTGAATGACTGATTGCATTAGCATAGATGAGTGTGGTAAGTGCTTATTCAAGGAAAATCTCAGGTACGTTCCGACTTACACGAAAAATCGCGTCACCACACATCGTAGTTACGGAAATCTGTCGTAAGTCGAGGATTCCCATGTATTAACCTTTAAAAGTTCTAGTAAAAGAAAATTTCCTTCTTTCCCCACCACACTTCCCTAAAATAGCTCTGATCTTTAGACTTTTAACTGTGAATTGAGCACATTTTTAATATAACAGTTTCCCATATATACATTATTCTTTGTACAGAGTTATATATATAAATATATATATATATATATATATATATATATATATATATATATATATATATATATATATATATATTAAAATATTAATTTTATATTTCCAACCGCTTTCGGTTATACCTTTAGCCATTATCAAACATTTTCAGCTTAATTAACTGTGTGCGTTCTGTGTATGTCTTAGTGTGTGGTAGGGATGTTTTCAATTTCCGAATACGGTTAGCACATTGTGGCCTTGTTCGTACTTAATATTGTTAAGAGTTGGTCTTTTCCTTTTTATTATTAAAGTTTCCATTATTTTTAGTCTTTTATTTTTTTGCAGGTGGATGCAGTTAATATATTTGTGTTTTCTACTAGTATGTTTCTAATGGAGTCTGGTAAATTTACAAAGCCACAATGTGCTAACCGTATTCGGAAATTAAAAACATCCCTACCACACACTAAGACATACACATAACGAACACACTCAATTAAGCTGAAAAATTGAATCATCCTTGATAATGGCTAAAGGTATAGCCGAAAGCACTCGGAACTAAAAAACATTTGGACAGTTCTTACATAGCCGTTGTCCAGAAAAGAAAGGTCTTGTTCGAGCACAAGACAAATTAAATAAAAGCTTAACCGTAGTACCTTGTCAATTACTAGCTATTCTGTTATAGAATATGTTCATTATTGATGTATCTTTATATATTATTATGTCACGAGTGAGAGTATGCAATGCGCAAATCATTCGAAGCCATTTTAATATCGATTCCTAATATTTTGGTTAATTTTGTCAGCATCAGGAAGAAACAAAAGCTGAAACATCTAGAATCTGACGATGGATATCGAATCATGCACGTTAAAGAAAATTGTTACGTGGCAACGTTTCCCATCGATATTTTCCTGGTTCACAAGATGCACCTGTTACTGATGAAGAAATGGGAAGGAAAACCTTTTTTATTTGATGATGAAAGTAAAAAAAAAAAAAAAAAATGACAAAAGAAAAAAATGAAGGAAGAGAACAATGATTCTTAAATCAAAAATGGCAACAACGCCATCATCGAAGTAGAATAAAAAAAACAAACGGAACGAAAAGTAAAAAATGTTGCTAAAACGACGTTAGACAAAGAGGAAACGAAATAAAAATGTCAGTAAATGTAAATAAATATGAAAATTTCATTCGTTGTGGCAGGAAATGTTCCATAAAAGCGCCAAGAAAGAGGAGAATTTAACTGTTGCGTAGAAAGGGCAGACTGATTTTCAACCAATCTGCAGTCACACGCGAGAAATGTAAGTGAGCAAGAAATAAAAATGGCGTATTGAGAATTAA
Source organism: Acanthosepion lycidas (assembly GCA_963932145.1). Taxonomy (NCBI): domain Eukaryota; kingdom Metazoa; phylum Mollusca; class Cephalopoda; order Sepiida; family Sepiidae; genus Acanthosepion; species Acanthosepion lycidas. Next base: position 85,567,525 of record OZ010582.1, on the reverse strand, counting down.
GGAAGGGTGGTGGAAGTTACTGAATACAATGAAATAAAAGGAAAAATATAATAAAACAAACAAAGAATGAACTGGTAACTGTGAATGTCGGCCGAGTTTGAATATATTGATAGCAATAAAGTGAAAATGATAAACAACCAATGGGGAGGACGGAATTGAAAGAAATATGGAGTCGAGGATAAATTGACGGCAGCCATGGTTTCTTGGTCCAACCCAGGCTTATTTTTATGGTTAGGTACTACAATAAGCTGGCACACAGACACACACACACACACACACACACACACACACACACACACACACACACAAATATATATATATATAAATGATACGAACTGTGGATTTTTACCCCATCTGTTCTTTCTCTCATTTCTCATATATATATATATATATATATATATATATATATATATATATGTGTGTGTGTGTGTGTGTGTGTGTGTACAATAGGAGAAAGAACAGATCGGGTAAAAATCCAATGAGAGAAAGAATAGATGGTGTAAAATCAACAGTTCGTATCATTCACATATATATACATATATATATATATATATATATATATATATATATATATATATATGTGTGTGTGTGTGTGTATGTGTTTGTGTCTGTGCGTGCGTGCGCGCGGGCGTGCGTGTGTGTATTTGTGTGTGTTCGTTTTATAAATACATATATATGTTTTCCCTTGTGTTTTAACTGTAACGTTGTAATTTATTTTTGTGTTGTATTAAATGCCAACGTTCTCCCTTACTATCAACCCCACATTATTTAACAATGTATATGGGGTGTTAAAAGATATATATATATATATATATATATATATATATATATATATATATATATATATATATACAATAGAAAGAAGCTCACGGGAATTTCAGCTGCCCGCAACACGTGTAGGCTCGGAATGAACCCTCCTATTAAAACAAAACAAAACAAAAAAAAAAAAAAACACAAAAATAACTTAGAGCATAATAATCGAAACACGAGGAAAAAATAACAGCACCAGAAACAAACACATTGGGGAATGACTATAGAATTTACCGAAAACGCTTGGGACAATAAAAAATTATGGAAAATGTTTGTAATCCCTTACTCCTACAAAATGGAAAAAATTAAACTTGTAGGAAAAACTTCATTAAATCCTTGTCAGTCGTATATTGTGAAAGATGTTTGAAAGAAAGCTTGCTGCCAAAACTGACTCACAACACAGCGCTCTGAGTTTATTCACAATAAGCAGAGCACATTTTCTTTACAATTGGAATTACGATACATCTTCACCTATGAATTATAATTTTATTTTGAAAAATCCTGCGAATTTTAAAATCAATAATTTGTAGGTGAAAGTCCATGGGAAAGTAATTTTTCACTGGACTTATGAATGCAAAAACATTTACTAAAATGAATAAACCGTTTCTTCACAGGAAATTTGAAAAGCAAATGAAGGAAACGAAAAAAGAAAAAAAGAATGAATAAAAGGAGTGGGTCTACGAATTGGCTTATAATAGACGAGGGAGTTATATAGATATATCCTTTATAATAAAAATTATATTGAGTTCTCTTTTGTGGATGATTTTAATAGTTTATATTAATAGGATCTACTAGGATTACCTAACCACAGATTTTTTACATATATATATATATATATATATATATATATATATATATATATATATATATATATATAGGTAAAAAGGATATATATGGATGGTCATGAGTGTTTAGAATGTTCGCATTATGACCACGCGGCTCTTACCATTCGAACTGCCACCGTGAAGTCGCAAGTCATCGTGGCAGAGGGTTTGAGCGTGCTCGCCTACTTCACATAGTTGGTCATGCTGGATAGCACGCTCATTCCCAGAAACTGTGACTAATTTCTGCTCAGCATAGTTACAGTATAAACCATAGAGCAGGTGTCACCAATAGGGATTACTCTGCAGCCCTAGTAGAAGGGTGTCCTCGAATACAAGTGGCCAGCTATATATATATATATATATATATATATATATATATATAGTGCCTCTAGGACTTGTATAGGGTGAACCTTACTGTAATATATATATATATATATATATATATATATATATATCGCTTTAAATAAAGTGGACGTCATACTTAAGGCACCTTTCGGACAATGCTTTTTCAAAGATATTCGTTGACAATATTAAATATAAATGAATAAAAAGACAGTTAATAATGTGAATGAGGAGGAAAATGTGGAACTCGACTAAAAGACAAATTTTAATTATACAAATTAAAATTGAACGAGGGGGATGTAAATAAATTGTTCCACAAGAGTATATAAAATAGAAAAGGGAGAACTCACAGACGCTCCAACAGACGTAAGGAACGTAAAAAGGGTTACTTCTGTCAGCACAGATTGGGTTGCTGACACTTTATATAAACAGCTTCAGAAACTCGAAGATGGTGTATTGATCGAGCGCTCTGTAAGACCTAAAACCACGTGTCTTCGTACTCAGAGGTACAAGCATGATTGTTCAGCAAATGTTGACCAATTGCAGACTCATGGACAGGCTGAGTTTTTCTTCTTGTTCGAATAATTTTGAAAAAGCTTTGGACGAAAGTTGCCTTAGGTATGTCGTCCACTTTATTTAAATCTATATATCAGTTCCTCGGGCACAAATCTCTGTTTATATATATATATATATATATATATATATATATATATATATATATATATATATATATATATATATTTGAATATATATATATATATATATATATATATATATATATATATATATATATATATATTTGAAAATATATATATGAAATTATATAGAAAATAGGAAAGAACTGCTTCGGTAAATAATCCAAAGTTCTTTAGTATTTTTGTTATTATTTTTTTAAAAATAGTGCTCGATACAAATGTAGAGCATAAATATAATTATTTATTTAAAAATATGATTCCAACACGCTACATAAGAGTTCTCATGTTTCAAAACAAGAGCCGAAAACTTCAATATGATTATTTGATTGAATTAAATTGAATTAAAGTAAGCTCAGTTCCGTCTTCAAGCGAAACTTTTTTTTAGAATAACTTGTTTCTGAAATTTACGTGTTTTAATAGCAGATTCATTATTGAAATCAAAATTTCCATGGTAACGGACAGGGCGATTGTTCATATAAAGAGGGGGCGCAGGGACTTGACACCTATGAATGTAACTCTATACTGATACAAATTATTAACACTTTTATTTTTATAGTCTTTAACTACTATGCCTGGTCTGTTAAGCTTTTATATGTATGCCAGTATGAATGGTAAAGACCCAAGTAACAGTTGCACCTTCTATGTTTAGATCATTGCGATGTCCGCTGCAATCATAAATTGTTGCATCAAATGCAGACAATGATGTGTATATTGGAGAACTTCAACGAGTCCTCGCTATCACAATATCGCTAGTTAATTTGTTTCTCAGACGTAACAATCTTGTGAATTCAAATCAGTGTAGGTAAGAAATCTCATGTTCGCTAGTGGATGGGGGAAACATTCACCTGTCAACCACTCCCTCGTCAGGGGCTTAAACATGCCGGGACACGTACTGCCTCAGCTAAGGTATGCTCCAGTTCAAGAGTGCAACTAACATGTCCTGCACCTCGATCTCCCGTGTGGCATTGACCCTGTGGCCCAGCTGTCAGAGGTTGGATGGATGACATGTCACTCGTTGCTCACAACTCCCAGAACCCTGGGAGAAGATGAAGTCCTGGTGTGCATGAGAGTGTATACTTCCGTGCTGTCTACATGTCGTTACTGTTCATTTTTTTTTTCCGGAGGAGTTCATTGAATGATGGAAGTCAAATCCAATCGAATATGTCAAGTGCTTAACAGCATTTCATCCGACAATTTTCGTGTTCCAAGTATCATATTGCCTGAACGAATTATGTATCCGCTTTATATGTGAGATCTTTTATTAATTCGGCGTGACACATTGAAAAATGATGAACGCTGGAGTATATTTGTACTTGTCTTAAATCTTGAAGTTTTATATATTTTAAATTTAGCCGATTAAGAAGCTGGTTGGAGAATCAAACTTTTTTAAGCCATAACGATCTTTTCTAACGTTTAAAGTTAAAGATATCGTCGTTGCCGGCGCCGTTGTCTTCATCAGTCCTATGACAAGCTGTGGGCGTTGGTTGGTTGTTTGGTGGGACAGCAACATCTTGCAGATAACGAAATATGTTGAACGCTGTTGTATGCCTTCAACTACAGATAAAATATATTGTTGGTCATATTGCAATAAAGTATTTTGTTTGTAATTCAACTATAAAATGTTTGTTGATAATTCTATTATAAAATATATTGTTGGCAATATTGCTATAAAGTATATTTTTTTAATTCAACTATAAAATGTTTGTTGATAATTCTATTATAAAATATATTGTTGGTCACATTACTATAAAGTATATTTTTTTTAATTCAACTATAAATTGTTTGTTGATAATCCTATAATAAAACATCTTGTTGATCATTTTCCTATAAAATATATTCTATGTAATTCAACTATAAAATATTTGTTGCAAATTCTACTATAAAATTTATTTTTGGTCATTTTGCTAGAAATGTATTGTTTGTAATTCAACTATAAAATGCTTGTTAGTAATTCGACTATAAAATCTATTGCTCATTTTTTTTATTAATTTTATTTCTTTAATTCAAATATTTTTTAACCATTCCATTATAAAATGTATTTTTTGTTGGTCATTTTGCTTTAAAAGTTTACTGCTGGTAATTTTATTATAAATATCTATCGTTGATAAATCTTTTATATAAAAATGAATTTTTTTTATTTTTATCGTGTTTTTGTTTGGGGGTACAGTATTTACCCATTTTCTCACAAGTTTAGTCTCAGCTTCCTTCTGTAGAGCCACATTTGTGATTCATCCATTCTCTACTTCTTCTCTGAGAAATTGTTCAGTATTCCAATCCATATAAGAGGACTGGATATTGCGTAACTGTCCAGCACTTGAGTTTCTAACACGTTTGTAGGCAAACAAAAAACCGAATATATTTAAATTAATGTCAAGCGGTAGGTTAGGAATAAAACAGCATTCTCTGAGACTGTTCAAGAGTGAAAAAATTAATCAAGTAGAAAGAAAATTAATACAATTAAATCCCTATTGAGGTGATTGCATAATAGATGCGTTTGAAGCGAAAGTCACGTTGACATTATAGGGTCACACAGCATGCAACATTTGTGGGAATACTGGTGTCTGCAACTCCCAGGAGTTGTAAACATGCGGCGAAATTAATTTTACGCTGACTTCCGATATAAGACTTAAAGAAATCAAGAAACAACAATTATAATAGATGCTTTTTCTCACGTCGTATTAGAAGTTAAAAATACTTTTCTGTCAGTCACGAATTCATCATTGTGCCTCGCTTCGAGCTTCCAACAACTAATGTTATCAAACAGACTTTCGTGGATGTCTAATATATGAGGTCTAAAAATTGTTATCCTGTTCCTCAAATTCATTTTCTCCAAATGGACGAACGCAGGATTTTTCAACTTTTTTTTTTTTTTTATCATTCTTCAACTCTATTTTTTTATAATCTACTTACCGATGCATAATTATTTTATAATCGGATTTTGATTAAAATTTGAAGATTAAAGTGAAATCTGTACTTTTGTGACATATTTTATGCAAAAAAAGAAAGAAAAGAGCAACGTTTACATTACATTGTACGACAGTTTAATTCATTTATGCTAACTCCACGTATACTTATGCTAATTAATATGACGAGGCGCCATATTCTGTTTATATGTTTTCTTTCTTTCACTTTTCAAATCGATTTCTTTTCCACAATAATTTTCTCTTTTATTTACTTAATTTTCTTTTTCATTTTCCCTTTATTTCTTTTAAAGTGCATTTTTAAAAAAAATGGAATTCTTATTATTTTTGTTATTCTTTTTCTCAAAGCTTTCTTTTAATTATTTTGAATCCTCTCTCTCCACAATACTTTTCTTTCCTCTCATTATTTCTGACATTCTTTCTTTGTTTTTTCTTCTCTCTAAATATTCATTTTTGTATATGTTTCTTCTTGAAGTTTTCTTTTTCTTTCTTACATTTTTTTTACTATTTATCTTTCTTTCTTTCTTTCTTTTTCTTTCTTTCCTTCCTTCTTTCATTCTTCTCTCTAAGTATTCACTTTTGAATTTATCTTTCTTTCTCAAATTCTGTTTTCTTTCTGTCATTTTTCTTTCATACATTTCCTTTCTTTTTTCACTCTTTCTTTCCTTCTTTCTTCTCTCTCTTCACTTTTGAATATATCTTTCTTTCTGAAGTTCTGTTTTTCTTTCTTTCTTTCATTTTTTTGTTCTTTTTCTTTCTTTCTTTCTTCTTTCTTTCTGTCTTTCTATCTTCTATCTAATTTTTCGCTTTTCTACATATCTTTCTTTCTGAAGTTCTGTTTTTCTTTCTTTCATTTTTCTTTCGTTCTTTTTCTTTCTTTCTTCTTTCTTTCTTTCCTTCTTTCTTCTCTCTCTTCACTTTTGGATATATCTTTCTCTCTGAAGTTCTGTTTTTCTTTCTTTCATTTTTCTATCATTCTTTTTTTCTTTCTTTCTTTCTTCTCTCTCTTCACTTTTGAATATATCTTTCTTTTTGAAGTTCTCTTTTTCTTTCATTCTTCCTTTCATTTTTATTTCGTTCTTTTTCTTTCTTTCTTTCTTTCTATCTTCTCTGTAATTTTTCGCTTTTCTACATATCTTTCTTTCTTAAGTTCTGTTTTTCTTTTTTTCTTTCTTTCATTTTTCTTTCATTCTCTTTTTTCTTTCTTTCTTTCTTCTCTCTCTCTTCACTTTTGAATATATCTTTCTTTTTGAAATTCTGTTTTTCTTTCTTTCATTTTTCTTTCGTTCTTTTCCTTTCTTTCTTTTTTTTTCTTTCTTTCTTTCTTGCTTTCTTTCTATCTTCTGTCTAATTTTTCGCTTTTCTACATATCTTTCTTTCCGAAGTTCTTTCTTTCTTTCATTTTTCTTTCTTTCTTTCTTTCTTTCTTTCTTTCTTTCTTTCTTTCATTCATTTTTCTTTCGTTCTTCTTTCTTTCTTTCTTTCTTTCTTCTCTCTAATTTTTTCCCTTTTCTACATATCTTTCTTTCCGAAGTTCTGTTTTTCTTTCTTTCTTTCTTTCTTTCTTTCTTTCTTTCTTTCTTTCTTTCTCTTCACTTTTGAATATATCTTTCTTTTTGAAGTTCTGTTTGTCTTTCTTTCTTTCTTTCATTTTTCTTTCGTTCTTTTTCTTTCTTTCTTTCTTTCTATCTTCTCTCTAATTTTTCGCTTTTCTACCTATCTTTCTTTCCGAAGTTCTGTTTTTTTCTTTCTTTCATTTTTCTTTTTTTCTTTTTTCTTTCTTTCTTTCCTTCTTCTTTGAAATCGATTCTTTGTCCCCCTTTTTTACTCCTTCCTTTAATAAATTTTCTTTTTTATATTCTCTCTTTATTACTTTTTTGATTCATTCTTATTAAAATCCAATTCCTTTTTATTTTTATTCTTTTTTCTATGTTTCTTTTTTAAGTATTTTCATTTCTCTTTTTCTCGTTCTCTCTCTCTCTCTCTTTCTCTTTCTCTCTCTCTCTCTTTCTCTCGCTCACACACATATAAATATTTCCTTTCAGTCTTTCTTTCTTTCATCTAACTAATCATTCACGAATGTTTATTACTTTTTTATGAAGTTTTCTTTTTCTTTTTTCTTTATATATCCCCAAGTATAGGACTGGTGTATACGGAATAAATTTCACTAACCAAAAATTAATATTCTTAAGGGTGCTCAGTACAGAGTAGAGCAAATATAATTCATTCGAAAATTATAGCATAAATATGTTAGAAAATAACTACAAAAATAACCATTTTGTTTCAACACTTTTGGTGTCTTATCAAGTGATGATGTTGAATAAAGTGTTTTAAATGGTTTCAAATCGACCAAACACACCTTTCTAGGCAAAACGCTGTTACATAAGCTGCAATGACCAATCAAAATACAATTATATGAGAATTAAAAAAAAAAAATTAATGCTTTAATGTTACGGTTAGACTAAAATATAAATCATTCTAATTAATATTAAATTTTAGTATAAAATTGAAAATTAAAAATTACCAATTTTAAATTTCATCTGTATTAAGTTTAAAATGTTATAAATTATTTAAAGAATAAACTGTTAAATGTTAAGATCTAATGCAAACCTTCGTTACAACTTAGATACATTTGACGTGGTGATATGGACAGGGGAGGGGGAAATCTTGCAAAAAGACAATACATACACAATCAGATTATAATGCACAAACACGTAGACATATGTATATATATAAACATGCAAAAATACGAACGGAACAATAAATACATGCCATTTAAAAAAAAAAAACAAAGCAAAAAAAATCAGACAACATATACATACAATGAAAGGCATATATAAGCAACCATACACACATACATTAATAAAATATACACATATACACACCCACATCTAAGTTGTAGAACGACTTACCATGAGTCTGGTCGAATATAAAAAAAATGTTGTATATTACTATCTAATGAAACAGAGCAGAAATATCACTGTGGATATTTATTGCCAGAAAAACACAATACTAGGTTGAAATTCTCTCGATTTGGCAATGGTATCGTTAATATTATCCGTTTCCTTATAAGGAAATATTCGGCACATATTGGCCGAGCAGCCAGTATTTCTGTAGTTTGAAGTTTCTAAAATCTTTCACTTAAAACAATTTTTCAAGAAAATATTAGGTTTGGTGCAAAATTAATGTCGTTTTCTCACATAGTAAGATATGTAAGAAAACGACATTATTTTTGCACCAACCTATAGTTTTATCAAATCCATTAGCTGTTATCGCTCTTTCCTTCGTAACCTTTTGTTTGAAGTAGGGGAGAATGTCACCATCTTAATTATGTCATTATTTTCTCTTCGATTTACATTTAAAATTTTAGCTGTTGCGGCTTCTTTTGAAAGGTCTGAAGTAAAGTGGTTTCTCTTATTTAGTCCAATACTTTGTTTGTGATCATGTAGCGCCAGTTCACGAGTTTTGAAGAAATTTGGTCGTTAGCACAACTCTTAGTTTTCATTCTCTGAATGAAATCTTGAACAATTGATTGAAAACGGTTGAATACAGTTGGCAGCTTAGATATTTCTGACATTTATATAAAAGTCTTGAATTCTTGGGTCAATGTTTTGCTTTTTTCACAACTTGTTGCGTTGGGAAAAACTAATTCTAGCTCAGCCTCTTCTATGTTCAATTTCTTTATCGTCTATATGAAATTTGTTATTACATATCCATACAGCTCTCTATTTGAAGTATTTAGTATTTAATAAATTCACATTCTGATATTTTATGATCTATTTTGTATATTTGTTATCACTGCTTTCGTTCCAATTCTATAACAGAGTCTTGGTTTGGAAAAGCGTTATTTTCTGTCCTATTTTTTTGGAATGCTTGGTAGAGGATCTTGTTTGTTTAAGGTAATTCTTATACAAATTATGTATGCCTAATTCATCAGCATATGTCCCCTCATTAGTACTGCAGTTTCTGAAAGGAAAGCAGGGTCCTTTGGTAAAAAAAAAATGTTGTTATTCCGCAGGATGAGAGTGCAAATATAATCGTTATGATCCTACATACCAGATGTTCATTTCAATAGTTGCAAAAGAAAAGAAATTTCAATTAGATTGTATTATTTTTTTTTCGTAGACCTGTAGGCATCTTTAAACATGGAATTGTAAATTTGGTATCCAGCTTAACTATTGTCATTGATATGAACTTGATCAATAAACTATAAATACAGTTATCAGGTTGGTGCAAAAATAATGACGTAATAATGTCGTTTTTTGACGTATTTTTTAAAGTCAGAAAACGACATTATTACGTCATTATTTTTGCACCAACCTAATAAATTTCATATATATTCATATGCTTTAAAATGTAAATACGTTCTGAATATCCCCAGTATTTAAATATATTTAACTTGCGTTTCTAGTTATGTAATTTATGGTAAAACTTATAATTATTTATGTTAGTGGACTTTCTGGATAAGTCAGAGAAAAAAAAATAAAATAAAATAAGAAAAATTTCAAAATATACCGAACATAAAATTAATTCTATTGAGAAACAATTGACAACATATAAAACTGCTCCACTTTGTGTAAATATTTTTTTGTTATAGAATGATGAAAGATTTTTTTTTTTTTTTTGCTTTCGAAAAGATGTATCATCTGGTCTCAGAAGAGAAACAGATGCGTCCTTGTTGTTTGTCCACATTCTAGAGTCAAAAGAGATCAATAGCTTCATATCTCCCGTTGAGCTCAAACGAAAACGGGCTGCAATTGGACTTTTTTCCTGACCTGTCCGGAACTCTAATATAGAACTGATGCTATGTTAGTGTGTATTTTGACCAGTTTGTGAGCGTCTGCTGAAATATATGTATGAATGTGCGATAACTCACTACAAACACAACTGCCTTCCGGAACCTGTAATATTTAAATATATCTAACTTAATATTTTGTATAATATCCTTTCTGTTACAACGTAATCACTTTCGGAACGCCCTAATCAAAGTTTGTTCTTTTGTAGTGACCTTCGCTTGTATAGTTTTGCTGGCCTTGCTAACTGAATGACAGAACAGAAGTAATCATAATTTCCAGCATGTCTTTGCTAATAACAACCAATGGCGTTGTGACCCTTGATTATTTTATTATTTTTCTTCCAATTGATAAGAGATTCGCGAGTAAGGCATTCAAACAATTGATTTCTTTTTAATTGAAAATTTTAATTGAAAAGTTTAATTGGCTTGATGATTAGTTTGAATCCACAACATGAGCTAATGAAAAAAAAAATGATAATTTAAGAAATTAAAAATAAACGGAATTTCTCCCTCCAAGGAATTATAAAAATCAGGAGTCATCGAAAGGTGAGAAGAAGTGAAAAATCATAATTTATACTTCTGGAGAAACGAGATAAACAAAGGCAAAATAATAAAAAATTCCCGCTGTCCTTTTTTTTTAGTTCAAAATCAATCAAACCACAGAATTTTTTTTTTTTTTCAGAATCAGAACCTAATTTAAAATCCTGTCAGTGTAGTGTTTTTCGTAAATTAAGTAAAAATAAAAATAAAAAATACAGGATAAATAAAGGAAAATAAAATTCAATGAACCCTTTCCGAGAAATTTAACTTTCATCAAAAAAGCGAAATCATTTTTGATACCTTATAATATTCCTGCATTCATTGACAGTTAATATTACTGTCGGGTGAAATTTAAAAAATATTTATCTCAAAACAGTTATAAAAGATAATTATATCCTGACCACTAACTGTTATTGCTCTTTCAAGTACTGGAGTTTGCGTGCAAACCTTTTGTTTTTAGTAAGCTGGAATTCTGTTTTATAGATTACTAGCAGTATAACCTTCTTCAACCGGGTGTTTCGTTACTGGGAATTTTTGCTGTTCAGTTGGAGCAGTTCAAGTTTAAAGTAAGCCCACCCGAAAATCAATATTAGTAGCAACAATTAGGTGCAACTGAGATAAACCGCAAAAAGAGCGTTAACAGTTTGAAGGGGGGCTGAAAAGGGCCGTTTTTGCG
>OZ010582.1:85438422-85553422 GCA_963932145.1 Acanthosepion lycidas | reverse complement strand
CTTTAGCTGTCAGTAATGAAGTTTTATGTCGCGAATTATATCTGTTAATAATCTCAATAGATTTATTTGGTGACGTACACGAGTGACGTATCCGTGAAACGTAAATTCCAATACCTAAGTATTTTTCTTTTTTTTTCTTTTCCTGTTCAATAACTACTGCTGATTTAGGCTTAGTTCATATTGAGCTACATGTTTACAAATATCTGCTCAACTATTAACCAGTAATTTATAGTCTCGAGTTCAGTCACGTGTTAAAAATTAAACGTTAGAAGCAAATGTATATTAAATAATCAAAGTTAAATATATGTGGTCTTAAATAGAAAAGAATCCCTATATATATATATATATATATATATATATATATATATATATATATATATATATATATATATATATGTGAGTGTGTGTGTGTGTGTGTGTGTGTGTGTGTGTGTGATGACTTGCTACTGGCATACGAGGATACACGTCTACTAGGATGGCTAGCTAATCAATATTGCGAACGCTTACTCGGTCGCATTTTGTGTTTGTTCAACACCCACTACAACTATGCTGAGCAGACCTTACAGTTTCTGGTTGCGAAACGGGTTATCTAGCGTGGTCAACAATCTGAACAAGGCCATCACTTTCAAACCCTCGTTCATGATGACTTGTGACTTCGTGCTAGCAAGACCATCGACGGTCCCCAAGGTTTTTCTCTACCTATAAATTATTTTAATTTTAATCAATTTATCACAAGCATGGCAAAAAATATCACTAGCAAGCAAAGCGTTATTGGGTGTTAAATAATTTCTTTTTTTTTACAAGAAACCGGAATCCCAGCCCTAACTAACAAACAAGGGATAAACCTCTAAGCTTGTTCAAAAGACGGGGAACAGGTGAACAAAATAATAGGTGAAACCTATCTACCACTGAGAAGAACAATAAATAAACAATAAAGATAAATATTTTTTTTAGTGTTTAGGCGGAGACGTTAGAAGCCAAGACAGGAGGTGTTTAACCATAGGTGTTTATATATATATATATATATATATATATATATATATATATATATATATATATATATATATATATATATATATATTGAAACAAATAATGTCAAATATAAGAGACAAGGAAATGTCTATTATGTTATATCATGAGCCGTTTCAAGCGTCCTATAATGGCTTTAGTATCAAGAGATGTCCAGATAACCACTCTGATGCTGGTTCATGTGAGCCGAAAGCTTAGATCGAAGAAAGAAATAAAGAAATATCCAAATCTTGGAGAGTCGTGTCTCTATTTTTTCTTGAAACTAAAGCCATTATTGGAATAGCTCATGATATAGCACAATATATATATATATATATATATATATATATATATATATATATATATATATATATATATATATTTGTTTGAATAAAAACAGATCACTTTAAGGTTCCATGTAATAAGTAATTTCACCACAACCCTTTTAAAGGGCTATGGATCATCAGACTTTACTTCCAAATGTTGAAATGAAAAATTAAAAGAAACTTACACATTTTTGACGGACCGCACCAAGCGTATGTGAAATTACCGGAGTGAGGAAGTGAGGTGGGAGAGAAGATATAAGTGAGTTAGATGTACCATTTTCAATTCCTTATCCTTAACCCCACCCTGTGTAGGCTAGACGTCGCTTAACCTAACCGCTTCTATCTAGGTATAGATGGGTAAGGAGTGAGGGACAGAACTGACTTAAAGGTGGAAGATACAGTTGACAATAAAATAATAAATAATGTCCCTGAGAACAGGATTCATTCAAATTCTTAGATGCTGTTATTTCGCATTACTTTTAAGGGTATCTTTTGGGGTTAGAGTTTGATATAAATCTAAATGTCTAAAAAATCTACGACGAATTTAATTTGAAGTTTGTTGGAGTTTTGGGTATTTTCTATGAAATAGTCGATTGGAAAAATCATAGAAAGTACATTGAAGGAATAATCCATTTTATATCTAGTAATCCTTTTTATTTTTCTAAACTTTTTTCTCTTATAGCTTGTTTTTTTTCTTATAGCTATTCGTTTGCTTCTTGTTCATAAATTAAATTTGTTACTGTTTTTAGATACCTAATTATCAAGGTTTATTCCAATTCAAATAATTTTATCATCAATAATGATGATTAAAGAACAATATAAAATGACCTTTGGACTTTTTGCTGTTGGAAATATTGCTATGCACGCATGAGCGCGAACACATGACTGTATGTATATGTCTATGGTATTGTACTTGAACACTAAATTTATAAGATCTCTATTCCAGTCTAGTTCTGTGTTTAAATTCAAAATCTCTAGGTATCATAACAACGACCTCATCCGAACAATTACCATGAAAAGATTTATAGAAAAAACATAGAGAGAGAACGTTACGCCGGTGGGAAATGGACTAATGCCAAGCTCTCATATCAGGACTAATAATATTGCTGATTCTTAATTGGATTTTATCAGGGATCTCAAGGTAAATTGCAGGAGCACTGAACCATATATGGCAACAATATTCGAAACATGGAATTGTAGACTTATAATAAAGCGAGAGAAAGTGAGTGGAGAGTAGATAAAGAGAGACTGGCAGAGATCATGGTCAGGACTAACAAATACATATATCTGTATGTCGACGTGTGGAGTGTATATTTTAAATATCTAATGTTCTTTTCTTGTATGTACGAAATATTGTCTCCAGGAATATTTATTTGGTGACGAATCTGCGGCTTTGTTTCAGGAAAAAAAATATCTTGCTTAAAAAAAAAATTATCTCTTTTTTCTTTCCTTTTTCTTCCCCTTAATGGTTTATCATTTCTCCAGCCGCGAACGGGACAATATGACAATGGCGGTCATAACTCTTGTTCTACATGTGGTTTACGTCAGGTGTTTTATCGCTAATTCTCAGAATGTGTGGTCTTCTCGACATGGTCTCAAAAAAGGAACATCTCCAAAGTTCCAGTCGGTCTGTCGCCTCGAAGAAAGAAAAAAAAAACATTCATCTTCTTTCGGCACAATTCCTGATAACAAAATTCTATTATCGCAGGCCAAGGATGCTCGTGGGTGTTTTTTTTAATTTTTCATATCTGTCTAAGTCTTTTTAGTTGTCTGGTTTTCGTCAGTTAACGAAATAACATTTTCATTTGAATTTTTCTTTCTCTTTCTCTGGCCAGCCGGTCTGTAGTTGATAATAAGATGTCTTCCGTACCAATAGTTTGTTTCCATATCCTTAGATAACACGGCCGATCCAAGGTTGTTGTTTATTTTGTTTTTTTAATATGAAAATCTGAATATCTTCTGCATTGAAATTACCTGTTCTATCCACTACATAAGTTGTTTCACAAAGTTCACTGATTGGGTGCTTGTAAAAAGCTATCTTAAACAAGTATTTTCTTTATCTATACTTGTTCGGCTATAGCTAAGAATCTTAAAATAATAATGCATTTTTTTTATTTTTATTTTCGCAGAATATTTACTACTGAATAATTTTAGATTTATTTTCAGACATTTTCTTTACAAACTAAAACCGATAAGATTGTTCTCCTTCATTCGTATTTTATAATAGGCTCTCCGACGTGTTGCAATGATTAGCAAGTGTAGCTCCCTGGATCAATTTACCACCGAATAGAAAATCGGTTTGGAAACCTCGACGTGGCGTAATGTTTAGCTAGCTGAGTCGTGAGTTCGATCCTCACAAAGAGCCTTCTATTTTCGGCCTTGTGTTACATCTAAGCAGAGCTTAGGAAGTCACCATTTGTGCCCTGTTTTTGTCGTCTGTTCTTAATTTCATTTTAGTTTTCTTTCACTGCTATATTGAAGTTCTGTATTTTATTTGTGTCCACTGATAAGAAGGCGAGCAGACATTTTAGAAAATTGAATTGGTTAAAACAAACTATTAAAAAATTAAATAATACAAGTAAAACAAAACAAAAAAAATAACTACTCGATATAAATTCTTTACTATGATGGCGTAGAAGTGGAATAAATGATTCTTATCGAAAAGGTAAGTAATATTTTCCAGATAAAAATTAAACTTAGAAGATTAACTAAAAAGGGTTCAACAAGATTAGCGCGTATTAGATTATACCAAAAGCAGTTTGATTGCAGTTATCTGTTAGTGGATATTTAAATCGTGATGATTTAAGGTTTCTTGGACTGGTGCCGCGATGTGTGCATCAGTTGTAAAGGTGAAAATAGCGCCAGTAACCATTGTCAGCGTCAATTAAACCAGAGGAATGTCATGTATTTAATGACTCGTGACAGGGTTTCGCAAAATGATACCGATAGCGCTTCTAATTGGACAGAAACATTAATGACGTTTGGCTGTTAATCTGCATTAGTTCCTTGAAAATGCGGTTTCAATCCTATCTCTTCCTGAAATAAAATTGTCATGTGAAT
Source organism: Acanthosepion lycidas (assembly GCA_963932145.1). Lineage (NCBI taxonomy): Eukaryota > Metazoa > Mollusca > Cephalopoda > Sepiida > Sepiidae > Acanthosepion > Acanthosepion lycidas. The sequence goes on along the minus strand of OZ010582.1, from coordinate 85,549,028 downwards.
TTCGGTCTTCTATAGTATATAAGATTTTATTATAAACGTCAGTGCTTTTATCAATAAAATATACATAGAACGAAAATATGTTTGTTACAGTTTTCATTATAACCTTACATATATATGCGTATTGTCACATTTAGGTTGCAGCTGGTAAGGCCATTGCCGTTTAACATTATTGATAGTAACATGTGTTGCAGTCTCTGTTTCTATGAAAACAAAAGATAAACAAAAGATATAGAATATAATGTTTTTATTTATAAATACTTCTTTTGCTATGACATTTATTTGCGCCGTCGCAAATCATGGCTCTCCTGCCCTTTGCAGCTCTTTGTCTTTTTGTTATTTCTCTTAGACCCTGTCCTTTATTAAGCGTTTCACCCCAAGCAAGGCGGGAAGCCACTAGGACGCAAAGGGTTACAGAAGATTTGGAGCAAGATCAGATAGGAGTGATAGAGGAAAGGATGAGGAGAAGGATAGTGGATAGATCAAGGCAACTGGAGATATCGATTGAAATTACATTTGAATAGTTGACGATTATAGCTCTCAGGGAAACTGGAATAGGGAAGGGAGTTCCACAGGCGAGAGGTGAGAGATATGAAGCTATTGGAGTAGAAGAGACGGCTACATTTAGTAGTTTCGACAGTGAAAGGGTGAGATCGGGATGCCAGTCTCGTAGGGCGCTTGAATTCATGAAGTCTGGGAACCAGCGAATGCAGCTCTTCGGAGCAATTACCATGAAATTATTTGTAAAAAAGACAGAGAGAAGCGACGTCGCATCTGTGAGAGAGTGACTGTAGTCGAGATGCCAGAACATGGCCAATTATATTGCATATCCTCCTCTGGAGCTTATCAAGAACCACGAGGCAAACAGAAGGGGATCCAGACCATATATGATAGCATTACTCCATGCAAGGGCGAATAGTTAATTTGTAGATCTGAAGGATCGATTCCGGTGAGAAAAATTTCCTGGCGCGGCACAGGGAGCCAACTTTCTGCTAGCTAGTTACTGAATCTCACTATGTTATGCGTTGTTTTCCTTAAACCACATTGCCTCAATCTGTCTTGTGAGTATCAGATGATCCAAGCTCTTTTTCCTCATTGAAATTTCAACTGTCTCTTTCTGATGTTAAGCAAAAGTATCTGTTTTGTTTCCATTTTCTCTAAAACTTCGTCGTTGCTCACATAATCGTTCCAGGGTATCCTCATCAACCTCCTGTAGAATTACATTTCTGCTTCTTCAAGTCTCTTGTCCATCACAGGCGGACATTTATCACGTAATAGTTTAGGAGGACGGATATCACGTGACTTATTTTCCTTGTTTCTACCGAAGTCTTTATTTATTTATTTATTTATTTTTTGTTATTGCTTAGTATTTGAAATGCATCTCCGCCTATTCCGTTGCGAATTCGAATTTCTATAGCGCACTTTCGATCCTAAAGTTTTCATTACTTTAGTTAAAGGACGTCATCTCAGAAGTATAGACAAAAAAATAAAAATACAAGGCCATCTGTTGAACTCTCAATTCTTTGAATCAAGTCAATTTTTTTTTTAGTGGGGGAGGGGGTTTACTCACCCGACGTTTTTATCTACTGGACCATGTACCATTTGCGAAAATTGTGTTAATTTTTGAGACTTTTAAACCTAATGTTTCGCTAAATATTATTTTACCTGACCACAGTAAAAGAAAACAAAAACCTGGAGAGTTGAGTTAAAAAAAAGAAATTAATTAATAAAGTTACTAAACGAATAAAAGATATCCAAAAATATGCCTGACATGTGAAATTAGAACAAACTACCCCATGGACTAAATAAAGTGTTCGGTCCGAATGTCCAACACCTGAAGAATGTCGAAGCGTACAACGGCCGAAACGTCATCAATATGACAATAAAGATGATTTGCAATGCGAACGTTTGGTTACGTCCATCCGTCTTCTTGCAGTTTATGATTAAACTTTTCATCTCGCTTTCCTTCACTACATACTGTAGGAGTTTTTGAAGTTTTTTTTACGAGTCTACTATCATCGATACTCTGTCATCTGCATAGCTTATGTTGCTCAGATTGTGCCCGCCAATAATGAATGCTGGTGCGAGTTTTAATTCTCTCAGTATCACATTGCTGTATAGATTGAATGAGTCCGTTAAGATGAAACATCCTTACTTCATGCTTTTATATGACACTAGCAGCATGGTCCGGCGTTGCCCGTGCTTGATTCAAAAATCGTACGACTCATACAGCAATCGCTATAACTTGACTTAAAATATTTTTTCCTTTCCTTGCCTTTAAAGGAGTGTCATTAGCCGTGCTGATGTTGCTACATGGCTTACTTCTTGCCTATCTCACACTGCGAATTCTTTCTAAGCTCTATACTAAACATTAAATCTGTTACGAAAAAAGAACTAAACAAAATGAACACAAAACAATCAGCTTAAAAAAAAGCACTCGTAACTGGAAAAAACGAATGAAAAAAAAATGTTAACAACAATTATATTTTTTCACACCCAATCCAGTTCTGTGGAATCAGAATCAACGTTGAGTTTAAGCAAGCGAATGAGCCAATTGGAGTAAAGTGCCATGCAGATTAAAATTTTTCCCACGTGTGACGAATGTAGCTATCGATGTTTTTTGCATGCTAGCATGCTAGTTAACATTCGTGTCAGTCAGCTGTTGGCTCTCACGCTGGCCAATAGAATCTTACTGCCTATTCGTGGCAGCCAGCTATAGGCTCTCACTCTGGCCAGTAGAAAATGGCCACAAACTACATGAAAACTGCCGTAGAAGCATGAAAAATCGATTATTTCCACTATTGATGGGAGTTGAGAAGTCGGTCTTGGCCTTCCCGCTAACTTGGAGCATGATTGGTGCAAATCCGTCGAAAAGTGCATTCGTTACACACACACACACACACACACACACACACACACACACACACATCCTGCCTTTTATAGATAGAGATTCGGATATAGAATAGAATATAGAATTTTAAAAAGACCACATTTTCTTCCTAACTTTTCTCGGGAACTGTCCCTTTTGGACATTGGCGATCATGGCTTTCCACATCTTCCCACCTTTTGTCTATTGTTGTAACCCAGGGAAGGTTACTGAATAGAATAATCAAACGAAGGTTGCTAATGAACGATAATACTTAGGACAAGAACTACACATATAAGTTTACCCAGTGGCCCGTAGAAGAAGAAGTCAACTTCTAGAAGTGAGTCAAGTGAATTCTACAATAAATCTCCAACTGCGGGCTATCAACACACGGTCAGATGTGGCACGTGATCGAATTTAATGTTGGGTTTCCGAGTCCATAAGTTAGGCTAAAAATTCCCGGTAGACCCCGTATAAAACGGTGTCGGGTAGCTGTTTTCCGAGGCGAGACGTTGACTTTCGTCGTAGCCTCGTCTGTAGCCTCTTTGACCAGCACAACTGAAGACGAATCTTCCAAAAGATCAATTAAAACTATATTAAAACTTTTATATCCAGACGTATTGACATATTGCATGGTTTTGTTTGGTTGGTTTCTTTTACGGCATATCTACTTTCCATGTGTTATTTAATGTTCAATTCTATCCTTTTCATAAACAATAGATTGGTTTACATAAGTTCGGATGGAACGAGAGTCAAAATGATAATATTTCTCGTTTCCTTATGACGAAATATTTGACATTCATTGAGTGAGCACCTGTTAACACTGTCAGTTGAAATTTATAAAATCTTTCTGTAAAAAGAAAAATATCAGCAAGTGCAATTTCTCAAGTCCAGTCGCTGTTATAGCTCTTACCAGTATTAATGAAGGTTTCCTTCCTAACAATTTGCCTGATGTAGTGTAGAACTGAAGTACTGTTATATTATTCGATTATTCTCTTTCCGCGGTACTTCTCGCAAGTGATGTGGTTTGTTTGGTACTGTAACGTTTTGTGATTGTGTAGCGCCAGTCTATGATAACGAAGAATCGTGGTCTTCGATAAGACCTACAATCTATGAAGCAATCTATAACAACTGAGCAGTTGCCAACAATTAAACAATTTACGTAGGTGTGGTAAAAATGATGAGAGAAATGAAGTGAAAACTTACCATCGCCGGAAGCAAAAGATAGAAAGGTGGAAGTAACACTTTTATAGGGAAATACCAATGCATTATGGGTGAGTGGTGGTTGAAAAAAGCTGGAAAGAATAATGGGCGATTTTTTTTTGTCCTTTGCAAACGGGAGTCGGAGAGTAAACGGACAGTAAAGGAAAGAAAGAAGAAAGTAAGAAAAAGTGTATTTTTTTTTTATTGTTTCTTTATATCAGCGTGACTAAAAGCTGTTTCGTCATCTTACCCTGAAAGGGGAGAGAGGGAGAATGCGTGTGGCCAGTAACAAGATCAACCCATTTGATGGACAGGGAGACACAGTGGTATGGATCACGAAAGTGATATTGGTTGCTAGGTTGCCACAGAGCATTGACCTGGCGAGCCTGATCCCGCGGTACATTGCCAGGGAGGCACTGGCTTTTTATACGGAGATGAATGTGATTGATATGACAAATGCTGAGATGATTGAGTCAATGCTACTCAAGGCCTTTATGGATGGATCTTTGGTAGCATATGGAAAAGTTGATAAAATCCAAATGACTGGCGAATCCAATGATGTTTATGCTAACAACGTAAGATGATTGGCAGGATTAACAGGATTCATGGGAAGGAGTGTGTGAAGGATTGTAAAGCTGGCATTTGTGCACAGATTCCCAGACCAAATATCGATCGCACTTCAGCAGCTGCCCCAGGTAGAAACTAAAGAGATGAGCGAGCTGATAACTGCTGCTAGTGTGTAACCATGAATAGAGCCGGAGAATCCCTTGAAATAGAAGCTGTAGCACAAAGCCCGAATGCTAAGGAATCAGGAACGGAGCAGACAAGAAGGTTTAGCAGACAATGTTTTCGGTGTCGTGGGCCGCACATGATAAAAGATTGCAAGGAATAACCGAAGCCTGACGTGATCTTGTACGGATGTGGAGAGAAGGGACACGTTGTCAGAATTTGTCTCTAGGGAAATGGGAAAGGGGGGAGTTACTGCACCAGTAATTATCAACAGAGGCACGACACCAAAACTTACTAACTGTACCGGTTTTAGTACGGGAAAGGAAAGCAAGAGCACTAGAGGATACCGGATGCACTACGGCTCTGGTGACCCCTTGGTTGGTGATAAGTTTAAGTGGAGGAGCGCTTATAAAAGCAGTTGACAGAATAGATGTTACCTGCAAGGGCTTTATCACTGACATTATTGGTAGAAGTGGTGCAGTTCAAGATAAGTGTGCTTGTTCTGGAGTATATTGTCGACGTCATTGATGTCGTCATCAGTATGGAGACAATTGATAAACTGGGTCGGGGAATCACCATTAATCGAAACCAGGTTAAATTTGGTAAACTGGAGTCTCTAGAAAGATTCGAATGCTTGACTTCCAGTAAATTTGGTAAGATGCTAAGTGCGGCGACTCTGTAACCTCAAGGCAGTGGACAGACTAGGCTAAAAGTTCAGGATGAGAATTTTTGTGCCGAATTTGATGGCGAAATTTGACTGTTGAATGGTGCTGGACAAGCAAACCACCCATATTAAAGTACAAGGTGAGATCATATGAAAATTTCATGCAAAAATAGAAGAGAATGGATTTTGAAAAAGAGGTGGACAGATGAGATGAAAGAGGCATCCTGGTACCTTGGAAGGAGAAAATGCAAAGTGCAATATTGATGGTGGCACGGTGGAGTAACGGATAGCGGCTTGGATTGAGGAATCGGAGAACCGAGTTCGAATTCCAGTCGAATCCATTACATTCACTTACATGCTAATATCCTTGGAAAAGGTGTGAATCCTCTTCTTCTCCAGCTATGGGTAAATAGCAGGGCAGATTGGATTCTATAGCCTTGGATGGCAACTTGTCTAGGAGAAGGAAAACTGAATTCAAAACCTCGACATGTAGGAAGATGTTGGGTCACTACCCTGTGTCTGAATGGTTGAGGGTTGCATGCGGCTATATAAAAAAAACGGCCGAGTGAGTGACAGGACACGGAAGATAATAAAGGATATTACCGAGGACGTGGAGCGAGAAGATCCAATGAGAGGACGTACCAAAAGTGGGCAATGGTATAGTTTTGTGTGATGCAAGTAGCATATCAATGGGAGTTGTATTGGAGTTAGTGGATGTGAAGGTGTGGAACTGTTTGATTGAGGAAGGAAATGAATTCTGATCACATAAATGTAGCAGATCATTATTGAAAGGCATTAATTTGGTTTTGCTGTGCAAGATGAAGAACACAGTGGTGAAGACGGACTCGGCAACACTGTCGGCGTGGGTTGAATCTGTTATTACGAAGGAGTTCAGAATGCATAATACGGACTAAGCGAGCGGCAGAGAGGCTCATAAAGCGTAGATTCGCAATCCGTGAGGACGCCATTAAATTGTTTGACCTACAGGATAGAGCCCACCTTGTATCCTCGGGGGTTGATAAGTCCGATGTGCTCACAAGGGGGAGGAAAGTTTGGATAAAAATGCCCCTTGATGCAGCCAAAGAATATGCCATGTGTAATGGTGAAGATGTGGGTGCCAAAATATTGCACGAGTTGCCCCTCATGGGTGTTTAGATTACGCTATATTTGGACAAGAAAGTAGACTCAGCTGTCTCTAGGGGAGTTGTGCGTAGAGTGGTGCGTGCATGCCAAAGATACCAATCAATTGACGCCGCACTGAGAAATTATGAGGCCAGTGAAGTTCATGTTTCAAACATTTGTGCAAGACTAGCGATTGATTTCACGCCTTACCAAAATGGGTCATATCTACCGATGGTCGTTTGCATACACGGCCGAATAGCCATATGGCGGGTGTTAAGGGAGAAATGAGGAGAGCGGTTGCATCTATGCTGAACGGGCTATTCATAGAGAGATTTCCAGTGGAAGAGGTCCTAATGATCATGACACTGCTTTCAATTCAGAGCCAGTCAAGGCAATACTGGATAGGTGTAATGTGCGAGCACACAGAACTAGTGGAAACGGCATTGTAAAGATGAACCACAGTACTGTGAAGGAAATAGCCGAGAAGCCGTCAAATATCGCCATTTGAGGCGGTCTGTTGGTATACCATCTTCCCGCGTGTAGGCCAGGAGGAGGATTCTCTACCGCAGCGCGCAATATTTCAGTACGAGTGGAGATATCCACTAGTCATCTCCGAAAGCAAATCAGCGGCGAGGCGAACTGGTTCAATTCCAGTTGTAGAGGAGGTATGGATGAAGCCGACTGGTGCTCGCTGCACCACGCAATGGGGGTGGGGAAAGAGGACTGGGGTACAGTCACAGAATAATGTTTCTCTAGATGGAACCACTCGGCACATCCTGGATGTACGACGAGTGAATGACGGTGATAGTACATCGAGGTAAAGGGTATAGTCACACAAATGATCCACCCACGTAGGTCAGGAAGAGAGGCACGACAACCTTATTGGGCACGTGACTATGTGGTATGAGGATGATCAATTGAGGCGGTCTACTGGTATAGCTTGTCACCTCGGGTAGGCCTGGATGAGGATTCTGTGCCAGAACGAGAAATATTTCAGTACGAGTGGAGACATTCACTAGTCATCCCCGAAAATGAAGCAACGGCGAGGCGACCTGGTTCAATTCAAGTTGAAGAGGAGATATGGATAAAGCCGCCTGTTGTTCCTGCGCCATGCACAATGGGGGTGGAGAATGATGACTAGAGTACAGTCACAGTATAATGTTCCTGTAGATGGCAAATCCTGGATGTACGACGAGTGAATGACTCACCGGATAACGGTGAGAGTACATCGAGGTAAAGGGTATAGTCACACAGATGATCCACCCACGTAGGTCAGGAAGAGAGGCACGACAACCTTATTGGGCACGTGACTATGTGGTCTGACAAAGATCTTGTAGAGAACTAGTGGGCGTTGGGGTAAAAAAGATGAGAGAAAAGAAATGAAAACCTACAGGGACTGGAAAAAAACCTAGAAAGGTGGAAGTAACACTTATATAGGGAAGTCAAAATGCATTATGGGTGAGTGGTGGTTGTATAAATGCTGGAAAGAATGATGGGCGAGTGTTTTTTTTTGTTTTTTTTTCTGTTCAAACGAATGTCGGCGAGTGAACCGACAGGAAAGGATAGGAAGAACAGGAAAGGAAGAAAAAGTGTTTTTTTTTTTGTCTCTCTATATCAGCGAGCCTACAGTAGGCTTGGTTTGTACAGGTGTCAAATTAGACGTAGGTTTTGTTTGTGCGGGAATCAGAAAGATAGACTGGATTTGGTTAGCCTGAATCTTAAAAATGTGGACACAATTTTGATTGGCACGATAGTCGAAAGTCTAGAAATAGGTTTGGTTTGCACGGGAATCACAAAGTTTGCACGAGAGTTAAAAGGTAGACATTGGCAAAAAGTAAACATTTTGTCCTCTTTGGGGTGTTTACCTCTTTGTCTAGTAGCCCTGGTAGTCCTCTCTCCCGCTGACATGAACATTTGTTCCCGCAATATGCCAAAGTGTCAAAAGACTTTTTCCCATGATGCCACATTTCTAACTATTAGGTTGGTGCAAAAATAATGACGTAATAATGTCGTTTTTTTTACGTAAAAAATGCATCAAAAAACGACATTATTACGTCATTATTTTTGCACCTACCTAATAACTTCACCCTTCGGCAATGATTATTGTTTTAAAAGCGATGATTAGAATTGTAATAAAACCTAAACATATGTTGAAAGTGAATTTATAGATTTTCTTTGTCTCTGCGAATTGACAACATAAATAATTTAAAAAAAATATATTTATTTATAAGAATATCTAATCTCTTACATTAATGTTGCCCGTGTTCGCGTGTTCGCACAAGGAGGAAACGACAAACCGATCTGAGCTTTCAACAAACATCGAGGCAGAAGAGTGCTAAATAAGAACAATACATCATTGTGAGGCAAAAACAAACAAATGTCATTTGTTTGTAAGATAAGAGAGAATAAAACACTACGCCTTGAGAGAAAGCTCAGAATAAATTAGTCTATTAATATACAGGCTTACCCGAATTGAAGACGAATGAGGAGAAAAAGAGAATGAACAAATAATATTAAATTGAGGGAAAAGGACGCCAATTTATATGGTTTTACAGACGCCGCTGCCAGCTTTAAAATGAAATTTTTTGACGCCATCACAACGAAATACTGTATCGTCATTATGATAGTCAATAACCGTTAATGAAGCTGGTTTATGCGTAAATATACACGATTATCCAGCAGCAACGTTTTTCTTTTGATTGATATACATACATAGATACAAGCTTTTATTTAGTTTTCTTGCATTCTTTTTTTTTTTTAGTTCAGAAATTACTATTTTCAGTGACTTCAAGCACAATTGGAAAATTACGAGAACCAATTTCTTAAATATTTATTAAGCTTAGCTTAGTTTGACGCAAGATAACAACCATGAATCCCCCACAGAGGATCGACATCAGTATTCATTTGTTCAACCAGTCAATCGCTGTCTATGTGTTTCGAAGAAATTATGTATCTTTTCGCTACGTGGATTATTTAAAGCCTAAATCTATCTTGGATTGTATAAAAAAAATGTGTAAATATTTGCATTAACAATCTTTTTAGAGGAGGTACTGTGAAGTAATGGACAGTGTTTCGGATGGAGGAATCGGAGATCCAGATTCGAATCTCCACTCGGATTACTTACCTTGCGAAAGGTATGGATCCTCATATCCCCCTCGCCTGACAGCTATAGGCAAATAGCAGGACAGACTGGGTTCTATAGCCTTGGTCTGAGAGAAAGAAAAACTCCATATTCAAAAACGACCACGGCTCCGTCAGGCTATGGCGCTCCCTAAACTCCCCTAGTTTACCTATTTAGGGGGGGGGGCTCGTCCTCCTATTTAACTGATACTGTGAATACGAATTCGTAACTTTCTTATCCAAACAAGGAGGAGGAGGCTTATACTTAACATCAGGAAGAGGCAGCTGGATTTTCTGGAACACATAATGAGGAAGAAGGTCTTGGAGAATCTGATACTCACGGTTCGAACAGAGGGAAAGAGACAAAAGGAAAAACAACGCATGACACACCTAGCGGGCTTAAGCAAGTGGTTGACAGAACGTGGTATGGAAGAGGTGGCAGAGGGTATGAACTTGTTGAGAGCTGCAAGAGATAGAGGGAGGTAAAGAGACAAGGATCGCCTACGTCCTGAAAGGACATAGCGCATAAAATAAAGAAAGAGTTACCTCAACGGTATTTCCCCGTAAGTGAAATATAACGAAACCGACTCAAATTCGAACTCGACTCTCCCATTTCTCATCCAGTGCCGTTATCAGTTAAACCACTCGCTCCAACCTGAATGTTAGGAGAATTCTCATGAAATGATTTTATCGTCTCTTCTATTCAACAGTTTGTGTACTGAAACGTATGTCAGGGTTTAATTGGGAAAACCTATAAAGACTTATTTGGGTTGCTACTGAGCTGTCGCTTGAGGACTTATCAACATTTGCAACAATCTTTTAACGAGGAATGTCAACCTCTCGTTTTTGCATTTCTTCGTTTTAGTGTTAAATATTAGGTTGGTGCAAAAATAATGACGTAACAATGTCGTTTTTTGACGTATTTTTAACGTCAAAAAACGACATTATTACGTCATTATTTTTGCACCAACCTAACAAATAAAACGTAAAAAATAGGATTTATCAAACAATGAGAAACATGACTCTGTACACACGAAACATGACTTTGTATACACAAGTTTTTTTTTTTTTTTCGTTTTAGTCTGGTGGAATTTAAACGATGCCGTCCCTTACAAACAAATAGAACATTAGACATAACGCTGCCAAAGCAGACTGTGCAACAGAATGTAAAAATGAAATCATAATTCAGGAAATTTCTTTAACATCTTCCATATACAGAGAATTTTTCACCTACAGAAATACATTTGTTTCGATCGCTAGAATATTCCAAGAGTGGAAGAACATTCATAAAAAAAGAATAATTTAAAAACACTCTTTAAATTTGAGAATAAATTTTTTATAAAATTTATTCGTGAAGAAAATACACTGATTTCTTTAAAGTCAAATATTTGAATCCCATTCATTGAAAATTAAGGTATTTAAAATTCTGATAAATTAATTAATTTAACTTACATTTTTTTTTGTATATCCTTTCTGGATAAAACCTGATCACCTTCCAAGCACCTTGATATTTAATTTAATTTAATTTACATTAGTTTTGTATCATTTCCAATAAGGCGTAATCATTTTCTGAACATCCCGATATTTAAATAAACTGATATCGGTCCTGATACCCTTTCAACTAAAATGTAATTACATTTCATACACTATAATTTTTTTAAAAATTTAAATTACATTTGTTTTAATATAATTTCTCCTAAAACACAATTAATTTTCGATATATATTCGAGTATAGTGCGGGGTTTTATGGGATTTTTTTTTTTTACGTAAAAATTAGAGGATCACACAATACCGTGGCCTAAGAATGGATTTTAACCACTAGAAATAAACTATATCCAATTTCAGAACTTAATTACGTAATCCCAACTCAACATAAATAAACAGTATTTTTAACTAGTATGGAGTTGTTTCTCCATTTTCTAGTTTCAGTGCTTTTATTTCATTTTTCATGGATTTGATCAAGTTATCAACAATGGTCTGCTCCATATTTTGCCACTCCTTTAGGAATGTTTTTTTTAAGTGTTGGCACTGGCGTGATTTTGGAAGGACGCTTTCGAAATCTTCGGTCAAGGTGTTCCCAAACGTACCCTCTTGATTTCATGTCAAGACATTGGTGCGATTCCTTCGAAGCCTTTGCTACTTTGCCCGTATGAAATGGTGCTCCATCTTCTTGAAAATCGTAGACATTCTTGTCAATCTGATTGGTTTTAGATTGTGGGAGTAGTCCTTTCTCTAATATTTGACAGTATTTTGGACCAATCAGTCACTCGTCAACAAGAATCAGATGAGATTTCCTTCCAAACCAGACAGCGCCCCACACCATTACTCCAATCCCTCCATTTTTCATGTTCGCTTGCAGATATTCAGTGTTCCAAATCTCATTCTGTTATCTCCAAACATAAACCTGTCTCGAATTCGAATATTGGCAGAATTTACTTTCAGCTGACCTATTTACAGACTGCCAAAATTCTTTTCTCTCTAATTCTCTCGCCCAGTCCATATGCCTGTTGCTGTTAACCTCTGGAATCAAGGGCTTCTTTCTTGCAACTCTTCTTTGATAGCCTAGCTCTTTCAGAGTCTTTCTCACTACATATGGAAACGTTTCTATGCTGTTGGCGACGTCTATGACGCTCTGACGTCCGTTTCTGATGACTTCCCTCCTCCGTTCCTTTTTCGTTCGCTCAAACACGATGCTTAGGCTTCCTAAACATTGTTTCACACGACAATGGCCTTCTTCATGAAATTTCTTGACAATATTATTAATCGTTTTATGATTAACCTGGAAAAACCTAGCAATTTCTCTATCTGACTTGCCAAACTAATGGCATCCTATTATTTTACCTCGTTGAAATTCACCAATTTTCTTACTTCTGCGAGCTTTCATTGCAAAATATAAGTCAACTATCGTTCGTGGATGACAGTAGCTTGATACTAACACGGTATTGTCTGAAAAAAAAAGACGAGACGTTAAGACAAGCTTAAATTACTGTAAACATGGGTGGCTAAAAAATTATCATAGCCCACTGCACACACTTAATTTTTGAAGAGGTTGAAAATTAGGCACGGACGTAAACAAAAGCATGTCATATAAATCTTCTTAAATATTTTACAGTAGATGGTTTTTCTACTCATTTTGGGGTAGCTTTTTAAAATAAAGAATTAAGACCATTTATTTGCTATAAGATATGTCCGGGATGTCCGGGTCCATTGTGCAATATTTGAGTAGAGTAGGCCTATTGTTATTGCTCAGGAATGCATTATACACAAACTATATGAAAAAATAAGGTTTTTCACAAAAAATCTCAAGGGTCGCACTATCCATATATCGGTTATACACTAATATAGACGGTATTAAAAACAACACCTTACATTCGCTTCATTCAGTCAGTTATATGCTGTACGTGATACACGCTTCCGATACATGAAGACGAGGCAGATTTTTCTCGCAGTGTTTGCCATTTTTTTTCTGCATCCAAAGCTATAGAGCCCGTTCTGTTCTGCTATTTATCCATAGGAAAGAAGAGAATTCATATCTTTCCCAATGGTATTAGGACGCAATGGATTCTACTGGAATTCGAACTCGGGTCTCCGATTTCTCAATCTGAGCTGCTAACCATTACGCCACCACGTAATGTAATTACTTTTAAGAATAATCTAATATTATCCCATGCTGATGCGTTCTTCCCAATCCACTATTCTTTGTAGCTAATCTGGATGCATACTGTAGCACAGTGAGTATCAACTCTTTCTTAATATAATGTTTTATCCTCATTTTGGACATCAGTGATTCAAACGAAATAATACTCAGTAAATAATCTATAATCATTTCACCAATCATCATATTTAACGTTGCTTTTTAACTTTTTATACTATTAGGTTGGTGCAAAAATAATGACGTATTAATGTCGTTTTTTGACGTATTTTTAACGTAAAAAAACGACATTATTACGTCATTATTTTTGCACCAACCTAATATTTGAATGGCATTCTTTTTTAGTTCATTAAAAATAAGATATGCAGACGACGTTGTTATGATGGCTCACGAAAATGAAACTGAAAGAACTTTTTTAGCTAGATGTCATTAACACATGTATAATCAAATCTGCCATCTGACATTGAATATGAAAGGCTCCAAATACACACCAACAGATGCCATTCGGGACGATGGCATAGTGGTTAGAAAAGCTAATTTTATATGTTGTCATGCTTTCAATCCCTGGATCAGGTAATGAAACATCGATTCAGCAGAAACGAACAATAACTGACATGGGAGTCACTTACGTGCCATGCGTGATACACGCTTAAGCGATCATGCATTTTTTTAAGGAGTAGACGATCATGTATCTATCTCACTTGTTCTTTCTCGCAGTAAGTTGCCATTTCTTTCTGTAGTACACCAGTTGCCATCCGGGCTGTCCTGCTATTTACCCATAGATGAGGGGAGAAGAGGAGTCATAACTTTCCCAAGAGTATTAGCACGTAAGTGTATATAATCGATTTGACTGGCTCTCCGATTCCTCAATCCGAGCCGCTATTCATCTCTCCACCGCGCTTCACAGGGACAAAATATCACAGTGATCAAGAGATTATCAGCACGTCTGATGATGGTCAAAGGGTACTTGATCGAATCGTTATCTATAATAACATCTATATGAACAAATATGAGAATAATAGTTCGAAAAAGCACAAATATAGTAAACAATAATTGCATTATTATAAAGGACAAAGAGATGTACTTAATTACTACTTAATTACTACTTAATTACTACTTCAATTAAACTAAATGATCATTAACGAAATTTGACTTTATATTATTGTTTGTAGGTATCTTTGACAAAAAGTCTACTGCATTACGTATTTCACTCCTCCTTATTTAAGAAAGACCAAAGGATGAACTCAAAGGAATTAAATCTACTTACGAAATGTAAGCAATACTTAGACCTATCAGACTATGTCATATGGGACATTACAGCAATGTATTAGGGTGGTGCAAAAATAATGACGTAATAATGTCGTTTTCTGACTTTAAAAAAATACGTCAAAAAACGATATTATTACGTCATTATTTTTGCACCAACCTAATAAATGCGAAAAGCGTTTAGTCGAAAATAAGTTTCGTAGCAAGGAGAAAAGAAAACGAGAATAAGATAACGAAAACAGTAATATGGGAGGTTGAAGTAAAATTCTCAGGCTAACCAAGAAATGATAAAAGAAAAAATCTGTATTTTTAGTGATTTGGTCAGATTTTATGAACCTAGTTAAGTCGAGTAGTTGTTGGTATCACTTTGTAATATCAGTTATTAGAAGCCAGCCTCTCAATTTATTTTGGCTTAGTCTTGGGTATGACGATAAACTATATCCAGCAGCGAGGCCACTGACCGGGAAATTGGATGTATTCCGGAGCGTGGAAGCACCCTTTCATTGCTGTTGTTCTCCCTTCCCCCTTGACCTTGCGTGGTGGTAGCACCTGTTAGGATCCCAACTATTGGCAAATAATGAAACCTCAAGTAAAACATTATGAAAGTATAAAAATACATTTTTTATAGTGAAAATATCTGCCAAATATTTTTATATCAAAATTAACAACTATACATATTTATACAAAAATTACCATGCATTAATCCATATAATATCCTAATCCATTAATCCATATAATATCATAATCCATTAATCCATATAATATCTTAACCATTAATCCATATAATATCCTAATCCAATAATCCATATAATATCCTACAATTTCTTAAAGAAATTAAACTGTATTCCAAAATATAACTTCAAAAAAACTACAGCTTAAAACACACACATCACTGCCTCTAGAAATGATGTCCATACAAACATGTATATGCACAAAAGCTGGGTATCATCTACCATGTATTCAATTGTAAAAGCAGAACGACATACAGGGTGTCCATAAAGTCCCTTTACATCTTACAAAAGTATATTACAAAGGCAATTAATATGGAACTAAACGAGATGACTTTCAACAAACCATCATTTTCAACAATATAGCGCACCACCAGATTGGGGACTGCAAGTTCGTGGGTTTTTTAATCGCAGGGATAGACCAATTCTCTGGCCACCTCGTTCACCAAATATGCCGTTTACCAAACAAAGATCATTGATACCATTACCACCATTGATGGGGCTATGCTACGGCGAACATGGTAAGACATCGAGTGCCGTCTTGATTTACTTTGTGCAACTAATGGTGACCATAAAGAGGTGTATTAAACTAGTTTCCTTTTGTAATATACTTTGAAATTGTACATAGACTTTATTTACACAGTGTATATCATATTTTTATTACTTGAAAGCTCCCCCTATCATATGTCGTCAGCTCTTAAAATCGTGAAACAATAGTATAGAGTGGAACATCGCTTCTTGAACTTAATTTGTTCCACGACGTCGTTCAAAAACCGAAACCCTTTTCACATGGGAACTAGTTCACTACTTTGCTCCCATCTTTGTCTTTCTTTTTTTTTCTTTTTTCTGGAACGAGCAGGTGATTGATTTCGGGATCGAAAAATTCACCGTTAAATCGAAGACACGCATTCCACTTGCAAGTTTCTCTATTATTTGCATTTTCAATTCAATTTTGGCTCTCATAACTCTCCTCTTAGGTTTGCCGCCATTATTAACTTACATCGGAGCCATTACAGTATATATAATAATGGAATGATATATCAAAATCGGACAAAATGCATACTGATACGTGAGACGTGCACTGCATCAATAGAAGTCAACGATTAACTGTCCATTTCATTCGTGTTCTTTCAGCCGACATTGTCTTTGTTCCAGAACTTCTGTTCGAAAACGGGGTGTAATTCTCTCGAAAAAATTGTTCGAGATAAGGAATGTTGCAGAACCGAGTTTCCATTGTTTTTTATTTATAAAATGTACTTGTGATATTTTATAAATTCAAATCGCCTCAATGTAAATATATATATATATATATATATATATATATATATATATATATATATATATATATATATATATATATAATGTTGCGTTCCATGTCGCCATTATCTTCAGTTCTTCGCCACACCATAGATTGTATCAACGAAGGCAGATGTCTCTTTCTTAATCAATTATACCAGAGGGGACAGTCGCTTCGATTCCAAGTGGAAGCCGAAAGAAAATGGTACGAGGAACGCATGCCGTCATCTTGGCATAACATATCATCACCTGCTGACTAGCCTTGTTAAGGAATCTGGGTGCAGGTAGCGTGTTGACTCTTTAAAATTCGTACGGCTGTCTTTTCCTTCGCGCCGTTTTGGTCTTATATCCAAAACTTAGACAAAAGCGATACATCACCGTATATTGATTGCTGAAAGTGGAGGTTGTACGATCCGTCGCTGAAAATAGTGAAAATGGAAGGTGAAAATAGTCGGTTGCCTGTAGAGGACCAGTACTGCTGAAATATATGGGTCGGAGATGCACAGTCTGCACATTCCTGTATTCCAAAAGCGTCTCCACGTCATTGCGGCTGATAAATGATTTTTCTACCTCACAACCCATTTCTTAAAACAAAACGACGCAGTCTTGTTACTGCGGTATCGCTATTCCTATGCGAAGTTTTCAAACCGACTCCTTTCCTTATTTGCGCAATGTTTAACTTTCACGGTAAAAATCCGACATTCCACGCGCATTGTATCAAACCACATTCATTCTCTTCCTTTTTCTATTGCTGAGATTTAAGTTTCCCTGGAGCAACTACTCTCCACCGAACACCTGCTTTGTGGCACCAACTTCCATGACGATGATTCTTCGATCACTTGAACGCTAACCTGTTCCAGTCTGTATTTAAAAGTTATCCCCACTCACACATCCCTATAAATTGTACGTTTTACTCAATAAACCTCTACCTCGAGTAGCTCTTGAAACTTGTATAGTTTGAACATTATTTTAATTCACTCACACACACATATATAAATTATACATACACATACAAACACACACACATCAGTTTCAACAATAAAGGGGTTTGAAATTTTGCCCGGCACAAAACGAAATATTTACAAATAAATTAAGTTTTAAATTATAAATTCAAAATGGGAAAAATGAAAAGAGAGAAAGAAAAAGGAGGAGAAAAGAGTGATATGTCTGTGTCTAGAGTGATAATAGAAAGGGGACCCTAGTGCATGAGAGTAGACATGAGAGTAGACAGGTTGACCTATTTCCACCGGATTTGAGAAGTGAAGTAGAGAGGATATCTTCAAAGGGGACTAGAGGAAAAAAACAAAGGAAAAAGAAGGAAAGAGAAGAAAAAACAAAAGAAAGAAAGGGAAAACATGAGAGATGATGCGGAACTGGTAATCGTCGGTGTTTAAAATTCGAAATTTTTCTGTTTAATGTATGTAATTATTTGCGACATCAATACCTGTATAATTTTAAAAAATATTTGATTAAGAAAATAAAATAGTAAAATAACGAAAAATTTTCCAATGCGTATATAATGTTTTAATATTAATATATTTAATATATATATATATATATATATATATATATATATATATATATATATATATATATATTTAATATTTATATGTGTGTGTGTGTAAAAAGTTTTTTATGAAGAATAATAATAATAAAATAATAAGCAAAAGATCATTTTAAGAGAATAAAAACAAAAATACAATTAAAATTAAAGTTAGGAAGATACATATAGATATTCCGACATAAACGTAAACACATATATACATCTATATCCGTATAAATATTCACATACAAATACAGAATATGAATTAATCCACATTCAGAAAAAAAATCATATGAGCTTTCATCTTTCATATAGTAACCCAGATTTACAAACGCACCAAAAAAGCCCAAATTATATATACATTTATGTATATAACCTAAACACACACGCATACACGAATACACACATACACACACACAAACACACACACACACACACACACACACACACACACACACACATATATATATATATATATATATATATATATATATATATATATATATATATATATACAAAGAAATATAGTTATAATATGTGCTATATTAATGTGATAAAATGTTCAATATCAGAGATAGAGCGTATGTAAATATAAATATAAAAGTGAACATTGAAGTCAACACTCAGAGGCGAGCGACAGGCTGTTTCATGATAGGCGCAATCGTTAGACCGCGAATATATATATATATATATATATATATATATATATATATATATATATATATATAAAGAAAGAACAGTAAGATATATAATCCGGTGTTCTTATAGATATTTTTATTTTTACAAAATAGTGCTCAATGTAAATTTACAGAGCATTAATATTATAAATTAATTGATTTAAAATATGTTTTTTCCACTACACAGTTCTAACGATGTTTCAAAAATGGAAGGTCCGAATTTAATTTTGTAATTAAATTAAAGACATTAGTTCCATTTCATCCTCAAGTGAAAATTCGCTTGAAATTTTACTAAATTCTAAAAATAAATAAGCCAACGACAGTAGATTGGATAAATAAACGTATTTACAATATATATAACCTTCCAATTCGAAGTTTTAGTTAAAGTTCTTAATATAATAGGTCTTTGAAATATAGGAGTAGATTTTGCACCTGTTCCAATTATTTTGTCCAACCCTTGTATATCTCTAATAAACCATAAAATATTTATAATGTTATGTTATACTACCTATTCTATGGTAATAGACTCTTCCAGAGACAATACGTAGCAGTATCTGTCGCCAGTTCGAGGCAGGTGGTGTTGAGCGGTCTCTGAGAGCTCCCGCCTTCTGTCGAACTCTCTGCGTTAGCAGAGAGGAACCCGGACGAGGCTTTGCCGAAGGGCAAGGTTTCGTCCAGGGAGGTAGATAGGGCCTGAACCCGTCTAGGCGGGTTCAAAGGCCATATTTTTGGCCGAGCCTACGGGCTCGAGGATGCCCACATTAAACCGGCCTTGTGCCACATTTGATCCTCGTGGGTGGATTAATAAATATCTAGGTGGCGTCTCGCGGTCTTTGACGGCGGACGCCTTCTGTTCAACTCTCTGCGTTTGCAGCGAGGAACCCGGACGAGGCTTTGCCGAAGGGCAAGGTTTCGTCCTTGGACGTAGACAGGGCCTGAACCGGTCTAGGCGGGTTCAAAGGCTATATTTTTGTCCGAGCCTACGGGTTGCAGAGGCCCACATTAAAGCCGGTCTTGTGCCGCATTCGGTCTTCGTGGTTGGATAGATAAATACCTAGGTGATGTTGAGCGGCCGCTGAATGCGCCCGCCTTCTGTCGAACTCTCTGCATTAGCAGAGAGGAACCCGGACGAGGCTTTGTCGAAGGGCAAGGTTTCTTCCGGGGAGGTAGAAAGGGCCTGAACCCGTCTAGGCGGGCTCAAAGGCTATATTTTTGGCCGAGCCTACGGGCTTAGAGAGGCCCACATTAAACCCGGCCTTGTGCCACATTCGGTCTCCGTGGTTGGATCGATAAATACCTAGGTGGTGTTGTGCGGCCTCTGAATGCGTCCGCCTTTTGTCGAACTCTCTACATTAGCAGAGAGGAACCCGGACGAGGCTTTGCCGAAGGGAAGGTTTCTTCCGGGGAGGTAGAAAGGGCCTAAACCCGTCTAGGCTATATTTTTGGCCGAGCCTACGGGCTTGGAGAGGCCCACATTAAACCCGGCCTTGTGCCACATTCTTTCCTCGTGGGTGGATCGATAAATACCTAGGTGGTGTTGACGAGTCAGACGATATCAGACATTGAAGTATCAACCATCACAACTAGATTTCTGTGTCCTTAACTCTTATTTACAAGTTCTAACGTTTTGTACGTCGAACCTAATTTAGGACGACTTACTGAAATACAAGCCTCCACTGTGAAACGACCCCACAACATGTTAGAAAATATTTCTACTCGAAAAATAACTTCTGAAACTATCTCACTTCGGACAGGAATGTGTTTGTTTTGTTTTTAAATTATATTTAGTGAGATGTTTGAAAGTGGGTCGGATCGAAGATCTTTCGGCTTACTACGTACGTACCTCTCCAATTATTATATATGGCTTAGCTTAAAGGGCGTAGAAGGTAAAAAAACAAAAATATATACGTAAACCAGCTAAAAAATCACCTAAGGCCCTTAACATTTCCTTCTCCAACATTCGTTGTATTCCGTATTGTGGAATATTTCCTCTTCGAAAAGTCTTCTGATATACTAATCCTCTTCGAGACTAACCTTAACTCGTCAATCCCCTTTTCTGCTTTCTTGATTCCCGGCTACCTTCCTCTCCTTAGAAAGGGACTGTAAAATCCACATGCATTAATGGGAGTTTATGCCCGCGAGCATCTATTTGCTAGGGAACACTCTTTGGAATCTCGAGACCTTTCGTATGTGTCTTAGTCTATCTCTTCTCAATCTCTATCACTTCTTTTTTTAAAGACTCGATAGCATTTCATATATACAATATATATATATATATATATATATATATATATATATATATATCATTATATATATATAATATAGACAAGGCCATCTCTTTACATTCGTATGCACACATATTCGTGTTCGGTGACTTTAACGTCCACCAGAGCATGTGGCTTAAACACCCTTTAATAAACCTCGCTAGTATCCATACCCTTAACTTTTCAATCACTCAAAGCCTCGCGCATGTAGTTGACTTTCATACACGTCTCCGCAGTAACCCTGACGGTAAGGCTTCCCTTCTCAATCCCTTTTACCTCCATCCATGATTTGTCGCGCTACGCAGCTCTGCCCTCTTTGCAACTCTGATCATGCCGTAGTGTCTATTAACATCTCCTTCCACTCCTGCTCCAGCCGAGAACATCATATTAACACAATACCTTACTGATATCCTCATGCTGGCTGGGGTTCGATCGGTGACGTTCCTTGAAATGTGGTTTATAAGCATCAGCCCGTGTATCTGAGGTCTCCTCTTGGGTAAAAAAATTGTATACCAAGCTTTTGATAATAACGGCGAAGCTCGAGCTGTGGCTCTAGATATATCTAAGGCGTTTGACAGGGTTTGGCATGAAGGCCTTCTATGTAAGCTTCAGTGATATGGTATTACACTACGATTATTTGGTTTAATTTAGTCATTCCTTTCAAACCATGAAATAAATGTCATTCAAAACGGGTTTTCTCACGGTTCCTTTCATACGAACGCTGGCATCCCTCCAAAGATCTATCCTGTTTCCTACACTGTTTCTGATCTTAATTAACGATCTTCCTGATGTCATCAGTTCTCAAGTAGGCATTTACTCCTGTTTCAATAGTAAATCGAAAATGAACTCCAATGTTTGGTTGACTGGGGTAGGAAATGACTTTTAATGCCTCCAAAACAAAACTGCTCCCATTTGCCCACCATAGAGAAACCAACATGCCTCCTCTCAGTATAGGTTATGCTTAACTTCACGAGAGCGTTTCATTGCGCCTTCATAGTCTCACGTTTTCCACTGACCTGAGGTGGAACAACTACATTGAATCAATAGCTACATCTACCGAAAGGAAAGTTGGTTCACTATGACGGATTTTACTCGTCTACGTCCATCCTTAAATCTACAAATCTACCATTCAGTCTTGTATTGAATACTGTTGTCATATATGGTCTGGTGCCTCCGCTCCTTCATTTCTCGAGGACCTCAACAAAATCCAAACAGGGATATGCAAAGTAATAAGTCCTATCCTGGTTATCTGGATTCCAGTCACTTTCTCATATACATGATGTGACTTCCTTCTGTCTTTTCTATAAATATTCCAATGGAATCTGATCTGATGAGCTATTTTTACTAGTGCCACAACTGCTTAAATTTAAGCGTGTTACTAGGTTGACATCTTAGTCCCAGCCTTTCAATGTGTAAACAGTTAAATGTAACCGCCTATTTTACTCCAACAGTTTCTTCTCTCACCGTTCCCGACATTGGAACTCCCTTTCTCTTACTTGATTCCTTGATAATTATAATCTTCAAAAATTTAAATGTAATTTCAATCGACGTTTTCTGGTGCCTTGATCTTGATTGCGTACTTCCCTTTATCCTTCTCTCAAGAATCTCTATTTACTTTTACTTTCAGTCTCTGCAACCTCAGGCCTGCTAGTGGCACTCTTGATTGCTTGGGGTACAATGCTTTCGAAAAATGTGATTTTATACGCTTATTGCAAGCTCACTACTTAGATTGCATGAAATATGAGACACATGGGATAACCTATTTATTTTCGCCGGTTAACGTATGCATTAAGACCCAATGTTTTAAACAACAGATTCATATCTGCCACAGCAAGTCTTAGGTTTTCTGTGGATTTATTTTCACGTTCTATTTATATTAAGTATTGGGTTCTGTCTGTATAGCTCTGTCCTATATATGCCTAATAAACTTATTAGTCAAAGTGAAAGTATTAAAAGTAAATAATTTGCAAACTAAACTAATCTTCCACATGCTTAATATTTCATTGATTCTACTTATCCCTTCTAACATATATGTATTTGAATATAGGCTTGTAGACACCTCGTGACAGGCATTTAATTGTAAACTTGTTTTAACCATTTTCCAACAAAATGCATTTTACATTTATTTTTTATTAGTCTAGAATCCGCCTGCAGAGGGATTTAAAATTTCGGTCTTTTACCTTCAGTGTCCTATGTACCTAAAACTTATAAGAATTTAGAAATAATAAAATTGATTTTTTTATCTTTATTCGGCATAACCTTTCTTCGTATACGCAACCAATCTACATTTACATTTATTTTACGCGCAAGTTTTATTTTATTTTAATATCACCATTCTTTATGATCCCTTCACATAAACTCACACATTAGGGAACCCGGACTATGTAATAATTCGAATACATCACAATCCGCATGCTAGAAAAAGAAAAAAATAACAACATATGAGCAACGTACTGTATCTCGTTTTTGCCTTAATTACGGTTTAATTAGATGAAATAAATTGCAATTGCGAAAAACAAAGCGTAATTAAAGTTAACACTTTAATAAAGATTTTTTTTTTAATCTTTCACTCAATTCGATATTTAAATTTAACTTTAGATGAGTTATTTATTTAATTTTGAATCGCGTGTAACAACGGCAGTGACACGTTGTTTATGATTCAGCAAGATCGAAAAAACGGACGGACAGGCACAAGTAGACTGCGCTTTATTATTATAGATGATCATTATTACTCTTTTCTTCAGGTTCTACCTTTTTTTTTCATTCGAGTCATGATGCGTACGATTCAAGAACGTTCCTCCCTTTTCTTTCCTCATCATTGTCCTTATAACCTCACGAGCCGCCATGTTATTTTCTATCTAACCAATCGTCTATTTGTGTTTCCATTCCGTCATGCCACAACTGCTGCCTCTTTCAATCGCTAACTTTTAACTGATTCAGAACCCCTTTTTGCAGCTGTCTTAATCCATCTATTATTTTTATTGATATTTCTGTCAATTCAAATTAATTCTATAATCCCTGCAACCTTTACTCTTCATAATAACAGCAACAACAGAAAAGACAGTTATCCAATACGCAATTGATGTTTTGCGTTCTTTTATTTATTTTTTTTTTTTAAATTCTATGTATATTTTCTCTCTTTTCTTTTATTGTAGAAACTAATTGTTTCAGTCTGAATCATTTATCTGCAGCTCTGTCTTTCTTTTTCTTTCGATAATTATCGACTGATTGTTCGATCAATCTCATAGTTAAATAGCCATTTTTTTTTGCTATCTTCTTCAGTCTCGTTACATCTTTATACGGCAGTATATAGGCTATTCCTGTCATGTCAATACTTATATGCTTATTCCTGTGTCATTTATTATCTATCTATCTATCTATCTATCTATATATATATATATATATATATATATATATATATATATATAGATGGGGGCGGTAAAAAAGATTTAGGCAAGTCTAAGAAGATTTTCCAAAAGAAATTCAGAGGTTTAGCTATTTAGTCATGTTCGGTATGTTGAGCGAACCCCCAAAATTCCTGTGCATATCTACGCTATTTTCTTATAACTATATTCATGTTATAAGGGGCTTTTTCCCTACTCCAGCCACTCACACACAAACATACATACACAGAAACATACATACATACATACATACATACATATATATATATATATATATATATATATATATATATATATATATATATATATATATATAATGCATAAAAGTTGTCTAGTGCGATCTGTGGAGTTAACATTCAAGACAGGACACCTAACGTAGACCTGTTTAATAGGTGTATTATTGGAGGAATCGACTTTTCTCATAGTCTCAGTTACGATGGACTGGTCATGTCTTGGGAATGTCTGACGACAGGATACCCAAGATCCTAATGTACAGCCAGTTCGATCAGTGTTACATGAATGTAGGACGCCCATGGCTAAGAAGCAGACATGCTGAAGAGCAACTTGTCATCTGCCAATACACCTCCTGACACCCACGAGCGCTTAAACTTGGAGCGGGTAGAATGGGGATCAACGTGTTTTAGTGGACTCAGCAGTTTTCAATCTGCTTGTTTTCATTCTGCTTGACGATTCGTCTTCAAGAAGCGAGAGCAAGATCTAAAAGATCAGCCAATCTAACATTGATCTCATCCCACAATTCTTACTCTTGTTCCATATGCGGCCTCCTTTGTAAATTACTAGCGGGTCTTAAGTGCTACTTAAGTTTATCGCACAATATTTCATAACTGAATCAAGTGTTTAAGTTATCGAAACCGTAGGGAGAATCCATTATATATATATATATATATATATATATATATATATATATATATATATATATATATATATATATATATATATATATACACACACACATTAAGAAATGGACAAAGTCCGACAATTTATTTATTAAAGACATTTTTTATGTTTAACGTTCTTTTTATATATACAAGTATTTAAGTAAATGCTCTGTTTATAATAAACAGTATTAAATAGCATTTACCGGCCTGAATGTCCGAGAAATTTTCATAGAAAATATTTGTCCTTCGACAGGATTCGAACCTGTATCCTATACGGAACCGTCATATAGCCTGACGTGCCTTACCTCTGAGTCACAAAGCATCGTTCAGTTGGCAAGGTTGAATTTACTGCTTATAAACTTCAATCTTCCATGAATTTCTCACGTACATTCATAACTGCTCATAGCGTATCAAATGTAAACAAATAACGCTCAGAAATTCTCATCCACCTCAACACACGACACATGATTTTCTCCTTGCAAATGAGCCTTATCTGAGTGAGTGAGCATAAGTTTTTCGTAGCTATAGACATCATATCTAAATTAAACACTCATAAAGCAAATGATGGCAACAGGATATCTAGTGTTCTTCAAGCCTCTGTCCTTGGTCCTGCATTGTTTCTGATCTTCATCAATGATCTTCCTGACGTCATCAGTTATTAAGTCGACATTTACTCAGACGACACTACCATTTACTCCTGTCTCCATAGTAAATCCATCAATGCTGACAAAATTAAACTGGCCGTTGGTCTCGAAACGACATTCAATCTGTGCTTGATGAGACAGGAAATGACTTGTGAATTTTAATGCATCTAAAATGAAACTGTTCTTATTAATCACCATAGTGATACGTCCCTGTCTCCTCTCAACATGGTTGGTGCTCAGCTTCAGGAGAAAACCTCATTGCGCCTTCTTGGTCTCACGTTCTCCACTGAGTTGAGGGAACAACTACATTGAATCAGTTGCTGCATCTATGCACAAGGAAAGCAGGTTTTCTTCGTTGCGCCAGAACGTTTTTGTCGTCTGCGTCCATCCTTTACATTTAAACATCTACCATTCGTCCATACATGGAATATTATTGCCATACATGGTCAGGTGCCCCCGATGTTCATCTCGAGCTTCTCGACAAAATCCAAAGACGGATATGCAATGTGAGCGGTTCTGACTTGAGACTTCGACTGCAGTCACTTTCTCACCAACGTAATGTGGTTTCCCTTTGTCTTTTCTATAAATAATTTCATGGTATCTTCTCTGGCGAATTTTTTTCACTGGTATCCCGACTGCATCAATTTAAGCGCGCTACTCTGTTGACATGTCGGTCTTTCCCTTTTATTGTCGAAACTGTTAAATATAATCGGCTCTTCTACTCCAACAGATTCTTCACTCTCACTTCCCGACAGTGGAATGCCTTTCCTCTTAATTTCTACCCTGATAATTATTATCTTCAAAAATTTAAATGTAATGTCAATCATCATCTTCTGTTGCCGTCATCCCTGTTCTTTTTTTATTCTCCTCGGTTCTTATTTTGTTCTTTACTCACACCCGCCATATCCATTTCTTCCTTACACTCTTGTAGTCCATTGCGTACTACTGGCACTCCCGCCTTGTTTGTTGTGCTTATATATATATATATATATATATATATATATATATATATATATATATATATATATATAAAGTTTCTTCATATTCCGATTTATATAACGATTTATACAATTGGAAAACTTTCGAAAGTTCATTTTCGTTTCTGTTTTTTTTTTATTTTTTTATTTTTGGTTTTTATCCATGCAATTTCGATTGTTATTAAAGTCGTTTTCAAGAACTTCGCCTTTTTCGTCTTCATGAAATTGTTTTGTTAGTTCCTGAGTTCCCGCATTTGCTGGAAGCATTTTCACCCTTAAACGCGGTGTAATTTGAAATGATCAAACTGAATTTTTACGTGGTTTTAGCCAACTTTATCTCAAAATGTTACTTCTTATTAGACCGACTTCTTAGAGATTTTTTTTTTTTACGCAAACGAAAACAAAAATGAAATTTGTAAAGTTTACCAATAATATAAAATAACTTAGTCTGAAATTATAGAAAATTAATAAAAAAAAATGGCCAGATACACTTTTTTTAATACTGTTGATTAAAAAAAAAAACTTGTTCAAAAGGCAGCAAGAATTCTTTTGAACAAAAAGGATAAAAAAAATCAACAAAAATTGATAAAAAATCAAAAAAATTCTCCTGACATGCGGTCATATACACACACATGAATCTGAATGGAATTAAATCAAGGCATACAACCCGGAGTGGTGCCACATCGTCAGTTGGTTGGCAATACTGACATATTTCCGGGAACTCCTGCAGCCAAGCCGTCCTCAAATGCAATGCTTGTATTCCTTTCGATCTTGTCGCTACGGTCGAGTGCGAAGGCATGTAGTTTGAGCCCCGTACGGCCACCATATACGATCGTCTATGCCTGCGCCCTGTAGATGTCACTACTGTTTCACCACCAAAGATTTGAATTTTGACCAAACTACGCGCTACCTTTATCTCTTGAGATAAATCGTTGCCAATACATAAATAATAAAAATACACACTCATGTACACACCAGATATATATATATATATATATATATATATATATATATATATATATATATATATATATATATATATATGTGTGTGTGTGTGTGTGTGTGTGATATATATATATATATATATATATATATATATATATATGTACAGTGTTACCCGGATATAAGAGAGTTGTTGGGGTCGGATAAGAAGTATCTTATATCCGGGTTTCTCTTATATCTGGGTTTGGTCTAATTTATATACATTAACACAGGCTCTAATTTGGGACCGGAGAAAATCTCTCTTATATCCTGGTTTCTCTTATATCCGGGTCTCTTATATCAGGGTTACACTGTGTATATATATATATATATATATATATATATATATAACTACAGATGCGCCTGAACAAGTGTCTTCAACAGGATCTCGAATACGATTAACCATATATATATATATATATATATATATATATATATATATATATATATATATATAGTGATATCAGCAGCTGATATTTTGTGAAAGGAAACATGTTTCAGAAATAAAAGCTAGCTTTATCGGAACATTTTTAAATACAATAAAAAACAATGTTTTTCTTAGACCCTACTGAATTTTGAACAAAACGCCACCTAATCTCGCCAGATAAATGGATGCCTATATATGAATAATAAATAAAAATAAATAAACACAAACACACACACACATACATGTGTGTGTTTGTGTGTGTGGAGGGAGAGATAAATAGAATAAAATTTGCCGACTGCTACAATCGCATCACATGGTTTTATCCCGAGTGCAAAATCTGACCATAATGTTGCTTTCAATATATTAAACCACATGGGTTCAACTGGAAGAAGGTGCACTCTGAGAACGAAACTGATGCCTGGTCTGAGATACAGAGGTCATAGACAACGTTCCCCTTGAGTAGGCAGTCCTGTCGACTCACTAAGTAAAATGCCATATGTAAAGTTAAGACGGAAATCCTCTCCATCCCTCTTAGTTTCGGTAAGTAGACAATACACTAGTACCCAGCTATTCACACGGTCAAACCCGATTAAAAATTATAGAAGCCTTTTACATTAAACTACACCCATCCTCTATTCAATAGAATATCCTAAATTCCCCTCAATCTCTAAATCTATTTTCGCGCATTTCAAAATGGCCTTGAACTACAGTGCATCTATTGCCAGTAATATCTGTAGCCTGAACGATGATTGACTTCGTATGCACAATATATAGGATGAGCTTTCCGTAAGTTTCTATTTATGAGGATGAAATAGTGTGGCACCATTTAACGAGGCAGAAAGGGAAAATAAAGAAAAGAAGAAGAGGAGAGTCTAAGGACCGAATCGTGAGTGATAAGCAAGAACATACACACGGCTAAGAAACAATGGATAGAAGGATATTTTGATAAGTAACAAATGGCGAAATAGTGTCATTACAATGACAGGGAAATTCTGAGTGGAAAGAGAGGGAAAGAAAGAAAGAATCAGATATGTTTTGGCATCGGCTGTATTATCTAAGGATATGAAAACAAACTATTGGTACGGGAAGACATCTTATTATCAACTACAGACCGGCTGGCCAAAGAAAAAAAATTCAAATGAAAATGTTATTTCGATAAGTGACGAAAAAAAGGCAACTAAAGGGACTTTGGACAGATATAAAATTATGTTATCAGAAATATGTACCGAAGGAAAATGAATGGGAGCCTAGAAGTGTTTTTCTTTTCTTTCTTCGAGGCGACAGACTGACTGAAACTTTGGAGATGTTTCTTTTTGAGACCGTGTTAGGAAGACCATACATTCTGATAATTAGCGATAAAATACCTGACGTAAACCACGTGTAGAACAAGAGTTATGACTGCCATTGTCATATTGTCCCGTTCGCGGCCAGAGAAATGATAACGCCGATTAAGAGGAAGAAAAGGGAAAGAGAAGAGATAATTTTTTTTTTTAGTTAAGGAAGATATTTTTTTTCTTCCTGAAACAAAGCCGCGGATTCGTCCACGCCCGACTAAGACATCATTGGTCGAGTGGTGATCACGTGACGCACGAGGGGGACTGTTGCAGCCCATCTGGAGGATGAGTAAGAGAGATTGCTACGAAGATGTGGGGAGGGCAGTTCACGCCATTCTGAATATGATGAGAAGGTGGGAGTGAGGAAAGGTTCCCAAAAATGGAAAAAGGTGGAAATTCCTAACCAGAGAGGTGGATATGTATTTAGAATTATCGAGGAAGCCCCGGCGCCGACAAACTCACCCCGGTTTTGGTCGTCGCCCATATAAACGAAGCCACAACGAGCAGAGTTGAGTTGAGTTCCAGCAGTTCCCAGAGTCAGTCTTCAGTTGAAGCAAGCCTCGCAGATAGCTGACCAAGATTCACGCACATTCCGGACCCCTCTTCAACAAGAACAATTATTTTGAAGAGCGACTTAGATCCAGATCACCGAAATAAGTTTTTCTTTTGACTTTCGTCCAAAGACCCACCGAAACACCAATTTCTTAGAGAGCAGACAACTTGAAGTGTTAAAACTTGCCTAGCGGAAAACGACGTGTCACAATCCATAGAACGTGTCGGGAGATAGATGCAGTCCTATGTATCGAACAACTAGACATAAAGTTTGTTACCTTTTTCTTTGATACTTTGAACTTTTGAGTTTTCATTTTTTTGTCTTTTATGCATATTTGTGTGCTATCACCCCCGTTGAACTCGGTTTGCAGTACGGCCCCAACCACTGTTTGATCTCGTCTGCCTAAGATCAATTCACAACGTGGGTAGGCGGACTGGGGGATCAGTGCAGTTACCTTGGTAACCAGGCGTTGGAAGCGAGTTGGGAACGACGAGGCTGATATCAAATCTAACCAGATTCCCACCCGAATCACCAAAAGGTTAGAACATCACATTTGGAGCAGCGACACCCGAACGGAACAGCGAGGAGCGGACGGCTGGCGCCGCGGCGAGGACGTCACAGTTGGTGCCGTGGTAGACTAGGATAGAACGACACGGTTGGCGCTGCGACCAGGGGACGACGTCACAACTGGTGCCGTGACCACAGGATAGGACCCTGGAACAGCCACTGCCACAATTAGTACCGTGACAGCAGGACAGGATCCTGGATCGACCGCTTGTTCTGAGAAATTTCGAATAGCACTAAAAACGACCCGGGACCGAGAGGAACGAGAACAGAATCGTCTGTAAGGTAGGAGACTTTGCTTGATTTCCCAACCTCGATTGTTGCTGCGTAGATTGTCTTTCTCTTTAAATATGTCGGACTATGATTCAGATAGTGCAGTGGGGGATGAAGAGGGGGTTAGACAAGTGTTGTCAGCTGACCTGAGAAAGTTGTTGGGTGGACCGACGGTCCCAGCATTTGACGGCAGTGGGAAAGATTTCAAAAACTGGCTGGCAATCCTGGAGAAGAGCCGAATTATATATGAACTCACAGATCAGGAGACCCTGTATCTGGCATATGATGCCACAAAGGGGAACGCCTCTGAGTTTATGAAGGAGCTCTAGGAGAGTCAACCCCACTTGTCTTGGGACTATTGACCAAGGAATTCACCGACGAGGGCACGGCTACAGAAGCCATGAGGGCCCTCTTAAAGCTGACACAGCTGCGGGACGAAACCCCTGGAGAATTGGGGGCCCGAGCGGGGAAGCTGTCATCATTGGCCTTCCCAGAAGTGGTTAGAGACAATGCGGTCATGCAGGCCCAGTTAGCAGACCTCTATGTGGAGGCCCTAAGTGACGAGCGTGTTCGTCACGACGTGCTGAAAGAGGGGCCGGTGAGACTATCGGCAGCAATAGAGCTGGCCAAGGAGAGCCAGGGCATATGGGAAAAGGTAAAAAGGTGTGGAAGGAACCAGATACTAAGTCAAGAGGTCGGAAAAAGGGGGAAAGGCGGAAGACCCCCCGCGTGGAATCGGAGGGTCAAGCTAGAAATAGATCAGCCTGAGGTGTGGGAAGAAGACCCTAATAGAAAAGCATGGTCAACCAGGCGTGGATTTTATAAGCCCACGCCGGGTAGATACGGGCTGGTCTGCTGGACCTGTGGGCATGAGGACCACAGAGCGGCGGAATGTCCGACGAAGTGGGGTTTGCCCCCAGACTTCGAACAGGACAGGTGCACCAGGTGTGGAAAGAGAGGACACCTGGCCAAGTGGTGCGGGCTGAGAAATGCGCCCCACCGATATTATCAAAGAAGGCCGAGCCCGAGAGACAAGACCAGGGAAAAGGCACCGGGCCACCCCGGAATTAAGAGGAAGGGTAGCCCAGTTAAAAAGAAGGGAAATAAAAGCTTGGACCAGTGGTCGGGCGAGCCGCTTGGGTAGAGGACAGGTTCCCCCGGGAGTAAACGAGAGGTTAGCCCAGTTGAAGAGAAAAAGAGCAAAATGTTGGACATGTGGTCAGGTGGGCCACTTTGCGGCGAACTGTCCGGCAAGAAGGTGCTGGTTTTATAGGAGACCAGGGCACTTGAAGAGAAGCTGTATCCTTAGTAACAGCCGCGGGAGACTGGGAGAGGTCCAGCCGGGCCCGCCCAGGTGCGAAAAGCGCAGAACTCCCCCCCCGTAAGAATAATGAAGGTGATTTATTGCTGCCGGCGCCTATGGCTGGGATGACCCAAGGGTGGGGGCCCAGGAAGAGGAAAGCCCAAGTGTTCTCTTCGCTGACGCAAGAGAAGGAGCTATCCTGTAGAGCAGAGATAGGGGGTAAGGCGATGAAAGCTCTGGTAGACACATGAGCATCTGTGTCATTGCTGAGAGAGGAAGCATACAGGCGAGTGAAACGGAAGAGTAGGTTACGGGAAGCGGACATAGAGGTCACGCAAGCAGATGGAGCCCCCCTGAAGATAAAAGGGATGGTGAGGCTCCCTGTGAGGATTGGGAAATTAAGAAGCACCCAAACTTTTTACGTAACCCCCGACCTGTGTACGGAGGCAATCTTGGGAGAAGATTGGCTCCGGAGCCAGAGGGCCCAGATAGAGTTCAACCCCACTGTGCTGATAGTGAATGGCGAGAGAACGCCATTGGGATGCCCACCGGAAGAAGATATAACAATAGTAGTGGAGGAAGATGTAAAGCTACCCCCTAGAACGGCGGTGTCGGGAAAGGGTAGGTTAATGTCAGGCAAGAAAATAGGAAAAGGACCCCTGCAGTTGGTCCCTGTGGAAGGGAAGGGCCTAGAAGTGAATGAGGTAACTCAGTGTGAGACGGTGGTGGAGGCAGCTGAATTAGTGCCCATTATCATGGTGAACCAGGGCCAAACGACTATAAAGGTTAGGAGAGGGGAAGAGATAGGGAAAGCGCTAACCCTACGGACTCTGAATTGGGTGAGATTCGAAGAGGAACGAAGAAAACATGTAGAGCAAACAGAAGGAATAGTGGACGAAGATATATTAGCACCGGATCAATTTAGAACCAGGGTGGGAGGTCTGCTGAGGGATAATCGAGATGTGGTAGCCCAGTCAGACAAGGAATTGGGCCAAACCCACACAGTCAAAATGAAAATCGACACCGGAGACCACACCCCTGTGAAATTAAAACCATACCGGACACCTATTCATAGAAAAGGTGAAGGCAGGAGAGACCACCAAGTATGCCATAATAGAGGAAAGGCTGTATTATCTCTCAGGCAGGGATGAAGAAGTCAAGCCCAAGTTGTATGTGCCCAAAAGTTTAAGACCAGAGGTATTGGAACAGTGCCACGAGAGGTTGGGTCACATGGGAATTGATAGGACATGTGATCTAATAGGAAGAAAGTACTATTGGCCCAAATTGTACGGAGAGGTCACTATGTTCGGAGCTGCGTAGTGTGCCAGTCGCAGAGCAGAAGGCAGGAAATGGCACCATTGGAGGAGACGGACGTGCCGAACTTCCCCTTCGAGAAAGTGAGTATGGATGTATCAGGACCATATGGGGAAACTGCGCAGGGAAACAACTACATAGTGAGTTTTGTCGATTGGCTAACAAATTGGCCAGAGGCATTTGCAGTACCATACAAGAAGGCTAGAACTGTGGCCGGTTTGATAATAAGTGAAATCTTCCCTAGGTATGGCGACCCTGTGCAGTTGGTAACAGATAATGGCACGGAGAATGTAAACAGCATGAGAGAAGTGCTGACAGGTTTGAATATAGAGCATGTAAAAACATCTCCATATCACCCCCAAGGAAATGCTAAAGTGGAAAGGTTTCATAGAACCTTGGGAGATGTATTGGCCAAGCTGGTCAGAGAACACTGGAAACTGGGACTTGTATTTGGCACAGGCTCTGGCGGCCGTGAGGTTTACGATAAACGAAACCTCTAGATTTTCTCCCTACTTTATGTTGTTTGGCAGAGACGTGGTCCTGCCTGTTGATAACCTATTGAAGCCCCGAAGAAAGTATATGGGAGAAGATCATCATCAGCTGTTGCTAGAACAACAACATAAAATATTTGTTCAGGCCAGAAGAAGAATAAAGAGGGCCCAGAAGAAAAGAAATGAGACAGTGAATGCTGAAAGAAAGGTAGTGGAATTGAAGGTTGGAGACCCTGTCTACTATAAAATCCACCAGAGAGAAGGAAAGCTGGACCAAAGATGGGAACCGTACTACCGGATAATAGAGCAGACGGGTCCAGTATCATATGTAATATGGGATCAAGTGGCAGGACGAGCAAGGAGGGTCCATGCCAATGATCTAAAGAAGGCTGAAATAGCTAACCTGGAAATGAGCGAGCCGAGGCCTAAGAAGACAAGGACAAGGAAGGTAACTCTGGTTGAGCCGGAAGAAATGGAGACGGAGGAAGATTCCGAAGAAAGTGAGGAGATAGATCGACTTGGCCAGATAGACGAAGCGATCCGAGTGACGGGGTTGGAACCCTCGGCGGATATCAGCGGTGTTCAGTCGTCGACTGAATCGGTGCAGAGAAGACCCTGCGAGGTCGCCATCGCACCCCCATGTCCAAAGGAAAGGAAGAGAAAGACGAGGAGATCCAATCAAGCAGGCAAGGGCTCTAAAAAGAGGCACCCTGAACAGGACGAAGGGCCCAGCGAGTGGGAGGAAGAGGATCAAATACCCCTTTCCCAGCTCAAGAAAAAGCTAAGGAACAGGAGAGATCTAGACATAGAGTCAGGAGGTATTAAAGACGTCCAAGGCGAGGACTCTAAACAGAAGGAACAATCAGGGGAGGAAGAAGAGGACAAAACACCTCCTGGACGGAAATTAAACACAGAGGGAAGGTTAGAGGTTGAGCAGGGACCACCTCGGAAGATGAGATCAAGAAGGGTGAAGAACCCAAAATCTCAGTAGAACAAAGAAGGCTGTGCAGAATAGAAACAGTCGGTGTCGACAGGTAACGACACTGGCTCATCCAAAAACCTGCTGGCTGACTGTGGTGGATGTGGATGGAGGGGATGGAGTCGCGGGCTGCATCTCACGAAGGACGGAAGAAGATTAGTGGCATTGCTGACTGGCCATCAGTGGTGTCATGAAGTACGACTTTTGGGAGTGGGCGCCACGCACACCTGTCCGGGCCATTCTGTCGGCTAGGAGTTAGTTAGAGGAGGGAAAAGCTGAACGTAGTAAGAAATTATGGAATAATTGAGTGGTGAATTGAGCAAGACTGAATGGTTGTGAAGAATAACTACAAGAGAATGTTGTTACCTTACAGGAATGATAGCAAGGTACAAGGTGGAAACAGAATACATAGCTTTAAATTCAGGGAGAACGAAATTCATGTTGCTAATAGCTGAAGAAGCTAGAAAGTGTAGAGATGATGCTCTAGGGATTTGTACCTCGTTAAACCGTATCTATATAACTGGTAACCGCAAAATGTGCATACTAGAATTGTTTGAAGGGAAGAGAGAAAAAATTAAGAGAACCTGCCAAGTAGAGGTATTAGAAAACACGGCATTACCACAAGCTATCAGTGTTTCAGACGGGGTGTGGGCAGTAGCCATACAGAAACCTATCAGCTTGTCTAGGGAGTGTGGGGGAGAGTCCACAAGAATATTAAGAGTAAGGCCACCATTATTCCTGTTAAAGTTACCCATGGGATGTTCGGCATTTGGGATATCTATATCCTTACCCCTCTATTACCAGGAAGAGGAAAGATATGAAGAGAAAGATTCAATCATAGAAATGATTGGCAGAGGCTTAGTCAATTGTACATAATTATGGGAGCCAATAGTGAAGGGATTCTCCAATGTTACCTTGAATAAAATGCCAGAACTAATGAAGCCGATAGAAAAGATCGATACGGATCAATTGAGGGACAAGTTAAGTGCGTTGGGAAATAAAGGTATGGCTTGGAAAGGCGATGAGCAGATCGCGATAAGTTGGTCAATAGTGATGGGTACATTCATAGTTATAGCCATCGGGGGTATAGTAGTATGGAAGATTAAGAGTAAGAGGAGATTAACGAACGACAATCCAATGCGCATGCAGCAACTCGAGAGGGAGATACCGAGCAGTGTTCCTTACTCATACAGATTCGGCGAAGAAATTTCAGGAAGACCAGCGGAGGAGCCTGGCGTGAGACCGCCACGTGCGGCGGAAAAACCTCCCACAGCGGAAAGGAAAACATTGACCAAGAAGAACAAGCCATAGTAACCACATCTGCACCCACAGGCACACGCACACATTACATTGCATGTAGAACAGAATAACTTGAAAGAGAACATTACATTTGCATGTAGAACAGAAGAAGATGAAAAAGAACATTACATTGCATGTAGAACAGAAGAACTTGAAAGAGAACATTACACTTGCATGTAGACCAGAAGAAGATGAAAAAGAACATTACATTGCATGTAGAATGGAAGAACTTGAAAGAGAACATTACGTTGCATGTAGGAAAGTAGTATAGAATTGCATGAGACAAATGCATGATGCATGTTAAATGGTGTATTTGGGTTTAGGTGTAATTTACGGTAAATGACAAATCGGTTAGGGGAGGATTGTGGCACCATTCAACGAGGCAGAAAATATTCGTCCTTTGACAGGATTCGAACCTGCATCAAGCTAAATGACGGTTCCATATAGGATGCAGGTTCGAATCCTGTCAAAGGACGAATATTTTCTATGAAAATTTCTCGGAAATTCAGGCCGTTAAATGTTATTTAATACTGTTTATTATGAACAGAGCATATATATATATATATATATATATATATATATATATATATATATATATATATATATACGTATACATATATATATATATAAACCTGTTGTTCAAAATTCTTAGGAATACAAAAGATTCGTTTCCAACTCTAACCTCTTATGCGGCATAAATGTACAGAGAGTCCTTCTTTCTTTTTGATTCACAGACACAAATATATATTGTCCATATTTCTGAGATGAAGTATTGGAATTATTTACACTATTTACAATGTTCGGACTGTTGTTAACATCTTCATCGTCATATGCACTACGTTTCAGACGATGTGCGCCCTGGCCTCCTTCAGGTGAATGGAATTTTTAAGTAGAAAACTCTATCTGGGTGCACGAATAAAAGGGTTCTATTCTAAATTCCAAGCACCAAAAAAAATCGTCCGAAACGCCCTTAACATGAAAAGAAATATGAGGACAGCACGCAAATATTATAAGTTGTGAAAACAAAAATATGATTTTTTTCAGTAAAAATTAATGGCTATTATATATATATATATATATATATATATATATATATATATATAAAAGTGAACATAGAAGTCAACACTTAGAGGCGACAGTCTGTTTCATGCTCATGTGGCCTGACGATTGCATATAGCATGAAACAGACTGTCGCCTCTAAGTGTTGACTTCTATGTTCACTTTTATATTTACACACGCTCTATCTCTGATATTGAGCAAATTATTCCATAAATATAGCACAGCTTAAGACTATATTTCTTTATATATATATATATATATATATATATAATTATTTATTTAAAAATATGATTACAACACGCTACATAAGAGGTCTCATGTTTCAAAACAAGAGCCGAAAACTTCAATATAATTATTAGAATTAAATTGAATTAAAGTAATCTCTGTTCCATCTTCGCTTGAAGATGGAACCGAGCTTGGTACTTTAATTTTACCATTTACTTGGTTACAAAAAAACGTTAGTATAATTCATGGCGTCCTGAATTCACGGAGAGACAACGCGTCCTTTCGAATTTTCATGAAATTACCGAATTCAGGTCTAACTGAAAAAGCGTAAATATTGCTTTATGTGTGTAAGTCCATAATAATTCCCGTTTGTTTATGTGTAATTCAACATAAAATTGCATATTTATAAGTGTCTGTTTGTATGGATTTTGTTCCATATATATTCTGTATTTGATCATACTTTATACATACATGCATACATATATATATATATATATATATATATATATATATATATATATATATATGTGTGTGTGTGTGTGTGTGTGTGTGTGTGTGGAGATGCAAAGATTTCTATATTGCAGGCGTTTCCACATTGCACGCTTTTTTGCCATAAATTCCACCTTCTGATATGGTATTCGATCTGTTTCAGTTCACAAGATCACAAAAAATAAGAAACCACCACCATTCTGGCTACAATGACATAAAATTCATAATACTATCCTCTGCCACACTATCAACAGAATTATCTGAAAACAAATTAGTTATCCCCAATACTCGGTTATTTACCACCACCTCCAAGACTATGAGAGAAATCAGAGATATATTTAAGAAGAAATATAGATTCAGCGCGTCATCAGATGCCGGGATATATATATATATATATATATATATATATATATATATATATATATATATATATATATATATATCCCGAAGCGTAAATAATTTTTTACGAACAAGGTATATAGATATATGTGACAGACACACGGATACAGAGAGGCAGCTGTATCGTTTATCAAAGGAAAGACTCGAACATACAGACACACACTATCAGTTATAAATAATAATGAAATGTAATGCTCTCCTATTTAGAAAAAAAAAAACGTTGCAAAGATGTTTGTCTACGTCATCCTTTATCAGTCAACATATATATATATATATATATGTTTTGAACAAAAAAAATATTAAAAAATTAAAATCTTCAGGATCCACCTAATTTGCAGAGTGGAGTACCGACCATATAAATATCGTTGGTACCGGGAAGAGAGGGAAGGAATCAAGAGATTCCTCGGCGACTGTCGAACTCTCTGTATTAGCAGAGGGGAACCCGGACGAGGCTTTGCCGAAGGGCAAGGTTTCGTCCGGGGAGGTTGACAGGGCCTGAACCCGTCTAGGCGGGTTCAGAAAGGCCATATTTTTGGCCGAGCCTACGGGCTCGGGGATACCCACATTAAACGGCCTTGTGCCACATTCGATTCTCGTGGGTGGATTGATAAATACAGGAATCAAGAGATTCAGAGACCGAGAGAAACACTCTCGGCGACTGTCGAACTCTCTGCATTAGCAGAGGGGAACCCGGACGAGGCTTTGCCGAAGGGCAAGGTTTCGTCCGGGGAGGTTGACAGCGCCTGAATCCGTCTAGGCGGGTTCAGAAAGGCCATATTTTTGGCCGAGCATACGGGCTCGGGGATACCCACATTAAAACGGCCTTGTGCCACATTCGATTCTCGTGGGTGGATTGATAAATACAGGAATCAAGAGATTCAACCAGAGACTCTGTACGACTGCGACTCAGTCAACACATTCTCCAGGAACGGTCTTCCCAGGAATATACAAAAGACTATATGTAAATATTGTGTACACTTTCTTGTTTCAATACATTTTGTTCTAAGTACATTTTGTGTTGCATTATTATCGGGAACACTTACCAGGATTTATTATCAGCGACCATAATTTAAACAACATAAGATAAGGATGACACTGTGATGATGGCGGACTCGGTAGAAAAACTGAAAAACCTCTTTGACACGGCTGCAAAGGAAAGACTGCTTAACCGTAAAAATTGACAGAATGCATGATTGCCAGGAAACGAGACAGCTCATAATATGCTGTATGTACTGGGGATGTCAAAATCAAGCAAGTAGGGAAATTTAATAATCTGGATAACAACAGGTAACTGGAAGTCCGACTTAAATCAAAAAAGTGCATAGAAATAAATATTTTAGTATATTACTGCTAGGCTCAAGTAAGAAGTAAGCTTATATATATATATATATATATATATATATATATATATATATATATATATATATATATTTGAATAAAAACAAACCACTTTTTGACGGACCTCATCAAGCATATATAAAATTAACGAATAATTAATTATTAACGAATTAATTTCTCTCCCACCTCACTTCCTCACTTCAATAATTTTACATATGCTTGATGAGGTCCGTCAGAAACGTGTGAATTTCTTTTCATTTTCCATTTCAACCTTTGGAAGTAAAGTCTGATGATCCAGAGCCCTGTTAAAGGGGTTGTGGTGAAATAACTTATTACATGGAACCTTAAAGTGGTCTGTTTTTATTCAAACATATCTGTTCTGAATTTTACATTGAGCTCTCTGGATATCATCCTCCTTTGGTCTACCCATGCGGATTACCTAGTTTTGCATAAAATTACTATATATATATATATATATATATGTGTGTGTGTGTGTGTGTGTGTGTGTGTGTGTGTGTGTGTGTTTATTTTCGAGTTACAGGGAATGGGTAGAGTGAGAGAGAATCACAGAGATTAGGAATGCGCTGACAGGAATTTACGGAGACAAAACTACCGTGAATTTCTAGCCAGCATTTCCGTCCTGATCCAGAATCGAACTGGTTATATTTTGACAGCAACGTAGCCTTCCGTGGATTCACCTTCTTCTGGTATGTCGCCTACGCAATTTCGTCTGGCCACGCCTCTTCCGGCATGCGCCCACGCATGCACCCGTTTTCTTCCGTTCAGGATGCACTTATATCATTCAAGTCTCAAGACACTGTACGTCCTTTTATTTTAGCCACTATATGCATCTCTTGTTTATGCTATCACCAGTTCCAATTTCCACTCACACAGCGATGCAGCGTAAGTAAGACCAAATGTCTTTCCTCAACTGGTATCCAACAATATATCTTCCAGACACTAAGCAAAGTTTTAAGAGATGGGAAAATTTCGTTCGAAACAAAAGAAAAATGTTCTTAACTATTTGTTTTATCTATTTTTTTTTATATGGCAATAACTGCAAGACAATAATTTTACGGATACATATATACCTGGCTATCACTGATATGTGATTATACCAATGAATGCTGAGAATAATATGAACAGAATATCAGAGAAACGTGGTTGTTATAAGGAAAATTAGATCTGCAAGGAAATATTGACTCAGAATGAGATAGCTGAAAATTTTAGAAAACATAATACGAAAGAGAGTCTGGAGAATTCAACACTCACAGTATCACTGTTTATCCCCATATCCTTATAATCTTCACTTCATTCACCCTCTTCTTAAGTAATTATCACACACTTTTATTCTGTAAATCTCTAGCTTGAGTCGCTGTTGAGCTTTGTTTTGGGTGAATATTTATAAACAAAATGACATACTGAAAACAAGCGAAACTGTGGATAAAAATGAGTAATTTTCATAAAGGAATCGTGTGAATGGATGGAATTTCAGGACTCGAGTTGTGTGATAAAGAGTTAAAAGTTTGAGCGGGAAAAGGACGTAATAGAGAGCCGTGGTGACCAGCATTCTGAAGATCGATGTTATCTTCCCATTGAGGTTTTAATGAAAAATCGTCGTTCATATCTGTCTTTTTTAATATATTAGGTTGGTGCAAAAATAATGACGTAATAATGTCGTTTTTTGACGTATTTTTTAACGTCAAAAAACGACATTATTGCGTTATTATTTTTGCACCAACCTAATATATATCAATTTGTCTCGTTATCCTTTTTAGTCAGTAAAAAAAAAAAGCTTTCTAAGCAGATATTTTCTTAAGACAGTGGAAATTCCCTAGACTGGCTTATAACAATGAATACTAAGCAAAACAAATGTCACATGAGAGAAAGACAATAAATAATTTACAATTCTTGAAAATAAGTACCAAATCTGTACCATTACCGAAAAAAATTCTGCGTACGTATCCAGTTTGGAACATTATTGTAATTACCTTGGGATGGGTTTAAATTCACTTTACATCTATTATGATGCTTGTATATTTGATAGTTGATGTAAAACATCAATTTACTTGAACGTCTGCCATTATAGTTAGCTATTATATTTAGAGACAGAAATATTGAATCAGTAAATATGAAATATAGTGGACAATTCAAATAAATTGCCTGTCGAATTCTGTGCTCTGATTAGACAATTTCCTAATTAGAAAGCCGTATAAAATATTGTTTCTGGGATTTGAAGAGGAAGAAAACTTAGTAATTTAATGGACGTCATCCTTTTCTGCGGTCATATTATTGTCAGTGGAATCATTTTTAAATAAACAATGAAGTTTTCTCATCACTATTAACACTAATTATTTAACATCACTAAAAAGACTATACAGTTAATAATCGACAACGATAACGCAATAAAAATTATGACAGTTGCCAGTAAAGTGTAATGATATTTATTTATTTTTTTTTTGTAATGCCTAGAGATTTCATGAATTTTGGAATTAAATCTTTAAATATCGTGAAAAGCAACTAAACGAGGTTGTTACAATAGCTGAAATTGAAAAACGAGGTAACGTTATTATTTTTTTTTAAATATTACGGCCATCTTAATACTGGTGCGATTGTCTGTATCCTCACGAGAAAACAT
Organism: Acanthosepion lycidas; assembly: GCA_963932145.1. Lineage (NCBI taxonomy): Eukaryota > Metazoa > Mollusca > Cephalopoda > Sepiida > Sepiidae > Acanthosepion > Acanthosepion lycidas. The sequence continues at coordinate 85,506,311 of OZ010582.1, read as the reverse complement.
TTAGCATTCACTGACCGCATAGTTAGCGTTACGGACGGTTGAATTTTTTTTTTTTAAATATTTCAATTAAAACGGTTCTTTCAAGATAATAAGATTTCTCAAGTTCATTAATTTTTATCACTCTTTCTAGAAATGATGGGGTTTATCTGCCTGACCTAATGTTTGAGTTAGACTTGAATGTCAAAATTCATTCATTTTCTGCCTTTTTTTTCTTCTATTTTTAGTTGAACCGGCGGTCTTCAATTGGTCGGGTTTTCGTTATAATTCCCTACGGTGGAGTAATGGTTAGCGGCTCGAAATGAGGAATCGGAGAGCCAAGTTCGAATTCCAGTGAAATCCATTACATTCACTTGCGTGCTAATACCCTTGTGAAAGGTATGAAATCTTTTCTTATCCCCACAGCGATGTGTAAATAACAGGGCAGGCCGGGTTCTATAGCCTTGGATGGCATCCGGTCTACCGCAGAAAGAAATCGCAACGCAACCTACTACGGCAAAAAATCTGCCTCGTCAGTCATGTATCAAAAGATACATGATCGCATAAGCGTGTATCACGCATGGCACATAACTGACTGAACGGCAATCTATAAGATCTGATGAAAGATAAACTTGAAAACATACACTGTTATTTCGCTTGAAGCCTTTTTTGTTCATTCATATAGGGAAACAATTGAATAATTGTACAGATATTTCTGAAGTGTTCAGGGTTAGGCTTGAAATTCTAGATCGGATGGAGCTATTTAAGAACATGACGCGAGTTATCTGGTTAATAATTTGAATTTTGTAGCATTTGCAGTACTGAAAAACTACCCCTAACAGGCGTCCAACTTTCTCATATTCTATAATAAATTTATATGAAAGAGTTATACCCCAAAGTATTTGATGTGTTTAGTATCTATAAATTCTACACACTGATAATTAAGCATATTTGCCATCACTGTTTTCTTTCCAATTCCTGAGCATGGTTTCACTTTTGAAAAGAAGTCTTACTTATTGGGAACACTTTATAGAAGATGTTGATGTTTTTTGTCCAACAGCATTCTTCTCCCAACGATCAATAATTGTGACGTCAGCATTTCTCACCTGATTATCATACCACTGGTCTCGGGAGTGAAACAGGAAATATAAAGAGGGCCTAAAATTTAAAAAAAAAACACATATTGATATTAAGCCATAAACTTTCTTTCTCATATTCTGAGTACCTAATACTCACAGTTGGTTTGGGTTTATTTCGTTTTATGACATATCAACCTCAATGGGTTGTTTAAAAGCGACAAGAGTTTTAAGACACAGTGCTGTTCGATAAAAGGGACTAAACTGATTTTTGTTACTAAATGTTCTCTTCTCCGATGAAACGAAATTTGAACTAAACTCAAAGGATAAACGATCTAAAATCCGAAGAAGCTTTGAAAGCTCTTTGAATTTAGCAGTAAGTACTGTCAAGCATCCGTCTCGTATAATGTTCTGGGGATGCTTTTCTTTTCATGGAACTGGTTTCTTAAACCTATTGAAAAGACCCTCAGGAGCGAGCAGTAAAAGAGAATTTTATAGTCTTGTCTGCTCCCTTCTGCTGAAAGCATGCAAATCGACCCCACCAAGCTCATTTTTATGCAGGATAATGCTCCCTGTCACAAATCAAAATTGATGAAGGAATACTTTGATGAGAAGCAGGTGAGTGTTATGACATGGCCGCCCCAATCTCCTGACCTCAACCCCATAGAAAACTTATGGAGCATTATAAAGTACAGGCTCTCGAGAAAGCAGTTGAGCAACAAAAAGGGTTTGATTGTGAATTTCATATCCGAATGGAATTCAATGCTTGGAGATGAGATTTGCCAGAACCTAATCAAGTCAATGACAAAAAGGGTTGAAAAGGCTATTCAAAATAAAGGAGGACCCATACATTATTAAATATTTCGAACTATATTACCTATTATAAATAAATTATACCTCTATTATTCTTTATTTAAAACTGTTCGGTTAAGTTTCTATTGGTTACTAGTCGCAGGAAATAAGTCAGTCACTTTTTTTGCACAGAGTTTTTCACTAAATCTCATTTATATCCAAAATTATAATTATCGATAGAATACCTTAGGGTGAGTAAACTTTTTTCCTAGGTGGTCGGGAAGTGGTCTTTATATTAGTAAGATTAAAAATTAATTTGACCCAAAAAACAATAGGTGAAAAAATTTTAAGTAAGAAGAAATCAGGTGAGTCACTTTTATCGAACAGCACTGTAGATTCGTATGAATAGAATATGTATCCTTTGTGAGAAAACAGTTTGTACATCAGGTTTCATTGACGTATTTTGGTAAAGAGGGTTTTTGACGAAAGTCAAATGTATTCCAGGTGATGTTCTTTTTTTTCCAAAAATGTGTTTTACTGGTAATATTTTTTTTCCAAAAATGCCGTGCTGGTATTTTAACTATAAAAATCCATTTTTATACTTTCATATTGTTTTGACCACAGTTTGAGAGTTAGCTTTGAACAACAGTAATTAAAAACTGATTCTACGTCCCTAAAAACCTTTCCATCAAAGGCCTTGCTGCCGGATGTAGTTCAACGTCATACCCAGGAAGACTCAGAGTTTGCGAGAATGTCTCTTCAAAAACATCCTGTCTACCCTAGTAATTCTTTATTATGTTAGAATCCCTTTTCTAATCCCGTTCTACCATTCGTCAGGCTCGTTGGAAAGCATAAATGTTTCCCCTTTGATTCTCTAAGTGTCATGGGTCCTTACCTATAACTACAGAATGAACTCTTCCTAACATTATGTATACTACGCCTCTGAAGAGAGAGGGTCGAATCAAGCCGATCTTCTCGGCTTGACGGTCGAACTCTGTGCCTCTGAGCAGAGAGGAACCCGGACGAGGCTCCGCCGAAGGGCAGAGTCTCGTTCGGCGAGGTTGACCAACCCGGTCCCGTTTATACGGGTTCTACGGGCACATTTTGGCCGAGCCTACGGGCTCGGGAAACCCACGTTAAACTCGGCTTTGTGCCATATGCAACCGTCTTGGGAGGGTGGGTAGATACCGAATCGAGTCGAGCCGATAGTAGTTCACTCCAAACCAGACTGAAAGTCATACTAACACCTTCCACATTTTGTATTATTATTTCATGTAATATACCTTCGTTATTTCTACTCTTGTGTTCGTGTTGTTCTTCCTTGGTCCTAACCTGGACAATAACACTAAGTTAGTGTATCTCTTTCAGATTCTATAAGTTCCTATGGGTTCCCACTTTTCCTAATGCTTGCTCGTTTCTCCCATATTTTGACCATGTTAGTTTTCTTCACATTTGTCGAGAAGGCCACATGCCTCTTGCTTGAAAACTCTTCTTCATCTTGTAGGAAAGCATATTGCATTCACTGCTAAGTAGAAAATTAGATATTACATAATTCAGTATTCTTCATTTTTTTTTTTACTTCCAACGATATTTTCATATGTATTAATATTAGATCTTTGCAAAAGTTCGTAGTCGATTGGAAAACGTCAATTAGTCAAATACATTGTCTCCATTGTTTTAAACAACTATCCCACGACATTCTATCAGTTATTTGGTGGAAGAAGTTTGTTTTTTTACTGAATTACAGAGTCAAATGTTTTGTCATGTAAATTTTACTCTAGGGAACTGAACAAATGAAAATCCAAAAGAGGTAATCCAGGAGAATACGGTGGATGCTGGAGGCTTCCCATTTCTCCTCTGTAAGCTTCTTCAAGATCTGACTATATTTCTGAGATGAGATATTTTGTACACTATTTACATTATTCCGACTATTGTCCCCATTTTTGTTGTCATATGTATCACAATATGAGCTCTGGTTAAAAAAATCCAGTGGTAACAGCAAAGATTTCAATATGGACACTGGTAAAAACCACCTGAAGAAGGCCGGAGCGTACAACGACCGAAACGTTGTGATAAATATGGCAACAAAGATGAGGATAATAGTCCGAATAATGTAAATAGTTCTTCAAAATCTTCTTTTTTTTTTCTTTGTAAAATTCGGTCTTGCGTTGAGGTGATGGAAAATAGCACCGCTTCTATTTGCCCAAATCGGTCATTTTTATTGAATCCAAGGAGAAAGGACAAAAGGATTCTCATTCTCTTCCGTTGAACTCTTCGGTTTATTTTTCCACGACGGCAAGCAGAGCATCTTCATCGATATCGAATGTTCGCCCGGTACGTAGTTAATTTTGACCAAATCTGGCAAACCATTTCTGACAGCCCGAAGTGCTGGAAGACGATCTAAATGAATGTTCTGAATGCTTTATATCACAGTCGCGGTGCTTACTCCTTTCTGAAATTCATAGAGCAAAATAGAGTGAAAGTGCGACTTTTCTTCTTGCATCTTTAAGGTAGCCATTTGTGGAGCAAACGTCAACATTCAACAAAATCTGACTCGCAACTGAACGATGAAAGGTTTCAATCTAGAAAACACTCGAAATCGGCATCGAAACAAACGCCATTGCCACAGTTGAATTCATTTTATATTAACAATTAATAATCGAGCACAAACTTCTACATTGGTTTGATTTTGTTTTAATCGGTATCACCCCATACAAATTAGTAAAGCCACTGACAAGATCCAGAGGCGGATATGTAATATAATTGGCCTTCATCTGGCATCTCGTCTACAGTTGCTCTCTCACAGACGCGCCGTCTCCTCTCTCTGTCTTTTTTACAAATACTTTCATGGTAATTGCTCCGATGAGCTGCTTTCACTGGTTCCCAGACTTCATGAATTCAAGCGCCCTACGAGTCTGGCATCCCGCTCTCACACTTTCACTGTAGAAACTGTTAAATGTAGCAGTCTTTTCTACTCCAATAGCTTCATATCTCGCACCTCTCGCCTGTGGAACTCCCTTCCCTATTCCAGTTTCCCTGAGAGCTATAATCTCCAACTATTCAAATGTAATGTCAATCGACATCTCCAGTTACCTTGATCTATCCACTATCCTTCTCTTCATCCTTTCTTCTATCTGCTCTCGCTCCAAATCTTCTGCAACCCCCTGCATCCTAGTGGCTTCCCGCCTTGCTCCGGGCGTAATGCTTAACTCCCCACCCAAAAAAAATAATCAAGGGGTTACATGGTGTGGAGGAATTAGTTACCGAAAGACAAATGTGTGGAAAGAGAAAAGAGTAACCAGGAGGTCAGTAGTTAGCGATTGATATTGCATTTAAATTTTTACAGATTAGAGTTGGCTGGAAAGGGAGCGTGAAGCAGGAGAAGAGAAGTTGTTAGCATAGAATTTACGGTTACATCGGTTGCTCAACTGAAAATTGATGAGATCTCACCGACAGTTTTCCGCTTAAATTTTAAAAAGTCTAGGTAATATAGCGAAGAGCTCAGCCGAACAATTGCTATGAAAGTATTTATAGAAAAGACACAGAGATGCAAACTTACGCCGGTGAGATGGTGATTGATTCCGAGCCGCCAGATCAGGAACAATAATATAGCTGATTCTTCTTTGGATTTTATTAAGGAGTTCTAGGTAAATAGACAGGGGAACGAGACCATAAGTGCTACCAATTTTCTAAGAATTAACGAATGGTAGACTTATAGATATGCAAGATAGATTGTGGAAAGAAGAATTGTCACGCACGACACAGTGAACCGATTTTCTTGGAGGTTGACCAAGTATTTGTTTCAGTATATTTTTTTTCCTTTCATGTCAAATGAGAATCCTGTCACAAGAAGGCGCAACAAATCACTTTTCTGGGGGTTAGCATCAGCCATACTGATGGAAGACAGAGAGAAATCTCTCAGATTATTAATAGAGAGAAGTTTAGTTTTGTGGACGTCAAAATTAATAAGACATATTTTACCACAGTTAATGACCTTTTGTCGAGGCAGGATAAATGGTTGTGCCGTCAGCGTAGATACCAGTTTGAGAGCTGACGTCCTCGGAAAGGTCGCTAATGAAAATTAAAAACAGAGTAGGACCAAGGACGGAACTCTATGGGACACCCGCGTTAGTACGAAAGATGTAGACGAGTGGCCGTTCAAGATAACTTTCATTTCGCCATTTAGTATGAAAGATTGGATCATTTAAAACTGTGTCCGGAGACACCGTAATTTTTCAGCTTGTGGAGAAGACTTGCATTCCAAAACTTGTCAAAGGCTTTCGAGATATCCAAAGCTACAGCTCGGGCTACACGATTTTTATCTAGAGCATGATAGACTCTTTCTGCAATTATTGTCAATGCGTCAGCAGTTTGCCGGGAGAAACGAAAGCCATATTGCTTGTCCGAGAAAAGGCCGTGCGATGGGAGATTCTGAAGCAATTCAGCTTTGATTAGGGCATCCAGGAGTTTCCCAAATATAGATAGAAGCCTAATAGGCCGAGAGTTCGAAGGGTCGAACGGTTCACCAAAACAATCTAGTTACATACCATTATTTTCGATCAGATCCTGAACTATACCGATAACAATGAATGGATGTTTTACATGGAGACCCCGTCCCTTCAATGACTATTGGGCCTTAAACTAAACCCATATCTGGTGGAACACATACATGCGATATATTGCTAAAGTTGAAGAAAAAATTTAGGTTTCCTGAAATACTGTGTGCTGCCCTCTACATTTATAAGAAGCAGAACAAGCTTAAAATTGAGAACTGCTGTCATATTTGGAAAAGAGTTGCCCAGTACGGGCTTTCAGTCTCGAGAGAGTTCAATACCGTCTCCGCGTCCTTGTCCGTGACAAATTATTTCCACTCTGCAACCCTCTTCGCACAGACGAAATCTTGCAAGCCTTTCACTGCTCTATTTATACTTCCACAGAAAATCCTTAGTACCAATAATTCTCACCTTCACTGCTAGGACCCACTATACTACGTGCATTGTGTGGAAACACCCTCATTTCACCCGTACTCTATTGGTTAGAAGTAATGTCTTCTCGAGTCCGTAGTACATGGAACCAACTCCCGAGTGAATGATTTACTGATCAATACAATCTTAACTAGTTCAAGACTATGCTTAACAGCTATCGGCATAAAGTTTGCTTACAATTCTGTAACACTCTACCTCGAGTGGCTTCCGGGTCTTGAACAAAGAGAACTTCATTGTAAAAGAAAATGTCTGTCGATTATATATCCTTGTTATACACTCAGTTTTCTTCGGATCGTCTTCCAAATGAAGGAAATTATTTATTATATTAAACAGAAGTAATTGAATGAAACATGAACTACTGATTATGAGACAAGTTCTTGTTTTTCATGGTAAGCCTTCTGTTGATTTTTTCCTACTCTTTTTTACTGGGACGTCACAGAATGCGCTTATTTTCAATATTCTAATTAGTCTTAGACTTTCTTCTCTTCTTAGTAGCAGCCGAATCTTACAGATTATTTAATCACAGCTTTCACTGCGCGAGTTGATGCTGTTGGGATTTCTATAGCATGTAGACTCATATGGATTGGAGTTGCAAGCTGCACGCCTAACCGGTTTTGTATGCATAGATATCCATATACCACTCATGTTGCCAAGCAAAGCGTAAGAGCGCCGTTCACTCCGCTATGTAAGCACTACCACGAATTAAATACATAAAATACTGTTTTCTTATATAAGTCGGCTTAAATATATAAAAAAAGTAGTCTTTCTTATATAAGTATCCTTAAATGCATATAAACGAATGCTTTCTTATAAAAGTCTGCTTAAATGCATAAAAAGGATGCTATCATATATAAGTCTCCTTAAATGCATAGAAGAATGCTTTCTTATATAAGTGCCATTTAATACATAAATAGTATTTTTACTTATAAAAGCCTCCTTAAATACATAAAAATTAATGCTTGATTAATTAATGATCCAACGATAGTCTCCTGATGAGATGTTGGTTGAAAGGGCCTTAGAGACTAATGAAATTAAAACCAATAAATTCCTTGTTTTTAAAACTGTATATAAATTTTGTACCTCTAAACATTTGTTCATATATATATATATATATATATATATATATATATATATATATATATATATATATATATATATATATATATATATACCAAAGATATAAATAATACACGACATAGAAAGAAATAAAAAGTGATATATTAACTTTTACGGCTAGACACTCATAATTCGTATTATATCGGAAACAAATACCACAGAGAATTCATTCAGCAGATATTCTTGGAAAATATGCATCTTATCAGCCAGGTTATAAACAAAACTGACGGTTCAATAGATATAGGTGAGATATCCTGACCTCTGACCTACAACAATGTGCTAAATAAGACATAATTTTCTGAAGTGCACGTAACCGAGAATTAAAACAAAAATTTGAAATGGTGAAAAGATTAGACAAGGAATAACCAGATTTCATAATATAATGAGATTTAACAAGCTTAAGAGATTTATATTCACCCACTTATTTTTGTAAGAAAATGTCATGGAGTTTATAACTTTTAAGTTCTGTGTAATGAATATCTAACTTTTCAAGCCACTCCCACCTTGCTTGGGGTGAAACGCTTAAAAAAAAACAAACAAAAAAAAAACTCTATAAATATTTAAGGTGCATTTTTATCCTCATTTTAATTATTCTACAAAGAGTCAAAATTAGCTAGAATTGTTTTTCTTTTGTTTGTTTGTTTTTGTTTTCAATTAAAAATTATACTCACTTTCATGATAATTTATCTTTGGGTTTGTCACACAGCCTTCTGCTCATTCTGTTGGTACTATTATTGTCACGTGATCGAAGTTTGTTTTTGATCGTTCCAATTTTCTTGCTGCCGTTACAGTGTAAAGACGGCCGTTCCGCTTGCAGTGTACACCAAGAAGGATTTCTTTCTCTTTATGTGCCATGTCTTGGGTGATCATGGATCTCCACCTCCATCTATCTCAACAAGTACCTTCCCTCTGCCAGCTCCCTCTATCAAAACAAGTACCTTCCCTCTGCCAGCTCCCTCTATCTCAACAAGTTCTTTCCCTCTGCCACCTCCCTATATATATATATATATATATATATATATATATATATATATATATATATATATATATATATATTAATTTTATCATAAGCAAATCAATAAAGCCAGTAAAACGCAAGGCAGTACTGAAAGATCCGCAGGCAAAAAAAATCATTGTCACGTTGAAAGGACAATAAAAGAACAAATTCAGTAAGACAGATGATGGCGATTGTTATTGCATTTACATTTTAAAGATCAAAATTGATTAGAGGCAAGAAGACCGAAGGAGAGTCCTACAAGAGAGAAATATGAGAGTAGAAACATAAACATCGTTTCGTGTAACAATTGGAACTGTAAAATGATGAGACCTACCTGACAATCTAGTATTGCGCTTAAAATTCGTGGTATCAAGGAGGAAAGCTCACCTGGTTATGTAAAGATAACATTGGATCATATCTAGAGTCTTTAGATAACTAGCTAAAACACAAGCCTATATATGATAGCAATATTCAATTCAGGGACGAATTGCAGACTTGTAAATGTATAAGATAGATTCTGGAGAGAAAGATTATTTGGAACCTTGCAGTGAACCAACATTCCAAGCTGTAAACCTTTTTTTTTTCATATAATTAACAAAAAAAATGAATATCTGTCTATATCTCTGAGATAAAGCGTCATGATTACTTATATTATTTACATAATTCGAAATGTTATCCTTATATTCATTGCCATATTCCCAACGTTTCGGCCGTTTTACGCTCCGACCTTCTTCAGGTGATTGGAATGCTAAGCCACAAAAATCTCCTGAGCCGATCAAGCATAGAAATGTACACAATATGCGAGCCAGTAATAAGGTATGCTAGAGAAAAGTAATGAATAACAACAAAAATTGCAATATAAGCTCTGATAAAAAAAACAAAAAAAAACAATAATAATAACAGAAAAATTGCAATGTGAGCACTGGTAAAAATAGTGTTGACATTAGGTTTATAATTCCCAGAAATTCTTACATAGATGTCGTCAAGGATAAAGGTGTTCGTTACATCCAGTGACAAAACCCAAAGAGTTGTGAGTTCAATCCCAGGGTACAGCAGTGGTGAACGAAATTTTGGAGAGCGGAAATAACGGAAAATAACTGAGACATCCGGAAGAGGCATGGCACATGGAGATAGAATAAATTTACTCCGGTGTACGAAATAAAAGGTTCGGTTCGAAATTCCAGTCTCCTGAAGAAGGCCGGAGCATACAGCGGCCGAAACGTTGTGAATATCGCAATGAAGATGAGAATAACAGTTCAAATAATGTAAGTAAAATTTTTAACCTGATTAGGGCGCATCACAGAAAGAAAAATATTATTCTTAAATATACTCAAACAGAATTGTAAGTTACACCCTCTACAAGGCCCGGAGTATTTCGAGGTAGATGGCTACGTTAAGTCGCAATTTATACGAATAAAAGGGGAGGATAATTGTTAACTCTAGACTTAAAGAAGTTAAAATTGTAATAATCAGTGAAACATCTCCTTGGAAATCTGTTCTCCAGAGCAGCGTTTCACTGGAAGAAGCTGTTCGAGTGGAACTTACATCTCACCAATGGAATACGGAGACAATGTGGCTGGTTTGCGACAATGTAGTGGCATGGTGGGTCCTAGTCGTAAAGGTTGGAAATAGCGGACCGGATGAATTTAGTTTACCCGAGCACTTTCCATGGAAATAGAGATAGAGCAGTGAGAGGCTTGCAACATGAGGCCTGAGAGAGAGAGAGTGAGAGAGGGAAGGAGAGAAAGAGATAGAGTGAGAGAGAGAGGGAGAGAGAGAGGGAGGGAGGGAGGGAGATATAGAGATAGAGAGAGGGAGAGGGAGAGAGAGAGTGAGAGAAAGAGAGAGAGAGTGAGAGAGAAAGAGAGTGAGAGAAGTTGGAAGGTGGAAAATAATTCTTCAACCACAAGGAGTCGGAGACGCTTTTGAACTCTATCAAGGCTGGAAAGGGAGGACTGGGAAGCTTCGGTTCAAATATGACAACAATACCCAATTTCCGGCCTGTTCTGGCTCTTGTAAATGTAGAAGATACACGCTGGAACCGTATAGGAAATAGACCATTTTACCTGCATCTTTAATGATGGATACTATGTACGATTTCCATTTGAGGTCAGGTGTTGGTTTGAGGACCAGTATTATCTCGAAGCACGGTGCCTCCACAAGGGCATATCCGTTCATCTTGACTGACGGTAGTTTCGGGTCTGATTGGGAGTAAATGAAATGTAACTGCTGTGGTTTTCGAGGAATTGAATGTAACCAGCCTGTTTTTTTTTTTCCTCACTGGAAAGTTAGCGCTAGATCGGAAGAGTGGTCAGTTGTCAATTTCTGGTCGTCAGCTGCTTCAGACATGCATCCGTATATCGCCGTATCATCGGCAGAGACGCTGACAAATGATCTAAGTATATTCTTAGACAGAATGTAAATCAGAAAGAGTGTTTTTTGCGAGAAGTGACCCCTGGGTGCGTCTGCGTTGACAGCCAGGGCCTTAGAGGACTGGTCGCTAATAACTACCTTCAGCTATGCACCTGTTAAGAAAGAGTTTATAATTGACAAGACGTTTACAAAAACCTTTTCGATCTTTATGATCAAAATGCTATAAGGGCAAGCAATACAAATGCAGAAAGAAGTGAACCTATGTTTCATAGACTACGCTAAAATATTGGATAACGTACGACACAAGGATTTATTTGAACTGCTAGTGAAACTTTATTTAGTCGGGAAGATAAAGCAGGACAAACCAGCTGCATACGGATAGAAAATGGGTTGAGCGAGTTCATATAAACGGAAGTGGGTGTAAAACATGAAGACGTCTTCTGACCAGATTTATCTAACTAATATAACACTTCGATCCTATGCGAAATAGATGTCCTACTAGGATTTTAATACTGGTGGAAACACTTGTGGTATAATCAAAAACACCATTGGACTCCGGCGTGGTGTAATGGTTAGCAAGCTTGTCTCGGTAAAACAATTACAACTGAGTAGTGAGTTCGATCATCACTGGTTGCTTCATACTTCCGGCCTTGAGCCACATCTAAGCAACGCTTAGAAAATCACTAATCAGAGACACCATGATGAAGAACGAAAACTGCAGGAACTCTTAGAAAAGTTAGTAACGGTAATCAAAAAGAAACTATCAATTTCAAAAAGACAGAATGCATGCTGATTAGCAAGAGGGCTGCCCAAGTTTTAAACTACAAATTGGCGACGTCATTTGGCAAGTTAATTAACGGACGACATAAATAATTTATTGATTTGTCTGTTTAATGACATATCAACTCCTTATGGGTCATTTAATGCAGAAATTTAATTTTCTTGGGAATTTGGAAGTAATAAAATGATATATCTGCTTTCACAACTGAATACATGGTAGATGACACTCAGCATTCGGGCATATACATGTTTTTGTGCACATAATTACTAGAGGTGGTGGTATTTGTGTTTTATGTCGTTTGTTGAAGATATATTTTGGAATACAATTTGATTTAAGAAATTGTAAGATATTATATGGATTGTCATGAATGTGATCTTTCATATTTGATGTTTCGTAGCATTTTAAGCGGATTTGGGTGAAGTGGCTAAACTTTGTTAGTATTTGCGTACTGTTCGTAATTTTACTATAAATATATATTGTTGCTAATTTTTTTAAATAAAAATTTATTGCTGGTATTTTTACTACAAAATTTTTTTTTTATACTTTCCTAGACTTTCGATTTTTTTTAGAGGGGGGTTCACTATTTGTCCATAGCCGGTACCCTTACAGTTGCTACCACCTTGGGTCAAGTTAGATATCGGATCAACAGCAATTTAAAGGGTGTTCCACGCTCCTCAATATCTCCAATCACTCAATCAGTGATTTTGCTCTCGGGTGTAGTTTGTTTGGTTTGGTTTCGTTTGGTTTACAGCCTATCAACCTCAATGGGTTATTTAATGCCGACAAAATTTTTATTGTTGGTAATATTGTTTTCTTCCAAAATATATTGCTGGTAATATTATTTTTTTCTAAAATGTATTGCTGGTAATTTTTTTTTTTTCAAAAATATATTGCTGTTAATATTCTTTTTTTTTTCCAAAAATATATTGCTGATAATATTCTTTTTTTTTTTTTCCAAAAATATATTGCCCTTAATATTTTTTCTTCAAAAATGTATTGCTGGTAATAACGTATTGCTGGTAATAACTTTTTCTTCAAAATTTATAGCTGGTATTTTTTTTACAAAAAAAGTATTGCTGGTATTAAAATCTATTTTTACACTTTCATAGTGTTTTGACCCCAGTGTGCGGTTTAATTATTTACCCATAGCTGGAACCCTAAGAGGTGGAACCATCCAGGGATCAGCAGCAATTAAGAGGTTGTTCCACGCTCCTCAAAAGCTTCTGATCAGAGGCCTTGCTGTCGAATGTAGTTTAATATTTTACCCAGGACGTGGATGTAGTTTATCATCATACCCATGACGGGGTGTAGTTTCTCGTCACACACGACGAAAAATAAGACCAGAAACCCGAAGGTGCATTAGAATATGAATATGTACCTACAAAAAGCTAAATAACATATTAAGAGAAAAGGTAATTATCGTTTTAAACAAAACAAAGATAAAACAATATAGTTGGATAAATTTTGCTTACAAAAAATAAATGAATGTATACTTGTTGGGAATTAATATATCTATCTATCTATCTATCTATCTATCTATCTATCTATCTATCTATCTATCTATTTATATATATATATATATATATATATAGATATATATATATATATATATATATATATATATATATATATATATATATATATATATATATATATATATTACTGGCGTGCAAACATTTCTGGGAAAACTAAGTAAAATCATTATACATATTTATTTTATTAATAATTTTATTTAGCAGTTTGAAGTGTTTGTGAAACTTGAGGTTTGGAACATATGTTGTTGTGTTATCTTAAGTGCAGTGTAACAGAAGATACCCGCTGGAAACAGTTCGGAACTGTAAAAATACCATACAAAAATATTGGGCGTTTGAAAGATCTGAGATGATGAAATCATGATAATATGCAAATTTATAGCTGGAAAATTGTCCATCTTACTAACATGAGTGTAAGGTACCTTGACATTTCCTTGTAGTTGAGCATTAGCTTGCTTTCTTACACTAAATTCACGTTTAAAATGTATCTGCTGAAACAAAGATATTGTGAAGAGAGATGAAAGAAACATTGTGTGAGTCTCGGTAGCCAATCCAAAATTAACAGCCGTACAAATTAGGATTGAATGCATTCTTCAGTGAGGATTTGATTGATATAAAACCCAGGCTATTACGATAAAAAAAACAACTTGAATGGCTGCATACCACCAAAAAGAAACATCATTAACAAAAAATATCGCAATGAAAGATTGAATATCTAAAAGAACATTTACCATGGGATGCTAAAATGTGGCGAGAAGTAATTTTTCAGATAAATGCAAAATATATTTTAATGCAAGATAATATGTTATATAACCAGAAGCAAGGCAGAATACTACAAATATTAGTGGTGGACATGTTATACTGCGGAGTTGCAACAAAATGAAGGGTAGAAGAAAATTAGCAAAAGTTGATGGAAATCTAAACAGCGAGAACTATATTAGTTTACTACGAACTTATCGTCTACCTGACTTCAAAGATGGGGAGATTTATACAACACTTGCCACACATCAAGTGCAGCACAAATGTTTCCTGTGTATGAAGACGTTAAACTTTTGGAAAACTGGCCTGCACAAAGTTCTGATGTTAATATAATAGAACAATTCCAGTAAGAACTGAACAAAAATCCCGATGATAAAATATTGACTATTATATTCAATGTCTCATCGAACTGAAGCAATTATTTGATCCAAGTCAGCGACTTTTATTACTAACTTCATATTTAGGCGATTTTTATTTTCTGTAATAATAATTATCACTTTTGGCGAAAGAAAATTCATTTTTGACTTTGGAAAACTGAAATTGTATTTGTGGGCCCAATGTTTTTGAATTGTTTTTTTTTTTTTTTTTCAACATAACTTCGTTCCTTATCCATCATCATTCATATTAAGGAAAATACAGTAAATTATTTTCGGACCCTCAATGATCATGAAATGACCTATAAAAGCATGTAGCTAATCGCTGTGGATTTGGAGATTAAATTAAGAGCTGTATTTTATTTACCAAACTGACCCCAATTTTTTTTTAAAATCAGTGCAGTAAAACTGTTTTGCTTTTAAACGACAATTCAATTTTCTTGTGCTTAACTAGAAATTCATCATTACACATGTTTGCCTATCATAGACATTGAATTATCTATCTATCCATCCATCTATCTATCTATCTATCTATCTATCTATCTCAGTCTATTAATATCAAATTATCTATCTCTCTATCCATCTATCTCTATTTATATGTAATTTTCTTTCTATCTCTAAGTCTATTCAAAACTAAGTCTATTCATATCTATCTAACTATCTATCTTCATGACTAACTCTATTCATATCTATTTAAATATCTCATTCTGTTCATATCTATCTATCTATCTATCTATCTATCTATCTATCTATCTATCTATCTATCTAGCAATATCAGATATAAGTGATTCACAGAGAGCTCAATGCATTTATTATAACGTAGCATATATTTTATACAACAAAAATTTAACCCATATGAGATAATTTGGGATTTTTGCTGTATTACTGCTATTAAGCCTTACTCTGCAAGTAAAATAGAGTTGAATTCTATGAGCCACTGTCGTATTTCGTATAGGGAAAAACGTTAAAATTAGATTCATTCCGTGACATCCGATGAAGACCAAGTGGTAAGAGATCTGACTGATGTCAAATCAGTCGGGTTTCGCTCCTCCAGGTTTGAAACAATCGGACGTCTAACCACACCGAGGAGCCGCGAAACAGCGTGTCTGTGGATGACTATATATATATATATATATATATATATATATATATATATATATATATATATATATATGTGTGTGTGTCCTGCAGGACGTTGGCGATCATGTCATTCTACAATATTATTTCCTTTGTAACTCTTGATAATGTTTTTTTCATATTGTATCGCTGTTCTGCTAACCATTTACAGTCGATGTTTTTCTTTACTCTGGTATTACTGCTTTCATTATCTCCTGTGAGTGTCATATTTTCTAAGCCCTCTTTCTTTATAATTTCTCCGATAAATGTCTACTGTCCCTTCCTGGCATCAGTTTTGCTCTTATTTTCCGTAAAACTTACACGCAACACACGTGTTCAGTCCATGGGATTCTCAGTATCCTTCTTTAGAATGCCATTTATGTTGTCCCAAGTCTCTTCTCTCTCTGTGAAGAAAAAATTACAGTAGTCACTGATATTTAGGAGGGCCAATATTATATAACAATTATTCTATTTATCACATCCTATTCATATCTAACCATCTATCTATCTATCTATCTATCTATCTATCTATCTCTCTCTCTCTCTCTCTATATATATATATATATATATATATATATATATATATATATATATATATATATATATATATATATATACAGATAGAGATAGAGAGATTGATAACATTAGTGGTTAATATATCGTGGCTGCCCTCTCGGTTTCGAGCTTGACCACCTCTTTTATTTCATGTCCTCACCCCATCTCACGCCCCTCAAATTCTATGTATTTGCAGGTGACTCTTCAGGCCAGCCAAACTGCGACAAATTTTGCCACAGAATTGGCATACCGGATCAGTTTTGTTTACAGTGACATTATTCGGGTGCACAGTAGGTTTTGCACATTTACGCAAATGGCTTTTGAAGGCGGCAAAAGATAGGCACAATTTTCCGCATATGTCACAATTAACGTGGCGAATTTGTGGACCCGGTTCTGGACTCTGTTCACCTTTACGATTCAGACGTTTGTAGGCACTGTACTGCATACGGCTATTCTCAAAAGACTCAATGCTTACGTGAATTAGTTTCGGCCACTTACTTCTATCCAAATCCATTTTTTTCCCATTGGTCTACAGATAGTCAAGATTGTTTCAGATAAGATTTTATTGTGTCCTTAAATCTCTTCTTCGGCTTTGATGCATTTCTCTTTCCTTCCCACATTTCACCATAGAACAGCCGTTTTGGCAGACGACTGTCATCCATACGTGCAATTTGATCGATCGATCGGAGACAATTTTTCATTACCATCGACTGAATGCTTGGTAGCCGTGCTTTCTCTAATACTTCTGTATTTGAGACATGGGACTGCCATGTGATATGAAGTATCTGTCTCAGACACCGTTGATGGAAGCCCTCAATATTTTTTTAGTTGATGTTTATAGAGTGTCCATGTTTCGCTTGCATAGAGGAGGGCCGTCAAAACACATACTTTGTACACAATGATCTTCATATGTAACTTGATACCATGCTGGGACCACACACGTTTTTTTAGTGATGAAAAAGACCAAGAAGCCATTTCGATGCGGAAAGAGATTTCTCTGTTGAGGCTGCATCCTTCAGAGAGGGTACTGTTAAGATATACAAAAGAATGTAGTGCGTCTAATTTATTTCCTTCAACGAAGACAGCTGGTTCCATATAGGGTGATCCGGGTGCTGGATAATACATGACAACTGTCTTTTTTTTGGTTGATCCTTAAACCGAATGAGTTACATGCAGATACAAAATTGTTCATAAAGCATTACAGCTCATCTTCAGAATGTGCAACGATGTCACAGTCATCCGCATAGAGCAGCTCCCTCACCAATGAGGAAGAGACTTTTGTTTGAGAAAGCAGTCTACGGACATTATATACACTGCCAGATGTCCGATATCTGATGTAAATACCGTTTGGGTTTTCATAGAAGGCCACGAGAAAGACTATGGCGAAATAGATATTGAATAACATGGGTGAATAAATGTCACCCTCTGTGACCGCATTGTTTATAGGTATTTCCTCAGATAGAGTATCGTTAAAGCTAACTCTAGCCTTCATTCCGTCATGAAGAGAACTAATCAGACCCACAAATTTCTCAGGGCAGCCCAGCTTTCATAAGATTTTCCAAAGAGTTGATCTATTTACGGTGTCAAATGCTTTTGATAAGTCAATGAAACACTGGTACAACGGAAGATTTTGTTCTTTGCACTTCTCTTGCAATTGTCGAGCACTGAAAATTATATCCATAGTGCCGTGGCTTGCATGGAAACCACACTGTGATTCTGGTACTATTCCATTGACATTTGTGTGGACTAATCTATTTAAAATAATCCTTGAAAAAACCTTTCCAACAGTAGACAGCAAAGATATACCCCTAAAATTGCCGCAGTCCGACCTGGAACCCTTCTTATACAAAGACACAAGTATTGCATCTCTCCAGTCCTGAGGTACTTCACTTCCCCATGCATTTTGGATGACTTGCTCCAGGAGATCGATCATTCTCTCAACGCCATTCTTTAGAATATCTACTGTTATACCATCCATTCCTGGCGCTTTGTTGTTTTTCATTTGACTCACAGAAGCTTCTATCTCACCTCTGGAAGGTGCTTCATCAAGAGCCATAATTGGCTCGTGTTGCTTAATGAGATCTAGTAGAGATTCATCAACGACTGGATGGCGATTAAGGAGTTCGCTATAATGTTTACATCATCGTTTCTTGATGTCCTCTGGTTGTCTCAACATGGTACCGTCTTTTGATTTGAGAGGAGCAAAAGTTGATTGCTGCGGACCATAGATCTCTTTGATAATTTGGTAAAACAATCTCGAGTTTTTACTGTTTGCTGCAAGTTGTGCCTCTTCTGCTTTCTTCAGCCACGACTGGTTTTGGATTTCACGCATACGTGTTTGTGCCACTCTTTGGAAATCCTTGTATGTTTTTTGTAGCTTCCATTTTTGCTTGGTTAGATAGACTTGATGACAAGGTTTTCTAGAAAAGATTGCGTTTCGTTTCAAGAAGTGCATTAATTTCCTCATAATTTTCAGCAAACCAATCTTGGCACTTCTTTTTCCGATCTCCTAAAATGCCACTGAAAGCACTTTCACTTTGAAATCCTCCCATAAATTTGTTTCATCTAGTTCGATAGACGTAAGTGCATTCTCGAAGATGATCTTTGTTTCAGGGAGATGAAAAAATTTTCAGACCTCAAGATTTTTGCTTTTTTTGTGCATGATGCGGTGCTATGTCGTGCTTTGGGGTGGATTCTAAGTTCCATTTTTGCTCTTACCAGGCGATGATCCGCCCAACATTCAGCGCCTCTCATAACTCGGACATGGTGAAGATCTTGTAGATCACGCCGACGAACAATAACATAATCAATCATGTACCAATGTTTAGAACGTGGATGTTGCCATATGCCTTTGTATTTGTTTTTTTTTTCTGACGAAACCACGTGTTTCCAATCACGAGATCGTGCTCGTTGCAAAACTGCAAGAGCTGAAGGCCATTGCTGTTTGCATTTCCCACTCCATATGAACCTAAACATTTCCAAGTTTGAGAATCCCTCTCCACTATCGCATTGAAATAGCCAAGTAGAATGATCTTATCATCCTCAGTGATATTGAGAAAGAGTTTCCTTAGCTCATCATAAAAAGAGAGTAGGTTTGTTTCAGGGGAGTCCATGGTTGGGGCATAAACCGACACGATTGTGACAAAACGTTTTTGTCGCAGAGGAAGACGTACAGAAATAATACGTTCTGATTTACCAAAAGGAAGTTCCTGCAAGTTTTTTTTTAATAGGGAGGATTTGATGGCAAAACCTACACCATGTTTTCTCGCTTCATCAGCAGGTTTCCCCCTCCAAAAGAAAATATAACCAGAGCTTGTCTCTGTGAGCTGACCATCATCAACAAGACGTGTCTCAGAGAGACCAGCAATATCTACGTCATAAAGAGAAAGCTCCCTGGCCAACAGAGTAGTTCTGCGATGCGGCCTTTCAGACAGCTTATTTTCAAGTAATGTTCGTACATTCCAGCATGCAACTTTCATGCCAAAGGAGGTGGAAAACCGATTTGTATGTTTGTGATTTTTTGATAATGGCCGGGTTTTTGTCTTTAATTTTGGTACCACTAAATGAACAATCCGCCAGCCGTGGCTACTGGCCAGATTATGAGGCAAAGCATTTGTTTGGGATATCTTTTTTTTTCTAATCCCCGCACGAAGCAAGCAGTGCTCTCCTAGAAAGGCTGCTTTGACACCCTTAACTCCACCGAATCATGTCTTTGGCATCTATTAGACAATTGAAGCGATGTTAAGATAAGTTAAGAGTCGCCATTGTGCACAGTTCGAGCTACATACTCCCAGTTTGTTAAACCTGTATGCGCCTCCAAAACGTATATCGCCAGTGGACTTGGTTAAGTGATGCTTCGTAAGAAAGCATCACAAAAAAAGTGTCAGGTCTTATGCTACTGGTACCATATAACCTAGTACTACCTGCCGCATGGTCGGGTCAACGGCGACTAAACTGGTTCCCCACCAGCTTTGTCTGGTGAGGAGGGTGGCTAGTCTCCCAGAAAGATAAAAAACAATACCTTGCAAGGGGCGGATGAACCCCTATGGGGTCAACGGCCAACTAGCATTTATGTTTTATAAGGGATAGACGAGACTCCTCAGCTTAAGAGAAAGCAACTCATCTCCTAGATGAGTTGCTTTCTCTTAAGCTGAGGAGTCTCGTCTATCCCTTATAAAACATAAATGCTAGTTGGCCGTTGACCCCATAGGTCAGTAAAGTAAAGTAAAGTCTGATATAAAACTATGTGAAAAATGTATAGGTAAACACATAGGAACTTTACCGGGGTAGATGGGGACTCCTTAGCCACTGTTGTGGTAATCCATCTAGAAGAAGGAAAACTCCAAATATCAAACCTGAGTGTTTGGTATGGACCAATCGACTCATTTTATGTGCCATTGAAAAACTATGCCACACGCGAAAAGTGGACTGAGTGCAGTGCAAGCTCAATTCACTATAAAGAAACTCACGCACAGATACCTCTTTGACATTTTTTCGTGTTTTTCTGTGGTTAATATATATATATATATATATATATATATATATATATATATATATATATATATATTAACCATTAATATTATCAATATGTATATATATATATATATATATATATATATATATATATATATATATATATATAGAGAGAGAGAGAGTGTGTGAAAGAGAGAGAGAGAGAGATTGATAATATTGGTGGTTAATATATATATATATATATATATATATATATATATATATATATATATATATATATATATATATACATCGTGATTACGATTACAATGTAAAAATCATAACCAGTGAATATTAGGTTTCGGGCCTTTCATATATATATATATATATATATATATATATATATATAAACATATATGTATATATATATATTCCCAGTCTATTCTTGTCTAATTATCTATCTATGTTTTCTCAGACTATTCATATCTATCTATCTTTTCTCAGTTTATTTGCATTTAATTTTCTATCTATATTTTCTCTGTCTGATTATATCTAATTTTCTAGCGATCTATCTATATATCTATCTATATATATATATATATATATATATATATATATATATATATATATATATATTTATATGTATGCATGTATATATATATATATATATTTCTTAGTCTATTTATATCTATCTATCTATCTATCTATATTTTCTCAGTCTGTTTACATCTAATTTTCTATCTATCTGTATTTTCTCAGTCTATTTATATCTAATTTTCTATCTATCTATATTCTCTCAATCTATACATATATCTAATTTTCTATCTGTCTATCTATGTGCATATTATACCGATTGCATGACCCAATCTTCGGTCACTGCTTGACGTTTGATGTCATTAAGAACCGGTTTTATCTTCATACAAAAATATTGTTTTTCCTTGTATTCTGGCAGCTGTCATATCAGAGTTCATTCTTTCAAAAATTGAACAAACTTAGTGCATTTTCTTATTAATTCTAATACAGAAGAATAATAAGCGATTTTTTCCTGTATTATATCAACCATTTTCCGTATATTACACAAAAAGACAACGAAACTTTAAAATTATTTGTGCCGTTTACGAGGAAGTCACCGTGAATGATCGAATGAGTCCAACGTGATTGTTGTCAATTTCTCTCTGAATTTTTTTCTATGGCTGAGTAGACGAGTTGAGACTGGTATTAGTATTACTTTAGAACAATGACTTTTATAATTCGTAATAGGTAACCAGTATTCCCCGAATGTCCGCCTCAACCGCTAAAGATTATTTGCAATACTTTGGTTATGCCAATCGTCTTCATGTGTGACTTCTTACTAACATCTGCGATTAGCTACGTAAATATTTCAAAAACTGATATTGATTTTAAGAACATTTTGATGGGCGTTGAAAAGCGAATATTTATCATTACGTACAAATCCAGAGACCATTTAGCATGTGCAGTGGCCCGACTATAAATTTTATTGAAATCCTAGTTTTCAAACTAGAAGATGGTTGTATATGGAGATTTTGGGAGACGCAAATAATGGCTCTAACAAATACTACTCTCTATTAGGAACATTCAAGATCGCAGTTAAGGAAACGCATCTGGAATTAAATAAGAAAAATGTCGCATTCTTTCATTAGGATAATACTAGACGTCTATTTCCAGAGTAATGAAAAAAACATATATCTGAGGCAACTAAACACGCACTTCAGCGGAGTATATCCATGAAACAATATTCTTAATGTAACAATTTCATATTCAAATCAAGTTATTAATACATTATATAAAAATTAAAGCATGTAGATTATAGCAGAACGCATTACTGTATATAAGAGATCAAGAGATCAATAAGGCAAGACCCTTTACGTATTCGAAAACGTTCACAATCAGAGAACGTCTGAATAGACAGTTTCATCCAGCCAGTATGTATTACTAACTAGGAACCTACTGCAATGTTATGCGTTACTTATATCAAAACCTAACAACATATTCATATCAAGCATAGAAATAGTAAAACTTGGATAGAAAAAAAAAAAAAAAAGAGTTATGTTGCTTTCATTAATTGTTACGTGATATCTGTCGTCTTGATATACGATATGGCGAAGTGAATGCTGGACAATATCCTCAAAGATGAAGAAGAAACTTGTTGCAGCAGAAATGTGGTTCTACAAAAGAATGCTGAGGATACCAAGGACATAATATGTGAGTTAGGTCGAATTTCTAGAGAAAATGGAATGCTAAAAGGAAACTTAACT
Organism: Acanthosepion lycidas; assembly: GCA_963932145.1. Taxonomy (NCBI): domain Eukaryota; kingdom Metazoa; phylum Mollusca; class Cephalopoda; order Sepiida; family Sepiidae; genus Acanthosepion; species Acanthosepion lycidas. The sequence goes on along the minus strand of OZ010582.1, from coordinate 85,483,151 downwards.
TCGGGAAGAGACAGAAACTGTCTACGGCACATTATAAGAATTGGGGGGTTGGAATACATGAAGGATTGATGAAGAGAACACATAACATACTGATTAAATGGATGGCGGAACAGAGTTTGGGAGAAATAAGAAAAAGACCAATTTATTAAACGCTACAAAGGAAAAGAATTTGGGTAGAGACATGATCACCTGCGTGCTGAGGGACACGTGACATAAAGAAAAAGTATTAGGTTGGTGCAAAAATAATTTCGTTTTCTCACATAGTAACATATGTTAGAAAACGAAATTATTTTTGCACCAACCTAATAGAATGCACCAAAGCATAGCCAGATTTACGCATATCAGATTGATGTTATGATGGCTACATTTGATTAATACATTCGTAGTCTGTCTATATTTCTGAGATGAGGTATTATGTAAAGTATTTACATTATCCTCATCTTTGTCGCCATATTTGTCACAAACGTTTCGGCCGTCGTACGCTCCGGCCATCATCAGGTGGTTGGAATTTCGAACTGAACCCTTTATTTCGATCCCTGGGGTAGACTACTGTTCTAGTTCCACGTGCCATGTTTGATGGATGTCAGTTATCAGTTATCTCCAGTTAATTTCCCTCTGAAAGTTCTCCACTGCCTTAACCAGGTATTGAACTCACACTCTTTGGGTCTGTCACTGGATCTAACCAACGCCTTTATGCCACTGTGCCATGTGTCCTTGAGGACATCTGGGTATGATCCAGTGACAGACCCAAAGAGTCTGAGTTCAATACCCGGTTAAGGCAGTGGAGAACTTTCAGAGGGAAAATTAGCAGGTGATAACTGATAACTGACATCCATCAAACATGGCACGTGGAACTAGAACAGTCTACCCCAGTGATCGAAATAAAGGGTTCAGTTCGAAATTCCAACCACCTGAAGAAGGCCGGAGCGTACAACGGCCGAAACGTTGTGACAAATATGGCGACAAAGATGAGGACAATAGTCCGCATAATGTAAATACTGTAATATATTCGTATCAGAGCGTCAATTGTTGGGTGTGTTGCACTCCCAGTCAATAATAATAATAAGAAGAAGAAGAAGAATAAGAAGAAGAAGAAGAAGAAGAAGAAGAAGAAGATATTGTGCTTTCTTTTTTGATATTAGCAGATGATGCCGATTATAATATATATTTGAAGATCTTCAAAAATTACCAAATTACAATAATCTTGAAGTGTGGATCTCAAAAATGTATCACATGAAGACATCAATAATTCCTGTTTTAGTTGGAGTCCTCAAATTGATTAAAAATGATCCGATAGACACATTGAAGAAATTCCTGGTAACTATGCCTTAGAGAAATTGTACTCACAAGTACAGTAAGTTCACACATTACGAAGAGCTTTATCTATGTAAATTGTGTGTGATCTTAGATTTGTTTTGTTTTGTTTTGGCGTTTTTACAAAAATGATTTAATGGAAAATGTTATGTAGTCATTTCTGACTTTAGGTCTCTGTTTGGGATCTGGAAATAAATGTGTATACAACAGAAATCAAAGGTAATAATAATAATAATAATAATAATAATAATAATAATAATAATAATAATAATAATCGCAGACGCTACACTAGTGATGGCTTGCATGTTTTTTTATCTGATTTTTTATGGTGTTAAGTTGATATTTTATATCAAATTAAGGCTTCCTTAGTAAATAACACTTTTCAGTACCATGCCTTTGCTTGTCAGTTACCTGATCTGGCGTACTGATACCTCGCTAAATAATAATAATAATAATAATAATAATAATAATAATAATACATATTTTTACGGCAATTCTTCTAGTAGACAATCGTATTTAACAGATTAGACATTTTCTCCCTAATAAAATTATTATTATTATTATCATTATTTTTATTTTCTTTGATTTCTGGCGTTTACGCTTCGTAAAGTATGGGCTGTACTTGTCAGAACAATTTTTTTTTTGTATCTCCTTGAGGCATGGACTTCAGTTAGTCCATTGCAATCTTTTCCAACCAGTCCTAGGGCTCCAACTACAGCAGGGATTGTTGATGTTACCATATGCCACATTTTCGAGATTTCTATTTCAAGGTCCTTGTATTTTGACAGCTTTTTGAATATCTTCAAAGATACATTGCAGTCAGCAGGAACCGCTTTATCAATAAGAAGACACTTTTTTTGTTTGTGGTCTTTAATAACAATATCTGGGCGGTTGGCTTTGATTGTTCTGTCAGTGTGTATTGTGTAGTCCCATAGAATTGTAACAGGTCCTATCTCCGTAACCGGATCTGGGTGGTGTTCATACCAGTTTTTTTTCACTTTCCTTACCGTAGAAGTTGCAGATTTTCCAGTGCAGATATTGTCACACTCGGGTTTTATATTCAGTGGGTGCCAATATCGTGCAACCTGATACAAGATAATCAATATTATTATTATTATTATTATTATTATTATTATTATTATTATTATTACTAAATCCTCAAATTTTTGCCGCATCGCACCGCCATCTGAAAAATCATTGCTTGAACCAAATTTAACGAAATCTGTGTGCCTTGAAAATCTCCAACTTGACATTGTTTTCAGTTTTCATTAAAGACATCCCCGGTAGCATCAGCTATTTTTTACAGTAAGTTTCAGCGTGACACTATTTACGTCGCTAGAAAGAAAGAAGAAAAAAGAACGGCGAGAATTAAATTTAGGTGATAAGAAGCCATCACTAAAAGGACATTAAGCGATGTAGTTCTTTTTGCCAGAGAAAGATGCTAAAAGTTTTATTGTCATTGGCGAGAAGAGTAAGGTCGCGGATGTTTCGGATTTAATCTGATTTATGTTACGGGGCGGCGAATAAGATATATCCAATCTGCCATGGCAATGGTAAACATTTCAAGTTGGACAAGCGACCTCCCGCAGAATTCTAAAGAGATAAAAATTAAATAGGTCATCCGCTGACCGAAAAACAAAAATGTCCGCATACCACCTTGAAGGAAAAATTAAGCCTTTGTCTATATGCAAAATATCATTGAGAGGAGCATCTGTTTATTGTCAGGGCTGGCTATGATAGCGAAACTATTTTATCGGAACAGTTAATTAGCGATAGAATGCAAATACGTCCAATTGACCACCCACTTGTTTGGCGAAGGCCCCGGGTGATTGTGTTGTCGGGCAGAAGGAAAGAAAGAGAAAGAAAAGAAAAAGAATAAAAAGAAAAATGAAGATAATTTTTTTTTCTTTGAGCAAGAGGCTAGTCTGGCCACACCCACACCGCTGAGCGCCAATTGGCTGAATGATGGCATGAGCGTTAGGCGGAGGTAATCATGTGAAGAAGGAGGGGAGGCCTGTTGCGCCCCCTGAAGGGATAGGTGTGAGATGTCACTGTGAGAGAGAGGGGAAACCCGTTGACACCCTCTGAGGGTATGGAGAGATACCAATATGAGAACAGAAGAAGGTGGGAACACGAAAGACTTCCAAAAATGGAAAATAATAAATTTTCCTGACCGAAAACAAAGAAGTGGATTGTGGATTTAGAATTATCAAGGAACCTCAAACCCGACAAGCCCACCCCGGTTTTGGTCGGCGTCCATATAAGCAGAGTCGCAGCGTGAGAAAAGCAGTTCGAGTTCCAGTTGAGAGGCAGTTGAGTGAAGTTCGTAGTTGGAGTTGCACCCGCCACGCAGAAACCTGACTGAAAGATTTCACGTAAATCACGAACTCAACTTCTAACCAAGAACAATTTATTTTTGAAGAACCACTTAGACGCACACCACCAAAACAAGTTTTACGTATATCGCCTGAAGATACACCAAGAACCAGTTTCTTAAAGAACAAACAACTTAAAATGTTAAGACTCGCCTAACAAGCACAAAGAGACACAAATCCATATAGCGCGTTGGGAAGAAGACACAGTCCTGTATTCAGCAACCAGATATGAAATAATGTTATCCTTTTTTAACACATTTGAACTTTTCGAGTTTTTATTTTATTTTCTTTTACATATACTTGTGCGGTGTTACCCTTGATCGAACTCGGCTTGCATTACGGCCCGGCGACTGACTGATTTCGTCTGCCTAAGATCAAATCACAACGTGGGTAGGGTAGACAAAACGGTTACTTCGGTAACCAGACGTTGGAGGCGAGCTGGGAACAACAAGGCTGATACCGAATCTAACCAGATTCCCATCCGAATCACCAAAAGGTTAGAATGTCACTTTGGTGCCGCGACCAATACCAAGCCAGTTGGTCGTCACAGGACAGGATAGCACGACGGACGTGGCCAGGCAAACGTCACATTTGGCGCATCGACACCAGGGGACGTCACATCAGCCTGTACAAGGCCTGGAGGCCACTCGAGGATGTGGGTTACCATAAGAGGTAGATTATATGGATAAGAGGGGAAGGTAACGTTTGACTCTAGACTTAATCAGGTTATAATTGTAGTGATCGAGGAAGCATCTTCGAGGGAATCTATTTCATAGGGCAGTGATTAGCGGGAAGAAGCTATTTGAGTGGAACTTACTTCTCGCCGATGGAATACGGAAGGAATGTGGGTTTGATTGCTACGATGTAAGTGGCATGGCAGGACCTATCCTGTAGGTCAGACCTTGGGGGACAAGGAGATGAAGTTCGTCCGAGCACTTTCTATGGTAGTAGCGACAGAGCAACGAGAGACTAGCCGCATGTCGCCTGTGAGACAGAATTTGGAGTGTGGAAAATAATTCTTCTACATCAAGGAATCGGAGACGCTTTTGAACTCTATCAATACAGGAAAGCGAGGTTTAGCTACTTCTGTCCAAATATGACAACGGTACTTCATTTTCGGCCTGATCTGGAGCTTATAAAGCTAGAGGGTATCACGATGAGTCAGGTACTTACTAGAGCGGTACAGGGAGCCGATCATTTTTCCTGCATCTTTAGCTATGGAACGGATATCGGAATTCCACTTTAGGTCTGATGTGAGCTTGAGGACCAATATCTTCTCGAGGCACGGAGGCCTCCTCCTGGAGACATCGTTCATCGTCAGAGTTTGATCGTCGGTCTAAACTACGCAGTTATTCTGATGTTAAACATTTTTCCTGTATCGATAGTAAGTATGATCAGTCCGATAATTTCAAATTGGCGGCTGATGTCAAAAACGGCAAACTCTTTCTAATTGGGCCAAAAGATGTTTTGTTAATTTGAATACATCCCAAACGGATCGGCTCTCATTCTCTCGTTGAACTTTCTGGGTTAACGTTCTCTTCGGACATGATGTGAAAAAACTATATTAAATCCATTGCTAGGTCAACTGCTAAGAAAGTTGGTTCAATGTATAGTCCTAGACAAATTTTCTCTCCAGAATCTCTCTTATATATATATATATATATATATATATATATATATATATATATATATATATATATATATATATATATATATGTCTACTATTAATCCATTCTTAGAATATAGCTGCCACATTTAGTCTTTTGCTCCCACTATAGATTTAGAGATCCCTAATAAAATCCAAAGAAGAATCAGCAATATTATGGATCCTGATATGGCGTCTCGGCTTCAATTACTTTCCGACTGGTTTAAAGTTGCTTCTCTGTGCAATTTCTATAGATACTTCATGTTAACTGTTTGGATAAGCTCTTCAGCATAATGCAATAATGCAACACCCTCCCCGGTCGTCCAAATATTCCACCACCACGGCTGGTCGCTGAAGTGACCGCTTCAATCCAGGGATAACCTTATCCCACGTTGTGATTTAAGTTTGATCATAAAGCAGCCAATATCGAATCCTCGCAGTTATCTTCGTGTTGGGCCGGTCCAAGCAGGTCGAAGACGTACAGAAAAAAAATAACACTCAAATAAATTGAACAATCAGAAATATTGTTTTTATATCAGTTCTCCGTACAATAATTAGTTTATATCAGAGTTCGCATGCAATTAATTATTAGCCCAACCTACATGTAAATCGGAAGTGATATTATTGTTGACATGGCAACATCTAGTTTGTTGTTGTTGGTAAGGCTCGGCACAAGGCTAAATTCGGCAGGTTCTCTTCGGCAGGCAATCACGTGGAGTGTATTACGAGCGGTGACTGGGACGAATTCTCCGCCGCCTCTTTCCTGTCTCTGTCTCCGTCTCCGTCTAACGAATTCGCGCATTTGTATTTATTGACATTCTTTCAAACTGGCGCGAATCACGGCGCTTAGGGAGATTCGATAAATCCCCTTTGTTGTCAGCTTAATTCATAATTTCCGCGAATTCCCTTCTTCCACTCTCTCATATTATTACCTCTCACTAAATCTCCTCGGTGAGCGTGGTTGGCTCATCCACCCACTCCTGGTATTTCAACTTCAGTTTTCGTCTAGGTGAAATGATCTTCAAATTCGTTGTTTACGAAAATGAAATTTTCGCTTTACAGCTTGCATTTTCAGCTGCGTAGAACACATGTCAATCATCATTGCCCTCTAAGTCTGGCTCACTTGTTCAAACTGCTCAACATACAATTCAATTCGTTTATGTGTGAATTAAATCCTCAATTCTTCCCACGGGATTTTGGTATTAACCCTTCTCCTTTCAATGTCTCTCGGTACATAATGCTTTCTTATGTTTTAACCAAATTTTCTTCTGTTATACCGCGGCAACAACTAATAGTATCACAAAGGTACCTAGACTTTATGAATTTAAACGCAGTACTCGACTGGCGAGGAGGTCTCACTAATTTGAAGTTGAGTTGGTTAGATATAACCGTATGTTTTAGGCTGACAGTTTCTTTTCTTACACACCTCGCTTATGGAACTCGCTTCCGGCTCCATGCTATCCGACTTTAATCTTCAAAACTTTAAATGCAATGTCAATCGCTATCTATTGACCTCCTGATTACTCTTCTTTTGTTCTCGGTCTTTAGTAATGTTTTCTAATTCTTCCACGCTCATTAATCCCTTGTGTCTTAGTGGCTTTAGTGCCTTGCTTGGGGTGATCTCGTTAAAAATGCTACCTAGGAATATGAAGGAGACAGGTTAGGATACAAAGATATAAGCAGGCTAAAATTCGAATGCTGATAAAGTCTTCACTTTCCAAATAAATGCAGCTCAAAATTGTCGAACTTAATAGACCGAACTGCACTGCACCCAAAGTCTAACAGCAGCAAATTTGCACGAGGAGGCCTTATGAAATGCGAAGGCCTATTAAATTGCCTGACTGTTGTCAAAGGTGAATATGCTTCTCGGTGAACAGTGAAGGCAAACCGCTGCAATATTCAGCATCGTAAATGGACATTGGTAGAGGTGGGTGAATTGGAAGGATAATAATATTAGGTTGGTGCAAAAATAATGACGTAATAATGTCGTTTTTTGACGTTACAAAATACGTTAAAAAACGACATTATTACGTCATTATTTTTGCACCAACCTAATAGTTCAAATCGAGAAAGATGCGGGAGAAACTTGACCAACGATTGGACATGCGGTTGCATGGAAATTTAGAAAGAGCAACGGAATTATTGAAGAAGGTCTGTGAACCCTACGAGGAATGGTTGAAGCACGGTGTCCTGAAAAGAGAGAGTGAAAGAGTAATCCTGGCTACGCAAGACCATACCTTTCATACGAAAGCCATACCCAGCAACGTGTACAACATTACGTAGGGGTTAGTAATCATCATCATCATCAACATCAAGAAGGTCTAGGAGATGATGGCATAGGCTACTCTGGGAACGCATCATACACAGTGACTACTCTAGGCAAGCCGACACACCAGATAATTTCATAAAGGGCTTTAAAGAAAGCATAAATGATATCTTATCTACTTGTTCATACCGTTTGAGAAAAATCACAAGCATTTAGCATTTAAATGCAACCGTTATTCTAGTAGTAGTAGGATAACTAGGAATGATTAATCAGAACACTAGTATATACATTAAAAACGTCCAGGGAAACAAATTTTATTTTAAATACAAGGGATTGTGTCAATTAGTACAGCTTACATATTTGTAAAACTTCTTTTAATAACTTCCTAAAAAAAGCATTCGTTTACCTGAAATCTCGGATGAAAAACTTGGTTAATGAGTGTATCAAGCATCAAAGGAATAAAAATAATTGTCAAAGAAAGAGAAACGGAAGTATTGAAGAAGTTCCGTGAAGCCTCTCAAGAACGGTTGAAGCACGGTGACCTGAAACGACGGATTAAAAATTGTAATCATTGCTACGCAGGAAGAAGCCTTACATTACGAAAGGCAAAGCCAGCAACGTGTACCACACGACGTCGGGGTGAGTGATTTGTCGAAGTCTTCCACAATTCGTAGCAGATCATATGTATTCCTTTTAATGAAATGCTAATTGACTCTTTGTGGTCGTTCCGAGTGTAACTGACCGCCGGTCTCAATGGAAAAGCTGCTCGCCTACTGATGCCATTTGTTATATATATTTAGGAAATACACTGTGAAAACTAGAAACAAATAACAAATATATCTCACGAAATTGAAAAGGATAAACATACTAGATTTCAAAGAAATTCACAGACAATAAAACACTTTTCAAACAGAAAAATAACGATTTGAAACAAACTACGACAAATCACTAACCCCAACGTCGTGTGGTACACGTTGCTGGATTTACCTTTCGTATGTAAGGCTTCTACGTGCTTAGCAATGATTAGCATTTTTAGTCCGTCTTTTCAGGTTATCGTGCTTCAAAAAATTCTTGGCAGGCTTTATGAACTTTCTTCAACACTTCCGTTGCTCTTTCTTTGACAATTATTATTATTATTTTGCTGCTTGATACACTCATTAACGATGCCTTTCACCCGAGATTTAAGAGAAACGAATGCTTTTCTTAGGAAGTTATTGAAAGATTTTTTACAAGTATGTGAGCAGTACTAATTAACACAATATTTTGTATTTAAAATAAAATTTGGTTTCCTAGACTTTTTAAAATGCATATACCAGTGTTCTGATTAATCATTCCTAGTTATCCTCCTACTACTGGAATAACGGTTGCATTTAAATGCTAATTTTTTGTGATTTTTATTTCCATATCCTTATATTTATAGAGAGTTTATCAAATTCATTACCTGAAATGATTTTTATCAAATGATATGATCAAGTCGATAAGATCGCATTTCTGCTTTTCTGAAGACTGTTATGATGATAAAGCAGACACCTGGTATCTTAGAAGAGAATTACAGACTTAGTAATAAGGGGCAGATAATTATCGTTTTCACTTTTATCTTTTAGCTGTATCGAAGGTGAACGAAGATTTCTGGTACAGTATTTGGTGAAAATTAAAAACTGCTGCAATATACAGCACCATAGATGACTATTGAGAGAGGGTGTTTAACTGGAAGGAAACGAAGAATTCAAGGCGAGAAACGCATGGGAGGAACTCAACCAACTATTTAACATGTTTTTCCATGGACAGTTTGAATGAGCAACGGAAAAGTTGAAAGACCATGAAGCTTACCAGGAATGATTGAAGCACGCTGACCTGAAAAGAGGGACTAAAAATTGTAATCATCGCTACGTAGTACCAAGTCTTACATACAAAAGGCAAAGCCAGCAACGTATATCACACTACAGATGAACTTAAGTAAAGGTTCCGTGGTGAGAAGCAAGATAATTTCACGCATGTAATCAGTGGCTGTAAAATGCTGGCACTAAGAGAGAGAGAGAGTACAAATGACTACATGAACTTGTTTGCCTTAATATGCACTGGATCTTGTGAAAAAAAAATATGGCTATACCGTATCCGAGGAATGTTACAATCAGGTACAATTGAGAATAATGCAAGCCAATGTTAGTCTGGGATGATGACCTCCAAACAAATCGATCTATTGAACACCGAACACCAGATATAATCATTCTCAAAACAACTTAAAATGAATGCCAAATAATTGATGAGGTCATCCGTTTTGATTACAATATAGCAACAAATCAAATAGAAAAGATAAGCAACTACTCTGCCCGGAAGGTTGAGATTAACTTATTACAGAAAATGCAAGAGAAAAATATTAAAATAACCCCGGTAGTGATTCGGACACTCGGCTCCACCCCATTGAAGTTTAAAGAATATGTCGACCAACTTGGCGTAAAATACACTTTAGAAACGTTACAAAAATTTTCGTTTTGGCTACAGGAAGCAAACTACAAAAGTAGTGTCTGTCTGAAGTACTTGCTACTTACCAGGCAGTATTCAAGATATTTGCATAACAACGGCACCAGGATTCATTCAGAATAATTGTCAAACTATCTATTTTATTGTTCCAAACGGGTGCGAACTCGGTTCCAAAAAACGGAAAAGATACGAAAATATCAAGATCTGGATAGGAATTTGAAGAAATTAGGGAAGAACTGTACTGATTATAGCATAGCACCCCGCCAAAAAATAATGTAAAAGATAGATAACTACACTGACATGAAGTTTATGAATCCGAAGGCGTACTGAGGATAGCGAAAGCTATCTTCAAATACCTAAGCAAAATATTAAGAATCAGTAATTTCTTTTTTATAAATAAAGAAACGGCTACTGAATTGTTATGTAATATTGATCCTCCTATGTGCTAGTGACTTCTGTCTAATTTCATTAGAGACGGGGAGGATACTTGAAGCAACATAAGTTTAGTTCTACAGAAGGATACTGAGAATCTCAGGAAATGAACACTTGAGAATCGAACACGTTCTAGGGAAAATGGATGCAAAAATGACACGGAAAGAGACAGTTTAAATTTCTAGGACACATCAGGAGGAAAGTGGGCTTATAAAATATAAAACTCACAGGACATAGAGAAGACAAGAAGAACAACAGAAATCAGTGCTTACCCTACTTAACGATCTTGGGTAAATGGTTGACAAAACAGGAATTAAGAGAGATAACAAAAACATAAACTTTATTAAATGTCACAAAAGACAAAATAACTGTGGAGAGCCATGATCGCCCTCGTCCTGAATGTGTATATTTACTATAACTTGCACTCAGGCTAGCGCAAAAAATAAGGTTACGACGTGTCAGAGACATTCTACGAACATGTTCCACTGAAAATAATGAAAGAGGAAGCCAAACCAAAGATATTCTTGAACTTCGAACAGATGAACGCTCAACACAACCGAAAATGAACGCCAAATAATTGATGTGGCCATGACTGCTGGCTCCAGTATGACAGCAAAACAAGTATAAAGGACCTACAATTACTGGAACCTGATATGATAATTAGATTGTGGAAAATATCGGATGTTAAAGTTATCCCTTCAGCGATTGGGGTACTATGCTCCCTTTATTAAATTTAAAAAAATATGTTGACCAATATACTTTTTTTTTTAAGCGTTTCACCCCAAGCAAGGCGAGAAGCCACTAGGACGCAAGGGGTTACAGAAAATTTGGAGCAAGATCAGATAGGAGTGATAGAAGAGAGTATGAGGAGAAGGGTAGTGGATAGATCAAGGCAACTGGAGATGTCGATTGACATTACATTTGAATATTTGGAGATTATAGCTCTCAGGGATACTGGAATAGGGAAATGAATTCCACAGGCGAGAGGTGCGAGACATGAAGCAATTGGAGTAGAAGGGACGGCTACATTTAATAGTTTCTACAGTGAAAGGGTGAGAGCGGGATGCCAGCCGCGTAGAGCGCTTGAATTCATGAAGTCTGGGAACCAGCAAATGCAGCTCCTCAGAGCAATTGCCATGAAAGTATTTGTAAAAAAGACAGAGAGGCGATGGCGCGTCTGTGAGAGTGTGACTGTAGACGAGATGCCAGAACAGGGCCAATTATATTGCATATCCGCCTCTGGAGCTTATCAAGAACCCCGCGGCAAACAGAAGGGGCTCCAGACTATATATGGCAGCAATACTCCATGCAAGGGCGAATTGTTGTTTTGTAGATCTGAAGGAACGATTCCGGGGAGAAAAATTTCCTGGCGCAGCTCAGGGAGCCAACTTTCCTTGCGGTGGACGAAGCAATTGACTCAATGTATTTTTTCCATCTCAGGTCAGCAGTCAACGTGAGACCGAGCAGCTGCAGAGAGGTGCTCTCGTGAATTTGAGCGTCAGAACTTCTAATGGAGGGCAGGGAAGGATCTCTGTGGTGATTAACAGAGAGCAGTCTTGTTTTTGAGGCATTAAAGTTGACCAGCCAATTCTTGCCCCAGTTCACAACCGATCGGAGGTCCTTTTCGAGACGCACGGCCAGGTTAGTTTTGTCAGCGACACTAGATTTGTTTTTGAGGCAGGAATAAATTTTGGTGTCATCCGCATAGATGCCAACTTGGGAATTTATGGCGTCAGGAAGGTCATTTATGTAGATAAGGAATAGAGTGGGGCCTAGGATGGAGCCTTGAGGAACACCTGCGTTCGTGGGATATCCGTTGAGAACGACCTTCAATTCACGGTTTGACAGGAATGATTGTATTAGGTCAAACAATCGACCCGTAATACCATAACCCTGGAGCTTGCGAAGAAGGCCGGCATGCCAAACCTTATCAAACGCTTTGGAGATGTCTGAAATACTGAATCCCAATTTCTGATTTGGAAAGGTGTTGTTTGACTCTACTTTTGGAGTTTTAGCTTTTATTATCAAACAGCAAATCATTCTTAAAACAGCTATGAATAACTATATAGTCAATATAAAAAATCTCATCATCAGTACACTAGCCACTTAAAAAAAAAAAAACTAAAATTTGTATTTCTTGTGGAAAATAATGACACGTTTGTTTAAGAAATGGCACATTTTTTTTTATTATGTTTTATAGATTATGCAAAAGCGTTTGATAAAGTACGTCAAAGTGAACTGTTTGTACAGTTAGGTAAAATTTATATATTTAGGAAATAATACAGAACTGATACTAGGAGCAAACCACCTGCATATGCATAGAAAATGAATTCAGTAAATAGACAAAAAAAAATAGAAAGAAGCGTAAGAGAAGAATGTGTCTTCCCACTGGATCTATTCAAACAATACTGTCAATTGTAATGGCTGAACAGACTTAATCCGGAACATATATATATATATATATATATATATATATATATATATATATATATATATATATATATATATATATATATAATGAATAGACTTAGTTATGAATGCAAATAGAAAGATATGAAGAGAATGAGGTAGATATAAACAGAATGAGATAGATATAAATAGAATACGATAGGTATAAACAGAATGAGATAGATAGATAGATAGATAGATAGATAGATAGATAGATAGATAGATAGATAGATAGATAGATATGAATAAATTTAGTTATGAATCCAGATAGGTATGAACAGAATCAGATAGATAGATAGATAGATAGATAGATAGATAGATAGATAGATAGATAGATAGATAGTTTGAATTAAGATAGATACGAACAGAATCAGATAGATAGATAGATAGATAGGTAATAGATAGATAGATAGATAGATAGATAGATAGATAGATAAATAGATAGATAGATAGATAGATAGATAGATATGAATAAATTTAGTTATGAATCCAGATAGGTATGAACAGAATCAGATAGATAGATAGATAGATAGATAGATAGATAGATAGATAGATAGATAGATAGTTTGAATTAAGATAGATACGAACAGAATCAGATAGATAGATAGATAGATAGGTAATAGATAGATAGATAGATAGATAGATAGATATAGATAGATAGATAGATAGATAGATAGATAGATAGTACTTCTATACACAAGCAGAAAGTTCTGATCTTTACAAAAACATAATTAACTCAACAGAAAATATTCCACATGCTTGTGTGTGTGGTATGAAAATTGACAAACGCACACAAGCTCACAAACACAATCGCGCACACACACACGCGCACACACACACGCGCACACACACACGCGCACACACACACGCGCGCACACACACACGCGCACACACACACACGCGCACACACACACGCGCACACACACACACGCGCACACACACACGCGCACACACACACGCGCACACACACACGCGCACACACACACGCGCACACACACACGCGCACACACACAATCGCGCACACACACACGCGCACACACACACGCGCACACACACACGCGCACACACACACGCGCACACACACACGCGCACACACACACGCGCACACACACACGCGCACACACACAATCGCGCACACACACACGCGCACACACACACGCGCACACACACACGCGCACACACACACGCGCACACACACACGCGCAAACAAAAAAATTGGTTCTGGAAACAGATAGTATTGTTTCAAATAATTATCTGCGTAACTTTTATTATTTTTAAAACTCCAAAAGGAAAGTCAAGAGCCGGTCTTATATAATGGTTGTTTTAAGCTGTCAGTCAAGAGTGAATATTTCAGACGTAATGATTTGTTAAAAGCCTAAGTGTTTGGCGCTTCCTCCCAGTTGACTCGGTGTAGTTGTCAATCATAAACAGACGTCAGACTGTTCGCTATAGTGAATCTCTTGCCGGCTTAAAAACGATGAAATATAACAGTCTAATTACTGTCTCTTTCTCGCTCACGGTTTTACAGTCAACTGCTTACGGTCTCAACTCTTCTTGCCGGGAATGAAATGCAATATAGAACTAAAACTGAAAGTAAAGAAAAGCATTGTCATATAATACATTGCATGATTCGAAATGTTTCTTTTTTTTTCTCTCGCTCTCACTCCCTCTCTCCCGATGGGAAAATACACAAAATCACAACGAAGAAAGGAAAAGTAAAATTAACTCAAGCAAAAGAATATCAAATTGTAGTTCCGACTGATAGGCAACATGGAACATAAATCATTCTTCATTCGGGAGAAGATTCACCCCCGACGCCTTTTTCTTGCAACTGAGAAACTAAACTGAAGACTAACTTTGACTTCTTGGCCGCAGTCTTTTTAAAACTCTATTGAACTCAGTTATACCACTTGTCTAAAATCATGAAGGTATCAGCTTGCAGGACGCATCTGAGCGACGAGAGGTATAATTATTTAAAGATTATTATTTTAAACGAGATGTACCCAACAGAACGACTAATGTTCATTTCTTAAGCTGTGAGGATGACAACTGTCTTTCACCTATTTTCATTCTTCAAGATTTTCGCCGACACCTTCTTCCAAAAGCAACCCCGAAGACGTAACTTTTAACCAAAATCAACAGACCATTCCCAAACGGTTTAACAAAGCCTCGTTGCTAAACAACTCGAACAGAGAGAAAGCTTTGTGCAATATTTCTGTAATTTTAAAATATCTTATTTTTAAAACTAGCAGCATGACCCGGCGTTTCCCGTGCTTGATTAAAAAATCGTACGATTCATACAGCAATCGCTATCATTTGACTTTAAATATGTTTGCCCTTCCTTGCCTTTAAAGGAGTGCCCTTTGCCGTGCTGATGTCGCTACATGCCTTACTTCTTGCCTATCTCACACTGCGATTTTTTTTCTAAGCTCTATACTAAGCATTACATCTGTTACGAAAAAAGAACTAAACAGAATGAACACAAAACGATCTGTTTTAAAAAAGGACTCGTAACTGTAAAAACCGAATGAAAAAAAGAATGTTAACAACAAATACTTTTTCACACTCAACCCAGTTCTGCGGAATCAGAATCAACGTTGAGTTTAAGCAAGCGAATGGGCCAATTGGAGTAAAGTGCCATGCAGATTTAATTTTTTTTCAGTAGTGACGAATTCAGCTATCGATTTTTTTTTGCATTCTAGCATACTAGTTAACATTCGTGCCAGTCAGCTGTTGGCTCTCACGCTGGCCAATAGAATCTTCCTGCCTATTCGTAGCAGCCAGCTATATGCTCTCACGCTGGCCAGTAGAAAATGGCCGCAAACTACATGAAAACTGCCATAGAAGCATGAAAAAATCGATTATTTCCACTATCGATGGGAGTTGGGAAATGCAAAGTCGGTCTTGGCCTTCCCGTTAAATTGGAGTATGTGCATGTAAATTTTGGTGCAAATCCGTCGAAAATTGCGGCCGTGCATTCGTTACACACACACACACACACACATCCTGCATTTTATAGATAGAGATAAACCCTAGAACATTTGACTACAATTCTCATTTTATTTATTTTCATTTTAACACGTAATTTATGAACGGTAAATTTTTTTTCAACTTTATAATTCGAACAGGTTTTTTATTTATTTATTTCGCTATTCCTTTCATTTTTTTTTCGATATTAAGTCCCTATTTTATAATTCCTTTTCTATAAATATTTTCATAGTAATTGTTCGTATGAGTTCTCCACTGTGGTACGGAGACTTTATCAATTTAAGCAAATACTATATTGATAACAGCGTCTCACCAATTTAGAGTTTAATTAACTAGATGTAACCGTAACTTCTATGGCAACAGTTTCTCTTCTCCAACTCTTCGCTTGCAAAACTCTCTTCCGGCTCCATGCTTTCGGTTCAACTTTGATTTTCAAAAACTTTAAATGTAATGTCAAATCGTTATCTATTTGATTACTCTTCTTCTGTTGTCGTTCCTTCATGATGTTTCTCTTTTTTTCTTATTCTTTCACACTCAGTAACCCCTTGTGTCTTAGGGGCTTTACTATCTTGCTTGTGTTGAAATGATTCAAATATATATATTGCACAAATCATTTATATCCGGAGAAATCACTTTTATTAACATCGATACGACTTAAGATAATCTAAGAACTGTAAAATCAAAAGATTAATACATTTTCTATTCAACAGAAGAATTAAACTAATGATTTGTAAAGAATAATATTTCGGTGATATGTCTGTACATGACGAAAAAATGGTATAGAGACCGCGGTCTAGATAGAAATTAATAAGGATGTTAAGTAAAAATATCACAATGTTTCTGAATCACTAAAATGAATCAAACCACAATAAAAAAAGAATATTTCATAACTCTCAGAGGACCAGTTAAAATGAAGAGACTACAAGCTCAGTATCCGTAAACACCTGTTCTGGTTGATTCCCAAACTGGATAATAAAAGATTTTAGCAAATAAGAAGATGTTGACTACGTAGAAGACTAGCAAATCGCTGGTCCCCAAATTGTCCTTTTCATTGATATTGGAAAGACAAGAGAATAGTTTCCTATTGCCTTCTCCAAGGCTTTGGGAAAAATAAGAAAAGTAA
Source organism: Acanthosepion lycidas (assembly GCA_963932145.1). Taxonomy (NCBI): domain Eukaryota; kingdom Metazoa; phylum Mollusca; class Cephalopoda; order Sepiida; family Sepiidae; genus Acanthosepion; species Acanthosepion lycidas. The sequence continues at coordinate 85,466,079 of OZ010582.1, read as the reverse complement.
TTTATCTTCTTCCTAACTGGCTATCATCCACGAATAGATCGCACAGTCTCCCTTGGCCGCCGAATGGGCACCAGATCAAATCTCACTATGATTGACCAATTCTGGGTTTGTGAGACTATATTACTCATAGTTGGAGGTTTTGAATTCAGAAGTGTCCTTCTCCTTGACCGGTTGCCACACATACCTTTAGGACACAGTCTGTCATTCTCCATAGCCGAGGTGGAGAAAAATTGCTTCATAACTTCCCTAAAGGTATTTGTACGCAAGTGAAAGTAAGGAACTCGACTGGAATTCTAACTTTACTTACCGATTTCAGTTTTCAGGAATTTCAGTTTGTAGTTTTTCTCTATTTTTCATTGAGTGTGAAAGGAGTGGATAGGTTTGTTTATCATCCGGTTCACACTTCGCACAGTTTTTTTTTTTAATAGTTGTAGAGGTTTATCTTTTTTTCTAGTTTAGGATTGAGTTTTCTGTTCCTTCTCAAGTCATCTCATTCTCTCTCACTTCCAGTAGCCACTTGCATCTTACTGGCGTCATCACCTTGTATGAGATGAATTGATTTCAGTGGTAATATTTGTATTACCTGAGATACATTGGTGGCTGTAAATTCTATCGTTGCTGAAATAAACTGTTATGGCCCAAGTTCCTTGTGCCACGGTGATGGTCCAAGGTTAGAACCAATGAAAGAATAACACGAACACAGGTACGGAATACAAAGATATATTAGGTTGGTGCAAAAATAATGTCGTTTTAGATAACAGTACCATATGTGAGAAAACGACATTATTTTTGCACCAAACTAATATTACAACAGAAATATAATACAAAGAAGTAGAAGTATTAGTAAAGACTATCAGATTTGGTTAGAGTGAACTATGTTGTCTCGACAAGTATCACTATTCCAATGTCTTTACAATTTGCTCTCAATTATCTCGGTATTTATCAATCCACCCACGAGGACCGAATGTGGCACAAGGCCGGTTTAATGTGGTTATATCCGAGCCCGTAGGCTCGGCCAAAAATATAGCCTTTGAACCCGCCTAGACGGGTTCAGGCCCTGTCTACCTCCCCGGACGAAACCTTGCCGTTCGGCAAAGCTTCGTCCGGGTTCCTCTCTGCTAATGCAGAGAGTTCGACAGACGCCGACTCGGAAGCTCACAAAGGCACCGTACTACACTTTGATGGCGCAGTATTTATAATGTCGGGAATAGTCCATTATTATTATGGGTAAATTCCCATAGCATAAACTAATAATGTAGCATACGGTAATCGTATTAGGTTGGTGCAAAAATAATGACGTAATAATGTCGTTTTTTTACGTTAAAAATACGTAAAAAAACAACATTATTACGTCATTATTTTTGCACCAACCTAATAATAATAACTTTTTCCTTATAAGGAAACATTTGGTATTCATTGACCGAGCAGCCAGATCTACTATAGGTCGAAATTTCTAAAATCTTTCTCTTAAACCACTTTTTTCAGAAAATAGGTTTGTCAAATCCAGTATCTGTTGTCACTCTTTTCAGTGATATGGGTCTCTTTAACTTTTTGTTTGAAGTAGCTTTGAATGCTAGCATCTTGATTATGAATATTATTTTCTCTCCCTGTTTTCATGTGATATCGATGTCAGGTGTTGCTGTTGCGTAAATCCATCAACTGGGGAATGTTTAGATGTTCCAATTCTTTTGTAGCGCCAATTAACACGGTTCGAAAATAGATGCAAAGCGGTTAGCAAAATACAAAATGTTTTAAACGGCCGGAAAAAACGTGAGTGAACCAGCACGCCAAACGGGTACAAACGACGGGAAAAATCCATTTTTAGAAGTAGTTTTTCATCTTAATTTCGTTTTAATACGGTACAAAAACAATACAAATGATATGTTAACGATTTGACTTTATAAAAATAATAGACGTAATAATTATAAAAAAAGTACGATATTCCTTGAAGCGTTTGAGGCTCAGTGGAGTTTGCCATTTTTGCAACAAGGTTTTACCAGTTTTCCTCCAATTTCTCTTCGAGAATTGTGCATGCAGACGGTCTGATCTTTCATATTTATTTGCAGATAAATTCTCAAGAAAGAGAATAAATTCGATTAAACAGTAAGCGTTTGCATCCTAGCGTTACCAATTAATCATTGAAAGCAGAATGAAACACGTATCATTGGAAAAAGTTTAAATCAGTTGATAGAATCTTCTGATCTGCATTGAGATATTAATTGATGATAGGCGCAGTTTAATTGTTAAATGTAAACATGCGATTCGTTCGTAAGCAACTGTAGTCATATTTGACTAAATCCTGAGGAATCCACTGCTGACGTCAGTGTAAATTAAGGAACTGAAAAAACATGAATATAAAACAAATTTTGTGTGACTCGCGGGATTTACTCTTTAAAATCGGCCTTGTACCATACTTCAGGTGAGCGAACAAATAAATACTTTCTATAAAAAATACTTACTATAAAAGAATATGCTTTTATGTTTGCATCAAAAAATATTTCTGCGTGTATCAAAATAAGGTTCTTTTAGAAGAATCTCTTGATTTGTGGCATTGCGACTTTTTTGTATCGTCAAACAAAAGGCATTTGCAAAATTTCTAGTCTGTAAGTTGTGTGCCATGAGTGATATACGCTTAGGCGATCATGTATCTTTCGATACATGATTGACGAGGCAGGTTTTTTTTTTTTTTTTTTTTACACGAAGTAAATTGCCCGTTCTTTCTGCAGTTGCCATCCAAAGCTATAGAACCCGGTCTGTCCTGCTATTTACCCATAGCTAGTAGGAGAAGACAATGATCCATACCTTTCCCAAGGTTATTATCACGTAAGTGAATGTTATGGATTCGACTGAAATTCGATCTCAGCTCTCAGATTCCTCGATACAAGCTGTTATCAATTACTCCACCTTTTTTTAACATCTAACACCAGTATCTTTTATGCAATATTAATTGTATATTGGCTTCATATTTCAATACAAAATAGTGATAGTCTATTTTGACTTTTGTTCAGTTAATTTTTGCTGTGAATTATTTGTTATCGTTGGCTTTGTTATTGATACGTGTAATTTGTACAATTAATAAAAAAAAAACTTTAAGATATGGAAATGACAATGAAAGCGAATAGATGAAGGGGGGAAGAACAACTGTTTATCAGCTACGAAATCCTAGACTACGCCATGTGGCGACCCTAAGAAAAGATCAGATAACGAGAAGAGATGGCATAGTAATTATCTGCAAGACAATGTCTCTGGTGTTCAATGATCTTGGTAAGAAACGCTCGTTTTCCCGATGTGTGAAAGTGCTGAAAAAAATTCGAAAAAATCGAAAAAGAAGTAGAGTACAATGAAATGAAAAGGAAAAACCTCAAGTAGATGCAAAGTAGACACTGGAGACATATGACAATAACAAACTTTATATTACTCATAGTAATTAGTGTCCCAGGATATCTCAAAAACTGCTGGCGGACACTCAGTCTCTTGATTTTAGTGGATGAATTCAAAACACACACACACACACACACACACACACACACACACATATATATATATATATATATATATATATATATATATATATATATATTGCTGTTAAAACGTTAAGCTGAATATTATTAGGGATAATTAAATAACTGATGATAAAAAAAAAAGGAAAAAGGGAAACTAACCAGTTTAGCTCCACCTCTTCAAAATTTATTTTTAGTCGGGAGAAAAGGAGTAAAATACAATAAATCAAATCAGTCAATGATTGGCCAGAGGGTAGAGAAGTGGGAAAAAGCGAAAGGATGAGTAAGTACTAGAGACTAATTATAGCAAGCCCCAGCAAGCAATCACGCTGCTTATAGAGACAGTTCGCGAGACTTGATATATATTACCTCTACTACTTTAAGATTAAATAAAGTGTGTGACTGGGATAAAGCAGAAAACCAGTCAAATCAAAATTCAGACGCACACTTACTGTTCTTTAAAAGGTGTTCACAGATTGAGAATCCATAGGTATTTGGGATTAGTTCATTTGAAACCAGGGTGTGATTCCTGATCTTACCTATCACGTGTTTTTTATCACTTCTAGACGCTGAGTAGTCCTCCCTATGTAGCTGACTCCGCAAACACAGTTATATTTGTAAACGACAAAATTAACTTGATGAGTTGGGAGAACATCATTACGGATAGATGAGAAGATCGGCCTGTTACTGAACACGATATGAACCTCAGCCGAAAAATAACAATGAGGGACACTAGACGAAATTTCCCTGGAGAGGTTGTCACCTCCAGTTACAGTCCAGTCATGCCTAATGACATTCGGATTGACGTTTTTACAGCAATAATCAAGTTCTGTACCATTAAGAATTTATATATATATATATATATATATATTTCTTTCTGCATTCTGTTGAGGTTTCTATCAGATTCGATGAATTAATTAAATATAATTATCAAATCCTCCTAATAATTACTATCTGTGTTTATCATCGCTTGAATCGGCTTCTAATGCTCCAGTTGGAGCGGCTTGGTGAGAGTAGTCGTGGCTCCAGGGGGCACAGTCCTATGGTTAGAGAGAATCTCAGTTGAGTTCCACCACGGAATATGTGAGCGAGCGGCAATATTGAGTCTGATTTGCAATCTCTTCGAGGCCCGGTGGAACAGTTGGTATGATGTTCGCATGACAACCTAACTGTCAGGGTTTCAAATCTCGGTAGGGGATGCGCACTGCTGATGAGTCCCAAATATAGGAGGAAACGGCCGTTCAGTGCTTTCTGCATTCTGTTGAGGTTTCTATCAGATTCGATGAATTAATTAAATATATTTATATATATATATATATATATATATATATATATATATATTTACATATATATTTATAGATATAGGAAATATTATTCAGCGAAAAAATAGAAAATACTCTGATCGCTGACATGTATACATTCATGAGACATTCACGAAAAATGTTCACTACACTTCCGATCTTAGAATTTCAACATACAAATACGTATGTATAGAGACAACAGCACCTATATACATGCAAATATCACATCCCATACTCTCCACATATGCTTATGCCTGTATGAACCCAAGCGGACGAGCGAGTGTGTATGTATGTCTGCGTACCTCATCGGGTGTACGGACATGCATCTATGTTTGCGTTAGCATGAGTGACATCACGACGACGAACCCCCACTCCGATAATAATACCAATACACGCAATCTACATAAAACCAAATTTTTTTTTTAAATTATCAGTTTGTCTGACGATCGCAAAAGCGTGAAACCAGGGTCACAAACTCATATCAATCCAACCAAATATGTTAGCTCTATCTCTGATATTGAACGCTTTCTAATGTTGCGCGCATATAATATATAAATTATATATATATAAATAAATATATATATATATATATATATATATATATATATATATATATATATATATATATATATATATGTTAGGTTGGTGCAAAAATAATGTTGTTTTTCTTTTGAAATTGAACGTCAAAAAACGACATTATTTTTGCACCAACCTAATACACACACACATACATACATATATATATATATATATATATATATATATATATATATATATATATATATATATATATATATATACATATATATATACATATATATATATATATATATATATATATTATCATGGTAAGGAGGATATGTTATAAATAAGAAGGATAGGTAATATATATATATATATATATATATATATATATATATATATATATATATATATATATATATATATATATATATTGAACAATAAAAAAAATATTAAAAAATTAAAATCTTCAGGCACACTGGGTTGTAGATTAATATTATTTCGTTTTTTTTTTTGTTTTTTTTTTTTCATTTAGTTTCCTCTACTAGTTACGGCCAAAATGGCCATCATCGGAAGAAGAAATATATTTCTGCTTGCTGCTAGCAGTGAACTACAGAATATCTATCTATCTATCTATCTATCTATCTATATATATATATATATATATATATATATATATATATATATATATATATATATTACCCATCCTTCTTATAACTTATCCTGCTTACCTGCATAATTTTTACTTTCTACAACATCCTCTTATATTCATATCAGGCACTTCATCCAGTCGCAATTCTACGTTCAGATGCCTTGGGCCTTGTGTAGGGGAAATTTAGTAACATTAATACTGGAACGACCTCCATGGAGATTAATAAGTAACCATTCGATTGGTGTGGACATTTACATTTCTCTCTCAATCTGTTGATATCTATCTATCTATTTATCTATCTCGGTCACCTAATTCATTATCTATCTAACGAATACCTAAAATTATCAATTTTTAATATGAAACTCTAACAGTAATTTATTATTATACCTTCTCTTTGGAATAGGCGTCACATTTAACAGAAACAATAATAATAAAAACAGGGTGAGCGTAGAATAGTGGAAATGTAATAGGAATGATATAAAATGTCAGAAAATACAAATGATTATATATTAGAGTTTGGGAAGGCACCATTTATTTCTTTGCGAGAGAACCAATCTATTCAAAGGACACGATTAAAAAACAAAAAGGCGAATACCGGCAAATCGTAAAAATAAAATAACGATTTTTCAACTCCGTGTGGGGCTCTAAAAGATAAAAAAAAAAAAAAAAAATACCATCAAAAAAAAAAAATAAGACCATCAGAGAGGAAATAAATAAAAATCGTAGCTAAGGAAAGAAAGAAAGCTTACGAGATTTCCATGTGAATTCTGCAATATACACACACCGTAGAAACAATAAAATCAAAATCTACAGACAGTTAATTTTTTTTTTTTTTTTAAAAAGAAAAAAAAAAGAAAAAAAAGAAAAAAAAAAGAAAAAAAAGAAAAAGAAATAAAACAATCGCTTGAAACGAAATATTTTTTCGTAGGCTATGGCGATACAGTAAACAAAACAAAAGAATTGTAAAACAGTTAACCAAAGTAAAAATCAATTTTGTTGGATCAAATTCGAACAGAACATGGAAATAAAAACGAAAAGTTAAGAGGAAATGTAGGAAACATTTCAAACAAAATGCGCTTGGCTTCGAGGACATTAATGTGTTCTGGTTGAACAGAGCCACAGCTATACACGACAGACTAACATACCATTACGCAAGTTTCCCATGGAAACAGCACCATTATAATGATTAATTAAAGAAGTTGAACCCTGATACTAAAAGAAAACAAAATCAATTACGTGCGATTTTTAAGCACATATTGGTTTATAATCTGCCCTTCCGCACAAAACAAACTAATGACAAAAATATTGTATTCGATAGGCGAGCGAGGATTTCTACCCAAGGAAATGAATTTATATTGAAAACGAGAAAGAGGAATGTTTATTTTATAAATTTATACATGTGGCACGCGGCTGATGAGGTAAGAGAAAAGGCTGGTCAATACTCTTTATCCAAATTGTTGCTAATCATATTCACGACCCATTCACTCTACCAAATTACATAATCACCACAAGAACTCATCCATCTCTATTCAACCCGAACATCTCCATCCACAGACTTTGAAATATACATATGAGGACAAGTTAGGATTTCATAGAGAATTTGAGGTAAAATGATGAGTCCTTGACGCCAATCCAGTGAAGTGCTTAAATTCGCAAAGTCTAGTTGCCATAGAGGAAAGTTCATCAGAACAATTACCCGTGAACAAACTGTATGAACTTTGTAAGGTTATCAGTTGAGAATTTAACTTTCATTTTCCCGTTGAACTAACCAATGGCGGGCTTTGTTTAACGATGTAGGAGACAGCTTTTTGCAACTACTAATGACAGGTGGAGAAATGGATAATAAAAGATTTGAAATAGTCGAGAAAAAATTATGATTTAACCTTTGGCACGTTCAAAATAGCATCAGTACGAGGAAATGACATTTTCGTCTAGTCGAAGATATTTAAACACACGTATATTTACACATTTGTTTTCGTTATTGTGACCCGTTTGTATCTGTCGACAGGTTTGTCAGACAAAATAAAAGGTTCAATCGTCTTGACATTTCTATCGAAGGGAGGTCAAAGTTCAATAAGTCACGAGCTAAACCACATTTTTGTGCAAAGAATAATTTCCTAAAATATCTACATTGAAACTGATGTTGGGCGCTGATTGGAAAATAGAACAAATATATTGGTTACTTTTAGTCCTGCATTCAAATCAACGTTAAAACGAAATTTGTAAGCAATCACATGGTTACATTTATTTAGAATTATGTTTCTGTTCGAGTTTACGTCTATCTATCTCTCTCTATATATATATATTTCAACAGAAAACTACACAGGACTAACTGTAAGTTGATACTAATTGATAAGTGCCAGAATCGATTATTCAAATCTAGGTAAATGGAATATACTTAAGCAGTATTTCTTTTATAGATTGCTTTGACACAACACAACCTTACTGACTCCGATAATTCATCCTATTTAACCTATATTGTTTTTCAAACAAACATTTTTAATACAATGATTTTCCCTGTTTAGACTCGTATTAAATTGTTTTGGTAAATTACAACCTTAGGGCTATCGTCTTACACATTCAACCTGGCATTGTATTGTCTTGAAACCAAACAATTGAACTACTAACATTTTTCCCACGAAAACTCGGACTATATTATAATATGAAAAAAAGCCTTCAGCAAGATAAAGTATATCTGTCCTGAATTTATTTATTTATTTTATTTTTTAAAGCAAGACGGGAGGGCACTAGCACTTAAGGGGTTGCAGAGAGTGGGAGTAAGTGTAAAGAGGAGTTTTTGAGAAAAGAATAAAGAGAAGAACAGGGATCAAGGTCAAGGGATCAGAAGATGTCGATTGGCATTATATTTGAATAATTGAAGATTACAGCTGTCAGGTAAGCATGTGATAAGAATGGAGTTCCAATGGCGGGAGGTGCGAGATAAGAAGCTGTTGCAATAGAAGACATGGCTACATTTAGCCGATTCGACAGTGAAAGTGTGGGGCCGAGATGACAACCTAGTAGTACGCTTAAATTCATGCAGTTTGAAAGTAGCTAATCGGAGCAGTTGCCATGAAAATACGTGTAGAAAAGACAGAGGGAAGCCACAGCACGTCTGTGAGAAAGTGACAGTAGACGGTTTGCCACATCCGTCTCTGGATTTTGTCGAGGACCTCGAGATGAACAGCAGGCGCACCAGACCATACATGGCAGCTGTATGCCATACGAGGACGAATGGTTGATTTGTAGATTTGAAGGATGGAGTCAGGGGAGAAAAAACTTATGGCGCGACTCAGAAAACCAACTTTCCTTGCGGTAGATAAACCTATTGATTCAATGTAGTAGTTCCACTTCAGATCAGTGGAGAGCGTGAGACCAAGAAGGCGCAGAGAGGAGCTTTCGTGGAGTTAAGCTTCAGTAATCCTGATGGAAGGCACGGAGGGTTCTCTATGCTGAGTAGATGAGAACATTTTCATGTTAGAGGCATTAAAGTTTGCAAGCCATTTTCTGCAACAGTCGATCACAGATTGGGGGTCCTTCTCAAGTTCTACGGCCAGGTTACTTTGTCAACGATGCCAGATTTATTAGTTTTAATAACGCAAGCAACCTTCAATCTTTAGGAGGTTCTTCGAAATCTAGCCGGTGGAAGAAATGTCGTCGCTTAGTTTGTATATGTCTTAGCTTATTCCCTACGTTAGGACGAATTAGTTTGTGTTCAACAGGTAGGGTAACGAGTGAAAAGATGCAGGAGACGTCCTGCGTCATTTAGGCGAAGGCATATACCCTTGAGGCGAAGACTTTGCTGCCACCGTCTAGATTTCGAAGAATTGTCTAATGATAGAAGGTTGCTTGTTTTATTTGAGAATGTAACTTTCATTTTTCTTCTTGAACTGCACTATAATACGCTTTGTTTAACGACGTAAGAAACAATTGAGATGAATGATGATTTGTGCAATCAAAGAAAAAATCGCATATCGTAATAAAAAATCATCGGAATGCCAACATATTTTCTGGAATTTAAGAACTGGAGTTAATTCTGATAGAATTACAAGTCTACCATGATTTATTATTAGCGGCTAGAATATTAACAATGTAAGATATGCAGGTGACAAAGTGTTGATAGAAGACATGGAAAGAAAAATGCAAAATATCCTACAGACGGTAGTGAAGAAATGCAAGAAGATAAAATGTGTGGTTGTTAGCAAAAGGAATGAAGTCAAAATACAAATTACCCATCGGCGATACGAAAATCAAACAAGTACAAAAACTATGGCGCCTTCCGTAATGAATTTAAAATCAATATTAATAAACTAAACCGAGAATTCGAGAGGATTAAATTCGAGAGGATTAAAATAAAAATGAATAGACAAAATACATTTTTGTAAAAAAATATATTACCAGCAATATATTTTTGAAAAAATAAATATTACCAGCAAGATGATTTTGAAAAAAATATTACAAATATTTTAAAAATATTGCCAGCAATATATTTTGTTAATAATATGGATCACCAAAGATTAATAAAAAATAAAAATTACCAGCAATACATTTTCTTAAAAGAGTTTACTAATGTTCTCAAGAAAATTAAATTCCGGCATTAAATGACCCATGAAGAGTTGATATGCCGCTAAACAATCAAACAAATAAACAAAAAAATCTTTGGACTCCAGATGGAACTCATCGTTGAAGAAGCAGAAATATCTAGAATCCATAATACAATCATATGAAATGTAACACCTTGGACCATAATAATGCCGGAAACCTCTCTAATACTCTGCAAAAGTTATAAAGCAATTTTGCATCAACTTATATTCCAGGAGGAATTAGATAAAGATCTAAATCAATAATCCAACACTCTCATGCATCTTAACGAATCGATCAAAATACAAATAGGGAACAGGATATACAGCAGTGTATGACAAGAAAATAAAAAAAGAATTATCTACAAAAAGATACTTCACCTTTCAATGCAAATATTTGTGCAAGTGCGAGTGAACCTGCTTGCTCTTTCCTCTACTTCGTCACCAGAAACAAAGATTTAAAAAACATTTTCAGAAATACCCATACATAGGATGATTCATGATATCTTATTAAACTCTTCTTCATGGCAAGATACTCATGATACATTAATGAAGCAGAAAAAGCCTCTACCTGGATGGAATCCATCATACAATCATACCAAATACGCCGCATCGAACCATAAAATACCGGAAATAAATCTAAAACTTTGCAAACGTCATAAAAAGGTATACATCCAATTATATTCCAAGAGGAATTAGAAACCATTTGAAACAATTACCCTAGGCATTTATACATCTTCGTGAATGAATCTATTTACAAAAATGAATCAGGATGTGAAGCAGTGTATAACAAGAAGATAAAAAAAGAAAAATCTCCAAAAAAGAAACTTCAGTTTTCACTGAAGAGATTTGTGTAAGAGATCTATCTCTCGACCTCATCCCCAGAAACGAAAATTTAAAAAAAATATGCAATATTCTCTTACTCCCTTTTCCCTCAATTATAGTGATTTTCTATGCGCAGCTTAGATGTGGCACAAGGCCGAATGCGTGGGGCACCCAGTGACGATCGAACTCACTAATCTAGCAAAGCAAGCTTTCTAACCATTACACCACGTCGGGGTGTCTCTTTTCCTTCAGTTATAGTAGCAATAAAAATTTAAAAATAATGAAAACTATAAGCCATCGCTGGTGAAATGGCTATGCAGGCTTGATTCACTAACCACCAGTAAAGAAATAGAGCTATACTGTAGCATAATCCACTCAGGATGTAGAGGAAAGAGCAAGCAGGTTCACTCGCAATGTCTGCTCAAAATTAAAGCCTTGATTAATCCTTTATACGGACCTGAAAAATGAAATAAACAGTTTTATTTAACAGAAGTGAGGCCGAAAATGCAAAATAACAATTTTCGTGTCGTGAAAATGGTGCTAGGTGAATCGAGCTAAGTGTCTGGAAAACGAAGATTGGACGAGGCTCGGGTGCACATTGACCATACGTACCTCACCTATTCATACTTACTGAAGAATGAAGATCAACTAACATGTACAACATCCCAAGCTGCTTATTTTAACTACCGTAATCCCACATGTATAGCACGCATCTTTTCCTAAAAAAAAATAATATGCAAAATTGGGGGTGCGTATTATGCACCCCTACAAAAATCTTTAAAAAAATGCTTTTTTAAAGGTCAATTTCACTTGCGAAATAACTTCTCACTACAAACATATGACAATTTGACACGAACATTCGGCGACTGCAACACATTAAGGATGTCAAATACAATTATATGTACCTAACAATACTTACAAATGTAAAATAAAATAAGAATTATCATAAAACTAAATTAGATTAACACTATTCTATGTTTAAAACCATAAAAGTAGGAAACGCTGGCCGTAATGTAATTGGAAAGATACAATTTATAGGGTTTGATTATCAAACAAGAAGTGCGTATTATATGTGAGTAGAAACATTTTCCCACACTTTCAGCACAATTTTAAGAGTTCGTGTTATGGATGAAGGTGTGTTATATATGGGGAATTACGGTAAATGTACTCGCTTAGCACTTGTAAGACATAAATGCTACAATGAAACCAACATGAATAAACTATTTCAAAAATAATGAAACTGTCAATATAATGTCCCACCTTCAAAGAATAGGTTTATATCACTATCTATAAAAGGCAGGATGTGTGTGTGTGTGTGTGTGTGTGTGTGTGTGTGTGTGTGTGTGTGTATGTGCGTGTGTAACGAATGTGCGACCGCAATTTTCGACAGATTTGCACCAAAATTTGCATGCACATGCTTCAAGTTAGCGGGAAGGCCAAGACCGACTTTGCATTTCCTAACTCCCATCCATAGTGGAAATGACTGATTTTTTCATGCTTCTACGGCAGTTTTCTGTAGTTTGCGGCAATTTTGTACTGGCCAGAGTGAGAGCCTATAGCTGGCTGCCACGAATAGGCAGGAAGATTCTATTGGCCAGCGTGAGAGCCAACAGCTCACTGACACGAATGTTAACTAGCATGCTAGCATGCAAAAAAAAAATCGATAGCTGCATTCATCACAAATGTGAAAAATTTAAAGCTGCATGGCACTTTACTCCAATTCGTTCATTCACTTGTTTAAACTCAACGTTGATTCTGATTCCGCAGAACTGGGTTGGGTGTGAAAAAGTATTTGTTGTTAACATTCTTTTTTTCATTCCGTTTTTCCAATTACGAGTCCTTTTTTAAAGCTGATCGTTTTGTGTTCATTTTGCTTAGTTCTTTTTTCGTAACAGATTTAATGTTTAGTATAGACCTTAGAAAAAATACGCAGGCAAGAAGTAAGGCATGTAGCAACATCAGCACGGCAAAGGACACTCCTTTAAAGGCAAAAATATTTCAAGTCAAGTGATAGCGATTGCTGTATGAGTCGTATGATATTTTAATCAAGCACGGGCAACGCCGGGCCATGCTGCTAGTTAAATATATATAGTACCTGCAATAAAGTATCCCAAGCTTTCGCTATTTCTACATTTGCAAAGGTGTCCTTATCCACAGGAATGTAATCTCGCGTATATGCTGGTAGTAACTCAATATATTCTGGCGAGGGGTCTCCTCTTAGTTTTAATCATACTGCTCTCTTGCAGTTTACTATAGAGTCTCTATCAGTCATTTTTCCTAATTGCAACTTGATGGACTCTGTGTCAGTTAAGATCATTTGACAAACATCCTGGTCTATAAATGTGTCTCTACTTTGCGTAATCTAGCAATGCATACATCAGTATTTTGGGACTGTTTCTTTCAGTGCTTGAAAGCCATACTGGGATATAACATTAAAAGCTGCAAAGAACAGGAAGACATGGATGACCTTGATCGTCCTGAAGCGACACAGGAAATAAAAGAAGAAAAAAGACATGTCTATAAATCAGACATTTACCTTGAAAATATAAGATTAAGTACAAAATCTTTATATGCAGTTGAAGACATATCATTGCGTCCAATATATATTTAGTTGAAACCATATAATGATGTTCAAAATATTTAGCTTTCGGCATGAAATAATCCACTGAGGTAATCTTGCTGTGAAATAAAATCAAACAAAACAAACCAATAAATGTTAATCCCCATTTTCTTTGAAGACATCTTCAAAAAATACGTGTTGACACTTTATTAATGAAATTTAACTCCATCTAATGCACCAACGAACCTGTTGAATATAGTTAATATTCTTTTTTTTATAAACGGTAACTTTTGTTTGAAATGCCATTGTATGATATACAAACGGCTGTTTCTCGTGTCCACTCAACAGGGAATATGTTTTCTTGTTGATGTATTTTATTTTCTGTTTGATTATATGCTTTGTTAGGCTTTCACACTCGTGTTACTCTCGTTAATTTGTTTGAATAGCTCGAGAAGGAAACGACAGCAGACACTTGATTCAAATGAAAACAAATAGAATGGAAAAGTGTGACAGGATTGCGCATGCGTATGAAATAAAAGAAAATGGAGAAGACGATAGATAGTAAAAAGAAAAAAGAACGAAGGACAAAAGCCATTATGGAAAGAAGACATTTTTAAGTAGAGGAGGGATAAGGGGAAAGGAAAAAGAGAAAAGATAGACAGAGTCATAAACCAGAAAAACAAAGAAAGCGCTTTGTAATCTTGTGCGAGCTTAGTTAGTTCAGGACATGAATGATCCGCAAAATCCTATAACTTGCAACTCTAAACATCTTATACACTATGTCTCTTTATCTCCAATTTGCTAAATACACACACAAAATTATTAAGTAGTTTGCTTGATGCTTCCCTCTGTTCTTCTGTTCTTCAATATACCATCTGGTTGTTAAATTTACCAGGACTGCTTTCCTCTTTAGGATGGTGGCATTTTTTTTTTAAAAGGAGAATAGAAAAAAAAATGGAAATAAATGGGAAAATAAACAGGAGAAAACGGTGGGAAAATATATATATATATATACAGTAAATTATATAAATTCATATTCAAGTCGGAATTAAAAGACAACACATGCTTTCAAGTAAAATTATATATATATATATATATATATATATATATATATATATATATATATATATATATATCAATCTATCTCACTTTCTCTCTCTACATACACACACACACACACACACACACACACATATATATATATATATATATATATATATATATATATATATATATATATATAAGCGTATTTGGGCAGCAATCCCTTCTTTATACAAGTTTCAATAAAGACGATTGGCAAGGTTCAGCAATGAAGCTTTTATTCGTATAAGAGATTCTGTACATAAATTGTGTAAAAACAGTCCGAATATTCTATATATCCGAGCGATTTCGCCTATTCAACAAGGTATTAATAAGGATATTTATTGACATATTTTTATCTGAATGCGTAGATTCTTTGTGTTGCTAGTGTGATGGGAATGTTATTTTTAAAAATTATCCAAACACTGTCAGAATACGGTGGCCGTTTCGTAGTTTACGTAATTAAGCTTTGGCGTTTTCTTTTTTATTATTAGTTTTTGCATATTTTTTTTATTATTGCTACACGGGGATAAAGCTATTACACTAGTATTTTCTACGAGTATGTATCGGATAAAGTTTGGTAGCTTTCTTTGTGTTTTCAAATGAGCCCTACTTGAGATATTGTTTTATATATATATATATATATATATATATATATATATATATATATATATATATATAATTAAAATTTTAAAAATGTCAACCTTTAAGGGTTCATTGATTATATTTTATTTCCCCCAGGAAAGTGCTTGTTACTGGTTCCTCAGATCACATTTCCAAGCATAAAAAATGGTTTTAACATACACACACACACACACACACACACACACACACATATATATATATATATATATATATAGATTGTAAAATAGTCATTCAAAGAATGAGTTAAATTTATTGATTTATTCACTGAATGACAAATTTGCGATATTAATTAGCTGCATTATTTAATATATATATATATATATATATATATATATATATATATATATATATATATATGTGTGTGTGTGTGAAACGGGACGTCTTCTGGTAATGATGTCATACCAGCAGAGATGCATATATCTGTTTCATAAACCTTGCAAGATCACATCCTCAGGAGTTTAAAAACGCTTCCATTGTCCATCTGAATGAGCACAAAGGAAATATATATGCGAACATGACAACCGTAGAATTATCTCTCATCTGTGTGTTGCTGAGGAAATTCTTTGCCATGATCTTCTTGAACAGACTCAACTCTTATCTGGCCGATTCAGTCTTGTCTGAATATCAGTTGGGACTTTTGTTCTGGTAGGAACCACCGCGCTAATGAGTTTCAGTTTAAGGCAACAACAGTGGTAAGCGCTAGAGATTACAATGATTTTATCTATGACATTCGTTGTTCTCACTAAGGCCTTTGATACCGTGTGTCAAAGGGTGTTCTTTGGTTCGTCCTTAGGTAACTGGCTGTTCCTGGAAAGAGGTTCAGTGTTTGCATGTTATTTCACCAGGGGATGATGGCCTCAGTTAAATCCAGTAGTGAGGTGTCATACTCACATCTATTGTCTCTAATAGCACAACATTTCGTTCTTGCACATCTTCGTATATATTTGCCATGCGTGAAACGGCATTTGAGAATGGGGTGAGATTTGAGCTTAAAACAAGTCGTAGGTTGTTCAACCAACGAGGTTTCAAAGCAAGAACTATGACGATTGTACAAACTGTTCGTGAGCCCCTTTTTCGCAGATGATTGCGCACTTGTAGCCTAAACCATTGAGGATATGCAATGTCTCTTTAACAACTTCTCTCGTGCCTCAGAAGCTTTCGGTCTGACCATCACCATTAAATGCGTAACCTTTCCCAGCTGGTGACGCCACTGTTTATGTTGAAGGAAAAGTCAGTCATGCCTCCATTGTATCCAAAGATACTAAAATGGACAAAGATTGACTGCCGGACTGGAAAGTCTAGTTCTGCCTTCAGTAATCTTTAACATCTTTTAATTTTCTTTGAAATGGCCATGATGTTTCATTAAAGGTGAAAATTGATGTGTACAAGGAGTCCAATTCTTGTATTTCCTTTTTGGACGTTCTTGTCCGTAAGATCATTGACAAGTTTGAGACTTCCGTATTTAGGAAGGCCACTTTTCCGGGACTTTATACGCGTTGGGACCCTTTTTGCCCCAGACAACGTAAGATTAATTTGATTAAGGCCTTAAATCACAGGGCACTTAAGTTATGTTCTGAGGGTCTTCTCTGCGGGGAAATTAACGTTGTTAGAATGACACTATCAAAAAACGAATATCCGTTGGATATTTTAGACTCTGTTATTCAAGACGTCATCAGTAAATTCCATAGGGTGAAGCCGCAATTACCATTTTAAATTCCCAGAATTTGATAAGTCCTGGGATGAAACCGGTTGTTTTTATTTTAGCTTTTAAAAAATGCCTTATAAATATAGTCTTTTCCTAACTATTATTAAATTCTGTACCACGAAAAACCTAAATATATATATATATATATATATATATATATATATATATATATATATATATATATATAGATAGATAGATAGATAGATAGATATGTATGTATGTATACACATATTGTTAAATATAACAGTCAACTATTATGTTATATATGTTTGATCTTGAGCCGTTCTAAGGTTCGTATAGTTGCCATCGTTTCGGGAGAATATGAAGACAAAAACTGACCAACATTCGGATATTTTTTTATTATGCTGTTCCTCGGTCTAAGCTTTAGGCTCACATGAACCATGATCAGAATGGTTATATGGACATTACAATAGATAGATAGATAGATAGATAGATAGATAGATAGATAGATGGATAGATAGATAGATAGATAGATACGAGCAGAGTGAGATAGATACGAGCAGAGTGAGATAGATAGATAGATAGATAGATAGATAGATAGATAGATAGATACGAGCAGAGTGAGATAGATAGATACGAGCAGAGTGAGATAGATAGATAGATAGATATATAGATAGATAGATAGATAGATACGAGCAGAGTGAGATAGATAGATACGAGCACAGTGAGATAGATACGAGCAGAGTGAGATAGATAGATAGATAGATAGATAGATAGATAGATACGAGCAGAGTGAGATAGATAGATAGATAGATAGATACGAGCAGAGTGAGATAGATAGATACGACCAGAGTGAGATAGATACGAGCAGAGTGAGATAGATAGATAGATAGATAGATAGATACGAGCAGAGTGAGATAGATAGATACGACCAGAGTGAGATAGATACGAGCAGAGTGAGATAGATAGATAGATAGATAGATAGATAGATAGATACGAGCAGAGTGAGATAGATAGATACGAGCAGAGTGAGATAGATAGATATGAGACTAAAATAGATAGATAGATAGATAGATAGATATATAGATAGATAGATAGATAGATAGATACATAGTGTAAAAGGACACGATCCCACATTCTCACGCGTGAAGTGGCGATACTTGAAAAAATCTGGCACGACACCCGCTGACACTGGATATGATGATATTAGGTTGCAAAAATAATGACGTAATAATGTCGTTTTTTGACATATTTTAACGTCAAAAAACCGATATTATTACGTCATTATTTTTGCACGAACCTAATACTTGATAAACAGGTATGGCACCCACCAGATGGGGACACGAAACTAAAAAAAATATATAAATAAATAAAAATACAAAACATGGACACAATTTTATTAACAGAAGAAAAATACTTCATCTCTTATAAAGGCAGAAGAACGTATCTGAAGCATTTTATACAAAATCTCACCGAAAACCCAAATAATTCGTCCTCACCGTAAAGAATAAATAAAAAACGTTTAAACTATGAACTTTCACTGGCCTTTAAACACGTTTGCACACACACACACTCACACAAACACACACTCACACAGTCACAAACACACACATACACACGGACACGCACACACACACACGGACACGCACACACACATCTGGTTCTCTCCTTCTATATATTGGATATGAATCATTCCCTTGTTCAAAGAACACGGCTATCATCAGCCACTAAGCGCCTGTCTTTTTATTTTCAGTGTCTGTCATTCATCTGGCAGTCACCCTGTTAATGACAATAGGTTTGTGTTAGTGATTGGTGTGGTCATATGGTATCTCATCCTGCAAGAAGCGGTCTGGGTTTTTCAGTTAAATTTATGGACAAGACTTATATTTTTTTTGTAGTTTAATATCAGTTCTTACTATGCGGTGTTTCTTATAAAGGCCCCGGAGTGTGTTTTTTTTTTCTGGGATTCACACTAAATATTTTTTTTGTGATACAGGTGCCCAATGTTATTAATAATCAATCGGGGATCTAAACGGGGGACACAACGTAACCGGGGATATAAACGTTGTGGAAAGAAGCTATGCAGTTATTAAGAAAAGATATGAAATTAATGCATGTCCAAAGTTTTCAGAGCTCCAGCATGATGCCTTCATAGCCAGTCTACGAAGCCTTTCAGGCCACCCTTTCATAAATAAAACTCGGAATTTTGATAAGTGTTCGAAATATCAATGGCTATATGAAAAGAAGATCATAGGTCATCTCACAGTGAAAGATAGAGACGAAAAACATATAAATAGTAATCCATCGACCGGGGACACATCATCACCGGGATATAAACGTTGTGAAAATTAAGTTGAGAAGTCAACTGAAGATATTTGCTAGGGCTTAATTAGAAAAAAAAAATACAAAACATCGACGGATATCAGTCACCTCTGGTATAAAGATTATATATATATATATATATATATATATATATATATATATATATATATATATATATATATATATATATATATATAAACATATACTTAGTTGGATTGAAGTAAGTATGTTAGCTCTATCTCTGATACTGAGCGCTTTCTAAGAAGTACCACGCATATAATATATAAATAATATATATATATATATATATATATATATATATATATATATATATATATATATATATATATATATATATATATATATATATACTTGGTTGGATTGAAGTGAGTATGTTAGCTCTATCTCTGATACTGAGCGCTTTCTAATAAGTACCGCGCATATGATATATAAATAAGTATATATATATATATATATATATATATATATATATATATATATATATATATATATATATATATGTGTGTGTGTGTGTGTGTATACTTGGTTGGATTGAAGTGAGTATGTTAGCTCTATCTGTGATACTGAGCGCTTTCTAATAAGTACCGCGCATATAATATATATATATATATATATATATATATATATATATATATATATACATATTTGATAGAATATGATATATATCATTCTATATATCAATATAATTTCAGGCAATTAAATGACAAACTACAGAATTTCTGTGTAAAGCAATCATAGTGATGTTAACGTTGATACGACTAAATATAAACACAAAAGAAAGACGGTGCTGATGTAATATTAAAGTTTTAAATTAAATTTTTAATGGAACTCAATTAAGGGGAACCATTGGTGATAATGTTTCATCATATAGATAGACGTAACCATAAGTTCTATTCTAAGCTTTTCTATCGTACTTCTCGCTTGTGGAATTCTCTTCTGAATCTGTAAAAAAACATACTACATCATTGATGATAACACTTCAGTTCGCAATTACCATCTTTTGAATTTACCGAATCTTCTCGTCAGTGGTGGAGATTGAAGGCGTTATGCTCCTTCTTACTTTGTCACCCTTGTCCGGCCACCGTTAAACTTATCAATCTAAACATACATACTTTTACATGGTAGTTGACTGTCGCCATCCTGTGTTAAAAGCCTACGATGAATTTCAGCCACTGACACACTTTCCGACCAGAGAAACTTAATCACTACTCTTTGTTCCTTATTGGTGCACACGGCTAAGAGAGCGGCCATGTTTACACTGTAGTGGTATTGACGGCATAAATCAACCCGCTATTTTTTTTTTTACTTTACGAATGTGTAAGCAAACAAAAAGCAAACAAGAGAAAGAACACAAGAAAATAACTTTTCATAACATGTACAATATTTACATTTATAAATGACAACACTTTTACAGTTTTACTATATATGAGTTACTTCCCTTTGACTGGGCTAAAGTCTTTACTAATAAAATATTATTTTTTACCTGAGCTCACAAAAAGCTGAATTATCTTGTCGTTCAAAATGTTCACTAAAAGAGAGTATAAAGAATCTTGTAAAACTGAAAATATGTTGATAAACTTTTAGCTTCACAGAAGTTGGAGGAGTGAATGTTCCGTAATGTCTAAATGGTGAGTGAGTTGTTTCGTTGATATTTTAGCTTAAATTACAGCGAAGTTATTTCGTGTTAAAGAATTTGAGATTCTAACTGTACTTCGCTGCAGTAATGATACAAGCGTCGTAAACCCGTTTAGCAAATTCTAGTCGTCGTAAATTCTCACTCACTGGGTTCGCTCGTACCTTCAATTTATGTGTTTTTTAAACACGTGAGAGGATCCTTAGAGCATTGTTTTTTCGTCAGGTCAAAAACTAGGTTGATGTTATTCGGACGTAGTGGTGAGCAGGTAAATTGTTTTTTTTTTTTTTAATATCTGTTAACCACTCAAAAAGCGCCTTACAAAACTCAGTCTGGAGCCTGATATGTTTTGTGTTGCTTATTGAGAACAATGCACGTGAAGATACACGAGATAAGTTTAATATTTATTGTCCAATGAGAAGTTCACGTTTTCAGAAACATATATGAAGATGTGATCCGCTTTTAGCACCAAAATCGACATTGATGAAAAAGTCGTAGCGTAAAGCTAAAACACTGTCAGCAAAACTGCTGGTGCGAACAAGCTCAAACATCTATTACGTGACCACACCTATAAGCACGCATGCTCAGAATGCAGTGTCACAAAACAAAAGAGTTTCAGAACAGAAGATGGCGATCCTTCTTTCCTTAAAAATGTATTAACGGGTTTGGGAATCTGCATGACATCCACATGAGGCTATTTAAGAACATGACTCGAGTTTTCATGTTAGAGTTCGCCAAGGCCAATGTAATGATGAAGAGGGGGTATGCTTATGATATAGGCATTCATAGTTGGACTAAAACTGATCTTGAACAGAAAAGTAACGTTCTCTGCCAAGTGTAACAAGAAATAGGATTCAAATTGAACCTTACCAAAACATAAACTATGATCGGGATAATGAAAACGCTGATCGCACCGACCCTGAATCCATTATATTAATCAACATGTGAAATTGTTAAATGCTAAATGCTTCAGGTACATTGGTGTGTAACAGATTTAGAATAGGCGAAAAAAGGAATTTAACACAGACTAAGCTGCGCTGGAAGTAGTTTTGCCCAACACTGCAGATTACTACAAAACCAAAACTCTGACCTGAAAACACGAATCATGTTCTTCAATGGCATCAGAGTGAGACATTGACGTGGATGTCATGCATGTTCCCAAACCTGTTAATACATTTTTAAATTGCCATCTATATACAACCGCTTTTATTAGATCAATAGTTTAAAAAGGGGTTTGAGTTAGGTCATTTCCCAAATACCTTCCTACTTTGCAACTTGTGGACTGGCGGCACAGAACCAGAAACAAAGAACTGTACAGAATAACGGAAACCAAATCAGTTTTGGACTACCAACAGCAGAAACGTCTAAATTGGATGGCCCATGTAAGTCGAAGAGAAAATAATGACATACACAATTTTTTTGACATTTCACACCATATTAAATAAAAGGTAGGGAAAAAAAAACAATCATTACTAGAAAAATAACAGCTACTGGAATTGTTTTAGCTAAAACATTTTATAAGTCTCAACTTGTTTTAAGATACATATTTTATTAAATTCAACCAAAATCAGTGCTGTCTGCTCGGTCAATGAAATTTTAATATTTCCTTGTAGGGAAACGGCAATTATTATCATAACTATCAATCTAGCTAGGCAATTGTCTATTCCGTTCTTTTATCTATCTATCTATCTATCTATCTATCTATCTATCTATCTATCTATCTATGTCATTAAATGAATATCTATCTATATATTTATCTGTCTCATTCAATTAATATCTATCTATCTATCTATCTATCACATCCTGTTCAATATCTATCTATCTATCTATCTATCACATCCTGTTCAATATCTATCTATCTATCTATCTATCTATCTATCACATCCTGTTCAATATCTATCTATCTATCTATCTATCTATCTATGTCATTAAATGAATATTTATCTATATATTTATCTGTCTCATTCAATTAATACCTATCTATCTATCTATCTATCTATCACATCATGTTCAATATCTATCTATCTATCTATCTATCTATCTATCTATCTATCTATCTATCTATCTATCTATGTATCTATCTATCACATCCTGTTCAATATCTATCTATCTATCTATCTATCTATCTCAATCTATTACTATCTAACTATCATATGCGGGGAAGATGATAGCCTGAGTCTTTTCTGATACAAATATCATTGTGTCTATTGACTCTCTTGAAAAGGGTAACTCCCTTAATGGAGAGTACTATACTTTCAGAGACCAAGATCAAATGCCCCCGAAAACTTACGCCATGTGCTTTGTTTCATACGGATAACCATGCAGTGCACAAGTCCTTAGCTTCAATGGCTGCTCTGCTTGACACTGGCTTTTAACTTGTTGATCACCCTCCATAGATTTGACTACAATCTGTCTTTTATCATGTAACAACTTTTGACTGCGAGCCAGTATCGCAGTGATGAACACGTCGTATTTGCTGTTGATGACATTTTTGAGGGGATATCAGTTCAGCTGGAAAGAAGCTATGCAGTTATTAAGAAAATATATGAAATTAATGCATGTCCCAAGTTTTCACAGCTCCAGCATGATGCCTTCGTAGCCAGTCTATGAAGCCTTTCAGGCCAACCTTTCATAAATAAAACTCGGAATTTTGATAAGTGTTCGAAATATCAATGGCTATATGAAAAGAAAATCATAGGTCATCACATAGTGAAAGATAGAGACGAAAAACAGATAAATAGTAATACATCGACCGGGGACACATCATCACCGGGATATAAACGTTGTGCAAATTAAGTATGTGTGTGTGTGTGTATGTGTGTGTGTGTGTGTGTATAAATATAAATAAATATATATATATAATTATTTATATATTATATGCGCGGTACTTATTAGAAAGCGCTCAATATCATCGTTTGTCTGATGATCGCAAAAGAATGAAACCCAAGGTCATAAACTCACATCAATCCAGCCATATATATATATATATATATATATATATATATATATATATATATATATATAATATTAAAAAAATAAAATCTTCAGACACACTCTTTCTTTCATTCTTTCGTTTTTATTATTATTATTATTATTATTATTATTATTATTATTATTATTATTATTTAGATTCCTCGACTAGTTTCGGCCAACATAGCTATCATCTGGAGAAGAAATATTTCTGCTTGCTGGTAGCCGTGAACTACAGAAATGAATGTCTTGATGGAGAAAATGAACTTTTGTCTGTAGTTTTCATTTTTTTTTTATATATTTTTAACATTAATCTTTTAACATTACTTGTGTTGGTCAAACAGTCTCTTTTAAGTTGTTATTTGAGATAAGAGCTGGATGGATCCATGCTGCTCTGAATTCCCCTGGTCAGCTTAACAGTTTTATTGGTTCCTGGAGATGGGATGTGTTTCTGTTAAGTGTGTGTGGGTTATTTGGTTCTTAGGGAGTGAGTGAGTATGATATGTGTAAGCGTGAATATTGATGTGGGTGTGTGTTATCATTTAGCTTATTAGGGAGTGAGTATTATGTGTATAAGTGTTTATGTTCGCGTGGGTGTGTGTATAAGTGTGAGGCCTCAACACTTCCGTAAGCATGTCTGTCTTGTGTGGGTGAGAAATGCGGGTAGGTTTTGATTTGTAGGGTTATATATTAATACTATTTATATTGTTAAATTTATGGTTTAGCCCGGCTGGATATTGTGTTTTTAAACGTTGTAATCCATATGGATGATCATAACGAGGATGTAATCCAGAGAACACAATGTGAAATCAGAGTAAATATCAATTCAATTAAAATAGAAAACAGTCAACTATAAGGGTCCATAGTTTATAATTTATTTTCCCCAGGTATATGATTTTTACCTGCTTCATCAGACAGCACTTCCTAGGTGAATGTTTTTTCACCCTTGCAAGTACAGTTTCTAATTTAAATCGAATATATATATATATATATATATATATATATATATATATATATATATATAA
The DNA here is from genome assembly GCA_963932145.1 of Acanthosepion lycidas. Taxonomy (NCBI): domain Eukaryota; kingdom Metazoa; phylum Mollusca; class Cephalopoda; order Sepiida; family Sepiidae; genus Acanthosepion; species Acanthosepion lycidas. The sequence goes on along the minus strand of OZ010582.1, from coordinate 85,440,777 downwards.
TGAGCTATTAGTCAAAGAAAAATAAACAAATACAATGCATTATGTTATGTCTAAGCGAGATATCCTTAATAAATTATATTTGCTAAACAACATTTATTTTTAAATGAAATTTAACTTATTTAAAGAATAAGCAAATAAAAGATTTTAATAATATATTAAATACTATGCATAATGACGTAACAAATATGATAATATAATATAATAGACAAAAAAATAAAAAAGTATAATGCATAATTATAAAAATCAAGACTTTCTTTTTAAAAAGAAAAGACATCTCTTTATTTGAGCAATGAAAAAACACGTCCGTTTCCTTCGACATCAGCATTCCATTGATCATTTATCTCACAGAGTAAAGATCGAAATATTCAGATCAGTCGTTCTCTCAACACTTATCTATGGTGCTGAAAATTGGACCCTGTGCAGCAAACACATAAATCAACTTGTCGCCTTTCACATCCGCTGTCTTCGTACCAATGGTGATATCAAATGACATGACAGTGACAAGAATAGTGCAATACTGATGAAAAGTAACAACATCACAGCCAAAGAAACCATTCTAGCAAAGATACAACTTAGGCGGAATGGTCATCTTGTGAGAATGAATGATCATAGGCCTCCAAAGAAGGTGCTGTATGGACAACTATCAAACTCCAAGCGTTCAGGTAGACGTCAAATCTTACGCTATAAAGACAAATTGAAAGACAACTCATGGTGTGAAAGCCAGGGAAGCACAAGCATCAATGCGAAATGATATGTAAGACATGTTTCATTAAGTTAAAGGTTTTTGGAGAGAGTAGACTAAAGCACCGTGATCAGCTTCGTCAAGCTCTAAAGCAGAGACGCCATCAACATCCTGCTTTAACAACTTTCGTCTGTCAGTGTGGCTTTGTCACACGAGGTAAGGTTGGGCTAGTATCACATTTAAGAAAGCACAAATGAAATATCTTTCCCTTACCCGATTTTCTCCACAACAGCCCCTGCTAGCATGCATATGTGTAAAACAAAAGACACTATCAAATGCTGATGCACATTTATCATTCACAACAGGAGAGTCCACCACACCACTTGATAAGACACCAGAGCTGTTGAAATAAAATGGCTATTTTTGTGATTTTATAATATATTTAATTTTCGAATAAATAATTATATCTGCTCTACTTTGTATTGAGCACTCTTTTAAGAATACTAATTGTTGGTTATTGGAATTTATTCCGTATACACGAATCCTATACTTGGATATATATACGTACATACATACATACATACATATATATATATATATATATATATATATATATATATATATATATATATATATATATATATATATATATATATATAAGAGAGAGATGTTTATATATATATAATATTTATATCAATACATAAAATGACGTCAAATACATTTATATATAAACAGTGACTTGAACGAGAAAAACGTAATGGGTTCTGTAGTCTCAGTTGAATACATACAAATGAAAGAGAGATTAGAGTGTGATAAGATTTAAGAAGAAAAACGCAATGGATGTGTGAAAATACAACAAAGAAGTAAAATAAAATATGGAAAATAGAAATAAAGGGGGGGGACCAAAAATAGGATGATGATGATGATGGTGGTGGTGGTGGTGGTGGTGGTGGAGGGGTGATGATGCACATGCTACTGCTGCTGCTGCTACTGCTGCTGATGATGATGATGAAGATGATGATGATGAAGATGGTGGTGATGATGATGGTGATGATGATGGTGATGATGATGATGGTAACAATGATGAATATGGTGATCATGTTGGTGATGATGGTGATGATGGTGGTGATGATTAATATTTTAGAGGTGAAAACAATTTTTTGCAAACGAAGACTGTACACAGAAAAAAATAAAAAGATTTCTTTTTAAAAAGAGATGAATGGAAGGGAGTTTTAAGACGACAAAGGAAAAAAAAATTAGATAGCGTTTTGTCTTACACAAAAGACGGAATCATGACGATTATTTGTCAATATTACAAAAGGCGACGATGTTAAAACGAAGGTTAGCATGCGCGTATTGGTGTGCCCAACCTTAAATTAACGTATGCAAATGACACCTGTTTTTGGCAGACATACAAAAGATACTGCAGGTAACTCTAGAAAAGGTTGTCAAGAAAAGCAAGAAAAAGGTTTATAAATTATAAGAAAACATTATTTATTTGAGAATAATAAATTTGGATAAACTCAGAAATCTAAGTTGCGAAGATATTTGCTTCGGTTTTTAAAAAAAAAACAAGGACTTCTCTTGATTTGGTTGGTTGATTTGCTTATTTGCATGTCAACATCTATGGATTAATTCATGTCGAAATGTAAATACTTTAAACACAATTATGT
>OZ010582.1:85388422-85433422 GCA_963932145.1 Acanthosepion lycidas | reverse complement strand
TTCTTTCTCTGAAAAATGGTCTACTTGTTTTCATAGATGACTCTCGGAGAAATTTCAGCCGCGCCATGTTCAGGATTTTTAACCACTTTCAGTTGTAGACGCGTATATACATTTTTACCGAAATTATCATTTTCAGGTACGAACGAATAAACACACCCAAAACATAACATTCAAAAAACCACTAAACATATGTTTATATGTCGATCTTGATTCTTTCTATGCCTTGAACCGAGTCCAAGTATCAACTCATACGTCTGGTAGAGTTGTTAACCGCCGCACGGAGGCACGGTAATGGATAGCGGCTTGGATTGAGGAATCGGAGAGCCGAGTTCGAATTCTAGTCGAATCCATTACATTAACTTACGTGCTAATACCCTTGGGAAAGGTGTGAATCCTCTTCTTCTCCCTCCAGCTATGGGTAAATAGCAGGAGAGACTGGGTTCTATAGCCTTGGATGGCAACTGGTCTAGGAGAAGGAAAACTCTGAATTCAAAACCTGCGGAGGGTCGTTTGGGGACCTTGTGGCACGTAGTGCACCACGCCTCTGTATTCGGCTCTCAAAAAGTTTGGATGGTCCTGCACGAAACCTTCACCACTATAATCAAATCTCATGTGCTATACATGCGGGTTGGGGACCGCTTGTGAATTCCAAATTCCCATGAAACTCCAATATTGGAGCCGGCTCAACCCACGTCGGGTGAATGCCGTTACAAGAAGAAGAGAAGTAACTGCTGCTTGTGTACTTCAAGACACCTCAGTTTCTTAGTTATTATATTAAAAACGAATGAAAATTAAATGTTTTCCCCAAAATAATTGTCTGGGAAGCGTTTAAGGGTAAGCAACGCATCAAACAGGCAGGATGTGGCCATCCTCTCACTGCTCTATCGCTGCTACCATGGATAGTGTTCGGACGAACTGCATCTTCTGGTTCTTCACGGCTAGGATCCGCCATAACTTACATAACAAACCAGCCACAATCCCACCGATTTCCATCGACGAGAAGTTCTATTCAAATAGCTTCTTCCCGTGAACCACTATCTTGATTTGACTTGTATCTGGTCGGGTTAAGCCGGCTTCATCCCGAGCAAGTACAGCATCACGGACCATCGCTCCCCACGCTCGCCGATCCTGAGCCAAGTCACACGAAATGGCGAGCCAATCGCGATTCCATCGTCGAAGACTTGTGGACCCAATAATACTGCTATGTCATCATTGATTGTGCTAGTCCACATCCTCAGCTGCCCACCGAAACGTTTTCGCCAGCCAGGAAGAGAAGGAGGGAGAAGTACATCACGGATGAGCTCTCCTTCCGGGCGTCGAGCTGCGTTTACGAACCATCGGAAACGACACTGGAGCAGGACGGGTGAAAGAGGAGGGACACTCAGGCGACTACGCAGAGTGGCTGTGGGCACACGATCGATTCACTATCTTATGGAACAGACACCCAAGAGGACGCTTCTCCGATTACTATCATAAAAACCTGTTCAAGTCAACCGTTATCTTCACCACCGATCTATATAAACTACCTCTTAAAGTAAGCCTCTACCTCAAGTGACTTAAGGGCATTTTATAGGGTGAACTTTACTGTAATTCAAATTATGTCTTGAGGCTATTTTGAATATCATATCCTAGATTACGATATAGGTGAGCATGGCTCTCCACAACTTCCTTTTCATTGGTGTATCTTAATTGCTATGCATTTTCCAGTTGCTTTATCGCAAGTTTGCATCAGCGTTGTCCATCTCCTCGACAAGCTCTCATGGCAAGTCTAAACAACCTAGCTTATTTACAGCCAATTTACCCACGACAGAAAAAAGAAATTTATGCATACCTTTCACAAGGACATTAGCATAATCGGAACGCATAAACCAGGATTAGAATTCGAACACAGACAGATAATTTCATTTTCCGTGTCGAAAGCTATTAAAGCAGCGGAAGAATCAACCATTCACTTTTGAATGGAATACTGTTTCTATATGTGGTCTGGATGCCCCGCTTTTCGTCTCAAGGTCGTCGACAAAATCCAGAGACGGATACACAATGTGATTGGTCCTGGTCTACGTCATCTATCGTCACATTCTCACAAACGTGCTGTCGCTTCCCTCTGTTTTTTTTTTCTGCAAATACTTTTACGGTAACTGCACAGACGAGCTATTTTCTCTGGTTCCCAAACTGCATGAATTTCAGCGTGTTACTAGTTAGGCATATGAGCCCCATTCTTTCACTTTCGAAACGGTTAAATGTAGCCGTCTCTTCTACTCCAATTGTTTCATGTCTCGCAATTCCCGTCTATGGATCTCTTTCCCCTGACAGTTATAGTCTTCAAATGTTCAAATGTAATGTCAATCGACATCTTGTGATGCCTTGATTTAATTCCTCGTCCTCCTCTTTATCTTTTCCTCAGTCACGTCTCTTTACGCTTGCACCCACTCTCTGTTACCCCTTGCGTGCTAGCGGCACTTCCGCCTTTGCTTTGGGTGAAATGCGGGGTGATTGAAAAATAAATCCCTATTTTATGTATAAACTATATATTATATAAAACTATAATTTTGACAAGACGGGAGGGTCTGTCATACATGAAATACGAAGTTACATTTCAATCACCCTGTATATCCTCGAGCAATTTCATTTTTTTTTTTTTTTTTACAATAATGTTCACTCTGTACATGGCCCCAGGTCCACTCGAGCTAGAACGCTATAGAGTAAAAGGCCCAGCTATGTGGGTATGTGTGAAACATAAAACTCAATCCTAGACATGAACAAGTAAATTAGTGATCGGAAAGCAACATCTTGGGAGTCAGTTCCAAAACTTAGTGGAAAGGGTCAGTTTGAGTGGAACTTACATCTTACCAAGGAATTACGAAGTAAATTAGGGTGATTCACTCCAGGCTGCATAAGCATGGCGTGTCTTAACAATCAAGATGGAATTAAGGATTGTAGTTCATGTAAGCACTCTCCATGGAAAAAAGCGATAGATCAGCGAGAGTCTTGCGACGTATCGCCTAGAAGAAAGGGACTGTATGGTAGAAAATATTTCATCAAGTACACGGACGCGGAGATGCTTTTGGGCTCCATCAGCAGTAAAAAGTGATGCCCGGGCTGCTCCTGCCAATCTACGGAAGGTCTCATGTACCCGGTTTTCAGGAATGCGAGTGAGTGCTCATCCCCTTCACAGTACAAAACCTTCAGTTGCCTCAATGACTTTACTAATCTCTTTCAGGCTATAATCAACAATAATGTTGTTGGTCACCCCAGTAAGGACAGGCTGTCGAGTAAGGATTTTGGAAGTAGGTTAGCCACACGTCTCATACGTCTGGTAGAGTTGTTAACCGCCGCACGGAGGCACGGTAATGGATAGCCACAAACTGAAACCTTCAAGCAATTGGCAAACACCGTGAAATTACATTTAAATATTTGAGACTTAAACACAAGAGAGCTGACAGTTTGTTTATCATAACATACATGCTTCGCTAGAAATCTTAAGACCGTTAAGATAAATATGCCAAAACGCATATATATATATATATATATATGACATGTTTCATTGAATAATTTAGACAAGTTACTCTACATATATTCAATTGAACCCTTTCATATTCACGGAGAAGATTTTCGTCCCCTTAATAAAGGAAGAGAAAAACATTATCATGTTGATACATATTATTTTATTCCGAGTACTTTTGACATTAGCACAATATCATCATCAGAGTGTTGTTTATTTCAAGACAAACATTGCAGTGTTCATCATTTTCAAAGAGAAAAACTGATTTGTTCATCTGAATATTATGATCTTTTTTGACTTGTGAAGTGAAGAACGCTGAGTTGAATGCTGTGTGATTGGGTTGAGTAACGCTACAGGTAAAATTATGGGTTACATACATATATATATATATATATATATATATATATATATATATATATATATATATATAAATAATGTCGTTTTTTTACGTTAAAAATACGTCAAAAAACGACATTATTACGTCATTAATTTTTGCACCAACCTAATATATATATATATATATATATATATATATATATATATATATTATTTTTGCACCAATCTAATATATATATATATATATATATATATATATATATGTGTGTGTGTGTGTGTGTGTGTGTGTGTGTGTGTGTGTGTTATAAATTTACTAATATAAAAATATGTTTCCATCGCTACACAGGGAACACCATGTTTCAAAAACAGAAACTAAAAACTTCAAATGTAATTGAACATATTTTGAAATTTACTGGGTTCTATAAGCACATGCATTCGTAATATTATTTTCTAGGGATACGGGGAAATTCACTCATTTTGACAAGGGGTGGTAGGATATTAATTTTCACTGACAACTACTTGTAGAAAAATATGAGTAACTGTCGATAAGAGGTTAAGGTATGGTAGGGTATGGGTGCCTGTTCAACAAATGATGACATTCGTTTTTCGCATGTCGTCTGTTTTTTTCAATGAAAAACTTCTTTTTTTTTCGACACTTTTGTTTTGCCGTTAAATTTGTGATTGTATAGATAAATATTTTTTTTTCAAAAGGGATGTGTGAATATGAGCACGTCGTATCAAAATACAATTTTAAAATATTATTCCTAATTCTAAATAGTAATAGACGATAACTCTTTTATAACAAATAAATATTTTAGAATTACTTTATTGTTTAAAAATTATTATTTAAATATCAAATATAAATATGTATGCTTCAATTTCCCGCTTTTTTTAAACATTGCTTAAAGAATTTTTGACAATGTTCGCAAAGAATAGCTATTTCATTTCTTTGATTAAGAATTTTTTTTTTTTTATAAACCTAATAATGTATAATTTCTTATGTATGCACAAAGGACATGGGTCATTTATTGACCTACATATTTTAACTTTTCACAGTAAGTGTTTTATCGGTTTCTTTAAGTGCCAGAAATATTTAGATAGGGACGTCTGATTTCGGTATTTATTTATTTATTTTAAAAGAACTATATATATATATATATATATATATATATATATATATATATATAAGTGTGTGTGTGTGGGTGTGTGTGTGTGTGGAAAAACAATATAAAAATTTATCTATCAACAACGAATCATTTTTTCTACCCACCAACAATAACAAAACTACAAATGTAATGAATGTATATAAACCCAACTTAAAATTAAAATCGACTAAAAGAAAAAAAGAAAGTAAATGAAATCGACTAGTCTCCATACCCAAAACAAAATATTTAATTTAAAAAAAAGTAATTAAATTGAAAATTCTCAGCGTCCCCTTTTTTTACTGCGAATGTGTAGTCGCATCAACCTAAACATCAAAATGTCGAACAGGTCAGACGAAAACATTTTCAGTTTGACACGGTTTTTCCATAAAATATATATCGCAAGAGACTGCCAGGTTTACACAAAAAAAAAAAAAACATTACTCTGTCCGGTGGCAAAAGCTGTTGGTGGCACCAGGGCTTTCAGTACCCCCTCTGCCACCGAAACAGTGTTACCTAGTTACCTACCCTGGTTGGCGGCTAGCGAGGGAAGTGTATCTCACGGGCTTTCACACGCTGCATGCCGAATATATATATATATATATATATATATATATATATATATATATATATATATATATATATATATATATATGAAGACAGGATCAGTTTAAACCATAAGAAATATTTGAAAGTAGGACATCTCTGAAGATTATCTTCCGATAACATTTCTCCATACATAATTTTAAAATGGGCCTCATCATAAGTCGACAGCTTCTCAAAGCTTTTTTCCACGGCATTCTATATCCAACTAAAAAGCTCAGAAAAAGAGAGTCCATTTTTCCGTCAACTGGACTTCATTAAGTCTTCAAACATCGCTCCCAGCACTGGATTTGTAAAATCGTAGTCGGAATTGGACAGTGACGGATCAATCAAAGAGGATTTGTCAGAAAAAGGTTCTCTAGAGTTAATGGCGTTTTAGATTCAGAGAATGGCTGTTGCTTGTAGCAATTTCGGTGCTCGCCTACGCATATACAAACACTGCAAACAGGTTCAAATCAAATCGCTCAAGTGTGTATATACTTAGGCACCTCCCTGCTTCGTTACTTGGAAATGTAATTTCGTTGTTTCGTCATATCGAAACTCAAACAAAAAAAAAAAGACTATAAAGTTTCCTTCTAAGCAAACCCCTTATAAAATAGCAGAAATCATGAACAACTCGGGAAATAATAAAAACATTGAAAGTGTTCAGTAATTAGCATTCCCTCGCTTTCGTTATTTTTATATATACACATGACCCACGTATGTATACAAAGGGAGATTTAACGTCCTCAGCACAACCGACTTGCTTAAATCGGCCCATGTGTGTAAATATTCTGAACATCGCACTGCGGATCATGGGAAATGTCGACCACACAAACAAGCACACTTATATACACAAACACCAATACACACACACACACACACATATATATATATATATATATATATATATATATATATATATATATATATATATATATATAAAGACAAAATGAAGATTATTTTTACTATTAAATTGATCTTCAGCACATTTACCAATAAACATCGCAAACATTAAAACATAATTTGTATATATATATAAATATATATATATATGTATATATATATTAGGTTGGTGCAAAAATAATTTCGTTTTCTAACATATGTTACTATGTGAGAAAACGAAATTATTTTTGCACCAACCTAATAAATATATATATATATATATATATATATATATATATATATATATATATATATATATATATATATATATAATACATTTGAAAGTATATTTTGAAATAATTTTGGCAATATAGCCTAATTCGTCTGTATTCTTCCTTCCATCCTCCTCGTTTCTAAATATCTCACAGTGGGCTAACAGAAGTTCTGACAAGAATGTGATATATATATATATATATATATATATATATATATATATATATAATATTACTTGATAATTAATAGGGATGATTCTAAGGAGGAAATAAATGCAAAGACAGCTCAGTGTATGAACAGAGCAAATATAATGATGAAAGCAGAGTTCTTAGGAATGCGTAGGTAATATTTTATTTCATTGAATCATGAGGCCATCATTTCAGACAAGAAATAAAATATAATACTACCTATGGATTTTTAAAGGTTCCGCTTTCATTATATATATATGTGTGTGTGTGTGTGCTGTAACTGAACAAAGCATTAACAAAACAAGACAAAACATTCTATGTAGCCAAAGATAATTAAAAAATATGAAAAGAAATATATTTACCATTAAAAAGATCTTGTGTACTTTTACTCATAAATATAGCATACCATAAAACTAAACGTATATCATACGTGTGTGTGTCTATTTGTGTGGGTGCGTGTATGACAGATCGAAGTATTAGTAAAACGGACGCAAAGCATTCCATGTGACCACAGAAAAAATAAAAGAGAAAAATCAAGAAGCAATGGATGAAGAAAATAACATGAAAAAACAAGCCAAACGAAATACTGGAAGAAAAAATCAATAGACAGGCACCTCCCAAAAGTGTAAACAGCCAGTGCCCAAAGTCTGGATGATCAAGACAGAGTGATTATGCTACCCAACGACTCAGAAAAAAAAAGACCACGTTTAGACTGACACTCGATTTTCACGCTACTTTGATCGTCAGGCGATTAGATATCTGCTTATTTATTTGTAGATATAGTTTAAACAATACGGAATGTAAAAAAAAAAAAATGAAATAAATAACGCCCATCTTCTTACATATTGTCGTCATTCATGAAAGATCTTCAGTTATCACAATGTGCGGAATTCCATAACAAAAGCACAAACAAAAAGAATCAAAATGAAAACGGCTAGATTTCAAAACACAAATCAGATACAAATAAATTGTTTAAATGAAAAATTCTGTGCCTTTCTCTTTCGTTCGTGCGCATGTTCAGTTGCATGTCTGTTTGGGGAGTGATATTTTGTGTAGACCAAATAGACAACAAAATTAAACACATATAATACAAGTGAAATGTAAAAATATGTAATCATTTTTGCTGGATATTTAAATAAAAAAAAAGAAACATGTTAATTCAAGCTAAGATCAAAACTCATCGGTTAGTTTACTTCGGACTTTCATTAGGATTAGTAAATGTTTGAGGATGAGTTGCAGTTAAATAGTACAATTTCTATCTAAAAATATCACATTTGTACTCGTAGCGATTAAATATATGATTTATATATATTCAAACAGGCTTGATTAAATAATTTTAAATGATTTAAATAGACAATATATATATGTGTGTGTGTTTTTGTATATATATATATATATATATATATATATATATATATATATATATATATATATATATATATATATATATATATATATATATATATATATGTATATATATATATAAAGAAAGAACAGTAAGATATATAATCCGGTGTTCTTATAGATATTTTTATTTTTACAAGATAGTGCTCAATGTAAATTTACAGAGCATAAATATTATAAATTAAAACCATATTTTAAATCAATTAATTTATAATATGATATATATACATATATATATATATATATATATATATATATATATATATATATATATATATATATATATATATATTCAAACAGGTTTATTTAAATAAATTAAAGATGCTATGTTTATTTATTTTTGTTTTTAATACTTTCGAGTTCACGAATCAAATTTCTGCTAGCCGTGTATATATATATATATATATATATATATATATATATATATATATGAGTGAGGAACAAATGCAGATCCAAGATGGATCGTTAACGGATAGGATGATGAAAAACCCTTTGAGTTATTCAGCTAGGAAGAGGTCAGTTTAAATGGTTAATGTCAGCCCCACTGTTTTAACATATGAACAATGGCGAGAGGAAAAAGATCATTACGTCTTGAGTAAACGCATCAACATTCATACAGTGGCTTCCATCTTCAAAGTCCATTCAAGAACCATCAAGATAATGGTGAATAAGTTTTAAAAAGAGGAAAAAGCAGGATCAGGTGGTTACAATCAGGAAGAGGTGTCATCTTTTCAACTTATAGTGAAAGGGATCACTTCGAAAAGAACCAACTCAATCCAAAGAGCATGGAAAAAAACTTGAAAATGAACTCATACGTATAACCTGCGAGGCAATTTGTTATTACTCCAGGACACAACGTTAGTAGGTTAGCGAGGTTGAAGATCATCTTGAATAAGTTGGAAAATGATCCTGGAATAATATATATATATATATATATATATATATATATATATATATATGTATATATATATATATATATATATATATATATATATATATATGTAAATGACAATTGGAAAAAAGATCTTAGATTTTGCTGACGCGTTTCGTCTTCCGACTTTTTCAAGGGAAAAATGAAATCGAAATGTTCTTGTTGTTATAGTTACATTAAAAAATACAAACTTAAAAAGATAGACGCTTCTGTCTAAGCCTTTTTTCTGGTTAATGTAAATTACATTTATACTAAGAGATTTTTTTTTCTCTTAGTATAAATCTAAATAAATTTTTGCCTTGAAAAAGTCGGAAGACGAAACGCGTCGGCAAAATCTAAGATCTTTTTTCCAATTGTCATTTATTTATACCAATCTGTCTTGCCCACAGAACTGATCTGGGAATTTAACTATATATATATATATATATATATATATATATATATATATATATATATATATATATATGAACGTAATTTCAATCCTTCATGAGCTTCCGATATTTATCTAAGATTAACTGATCAAGATTACTAAGATTAATGATGAACATATCATTTTCATTTATGATGTATTTCATCACGATTCTTCTGTTAAGCTTGGGGCGTAAGTATACATTCTTACTGCTAAAAGTAGAGTCCAATAGTGTCACAGAGTCCGGATTTGCCATGTTTAATGTGACGTGTTCATTAAGGACGTGAATGATCATGGCACTCCACAACTTCATATTCTTTGCAGCTTTAAGCCATATTTATCCTCTTACTATACTTGCCAGTAATTGATTTCCCATTTATTTGCACAAGCTCGTTAGGTATGCCTGTCTTCTATTCAATATGTGTTATGCGTATTAATATCTCCAACGATATTTGTCATACATTTTCGCCCTGACTGTACAAACCAAAATATCTGCGAATTTGATATTTACTTGTAAAGGTTGCGAGTGTGATGTGTGAATCATTGCTGAGGAAATGGACGCGTATGCAACATTAGAAATTGTTTTCGTATTTTTTTACAGAAAAGATTGATTTGGCAGGTAACAAGAAAAATCGCGTAGTCTTAATCCCGCCGAGAATTGATTCTAGTACATATCATGACAGAACCTACTGAAAATACATTCTTCTTCTTTTTCTTCTTCTTTGTTTTCTTCTTCTTCTTCTAATACTCCTCCCACTTCTCCACTTCCCACCTCCGTCTCCCATCCTCCTCCTTATCCACCCTCTTCCTTCTCCTTCTCATCCATCCTCCTCCTCCTCCTTCTCCATCTCCATCTCCTCCTACTACTATTCTTAAGCATCCTTCCTCCTCCTCCTTTTTTCGTCTCATCCTCCTCTTCTTTTTTCATTTCTTTTTCTCATCCTCTCTTCTCCTTCTTCTTCTTCTTCTAATACTCCTCCAACTTCTCCACTTTCCACCTCCGTCTCATATCCTCCTTCTCTTCCTCATCCATCCTCTTCCTTCTCCTTCTCATTCAAACTCCTCCTCATCCCTCTCCTCCTCCTATTATTCTTACGCATCCTTCTTCCTCCTCCTTTTTTTCGTCTCATCCTACTCTTCTTTTTTTTTCTCATCCTCTCTTCTTCTTCTTCTTCTTTTTCTTCTTCACACTCCTCCTCCATCTCCTCCTCCTATTATTCTCCCTCCTCCTTGTTTCGTCTCATCCTCCTCTTCTTTTTTCATCTATTTTTCTCATCCTCTCTTCTCCTTCTTCTTCTTCTTCTTTTTCTTTAATACTCATCTTCCTTCTCTGGCTCCCTCCTCCGCCTCTCCTACTTCTTCACCTCATCCACTCGCCACCTACTCCTCCTCCTCTTACACACCATTCCTCCTCCTCCTCTTCTTATCCTCCTCCTCTGCTTTTCCTCGACTCTTTTTCTCATCTTCTTTCTCTCTCTCTCTCTTCTTCTTCTTTTTCTTCTTCTATGTACTGTGTCCCTTCAGGATGAGGTCAATCATGGCTTCTCATGACTCTCCCAATCCCTGTTTTATTTTCATTTTACTCAAGATCGTTACTTGTGTTACTCACTACATTTCCACCGTCCCTTTAGCGTTCAGTGTCACTTGTGAGTTTCAAATTCTCCAAGCCATCTTTCCTCATTTTGCATTTCAACTCTCTCTTTCTGATTCGAAGGAGAAGTGTCGTTTTTGTTTGACATTTTCTTTAAAATTTCCGCCTTACTCACATGTTCAAGCCCTGGTATTTTCAACATCGTTTTGCCGAACAATATTTCTGCTGCCCCAGATCTCTCCTTCATCATGCTATTCTTCTGACACTTGTATGAAAGAAAAACAGCAACATTTGAGAAGTATTAAAAGACGGCCAACTCTTCTTCAAGAAAGCACTTTTCGTTAGAACAGTTTCATAAAGAAAATTATAAATTCCCCGTGAGGAATTAATTAAAACATAATTGTATTTGATTTGACATTGCTTGGAAAAAAAGATATATAAGACAACATTTATAAATGGACACGTGGCAGATGGGTTAGATCATTCGCTTTCCGAGTCTTGTAGATTACATTATGAATTCTATGAATGTTTGGAGCCGGGTTTATGTAGAAAGTATTTTTACGGGTTGGAGATATTAACGGCATGCACAAATGATTTTGAATTCGGAGATATAGATCGCAATCTAAGTTGCTATAAGAACCGAAGTAAAGATATATCTGTATATATCTCTGAAATGAGGTATTATGATTATTTACATTAATTACATTATTCGGACTGTTATCCTCATCTTCATTTACATATTCACAACGTCCTCAACGACACCTTGCCCAGTGGATAAACCCGTTGGTTAGATGGAATGACTTAGACCCAAAGAGTTGTGCGTCCAATACCAGGCTACAGCAATGGTGACCCCCCCCCCCAAAAAAAATGGAGAGCTGACTCAAAGGGAAATAACTGAGACAACTGGAAGAGGCATGGCACGTGGAACTAGAACCCGCGGACGAAATAAAGAGTTCGGTACGAAATTCAAATCATCTGAATATAACCGGATCGTAAAACGGTCGAAACGTTGTGAATGTGGCGATGAAGATGAGGATATAGCATTCCGACTAATGTAAGTAAAAATACTGATATGTGTTCACAAGCGAACACAGGAATCGGAATTCGAAATACTAATCCCAATTTTGTCGCCGATAATCTCTATATTACGGGATAATCCATTCTTCGTACAATCCCACAAAAATATCTTTGTTTGCCTCTCAAACTGGGAGAGTTATTTTTTTACAATAATTTTCTCCCTTTAAAAGACCCAAGAGCCACTCGACGTAGACGGTTAAACACATATGCATATATTAGGTTGGTGCAAAAATAATGACGTAATAATGTCGTTTTTTGACGTAACGTCAAAAAACGACATTATTACGTCATTATTTTTGCACCAACCTAATAGATGTGTGTATTTATAAATATATATGTATGTGTATATGCTTGTTTTTGTGTACGCAGTACATCACACGCGTTTAGTTTACACAATGTATATTTTTATGTTATCTTCTTCTATATCAATAGACTTAAACAAATATTTCTCCTGAAATCATATAAACCAAGTCTTATGCAAAAAAACTTTAAGATAAAACACCGGCTATTAACTTTGTCTGAAAGGTGACATACTCTTGCATTCTTATATTGAAATGTGTACAAAAACACACTTTACTATTAAATCAAATTAAAACTAGACTTATTTTAGTCTAGCCGTTAAATCATGTAACTCTCCTGAATAATAAGATAGGCATTTCAAGACAGAAAGAGGGAAAATTTGATATAACGAAGCAGATGGGAAAGGAAAAGAGAAAATAAAACATTGGAAACTTTAAAATTAAAAAATGGAAGCTTTGTCAAATCAGAAGTGTGAAGAAATAAAATAGGAGCTTAAAAATCTGAACATTGAAAAAGAAAAGAAAAGAAAAGAAAAAGGAAAGTGATAAGAAAAAAGGAAAGTGAAAAGAAAAAAGGAAAAAAAAAGAAAGAGAGAAGGAAGAACGGAAAGGAAGTGGGAGGTAGCTGATACAATATAGACATTCGGTTCAACAAACTCCAAATATCATGTGAGGATAGGTGGAAGTGTCTGCTTCAAAGAGACAGTTAAAATAACCTTGATCTGTATTTTAAAATATTAACAGAATCACAAAATTAAAGATACGAGTTTAAACAATTTTAAAAATTAAAATAGAAAACAGTAAATAGTAGATCTAAATCAAAGAACAAAAGATGTATTTTATCATTTTGTAAGAAAAAAATCTATGCTAGCCCCCAAAAAAATAATAACCATAATTAAATAATTTATATAAAGAAAAAAAGAAAAAAGAAGATTTAAAAAAATGTCAAAAAAATGATGATAAAAATACAGACAATAAAATTTCTGAAGATAGAATAAGGAAAGAAATAGGAGAAAACATTTTTAAAACACATAATGTTTTAAAAAAAATATATAAATTACCGACAAAAAAAGATGGAAGGTTATCATGTTTTTGTTTTTTTGTTGGTAATTTATATATATTTTTTTAAAATTATATGTTTTAAAGATTTGTTTGCCTATTTCTTCCTTATAGTAAATTTGGATTTCTCTTCTATGTAATTTATATGCTATTCTATAATAAATACTTTGAGCTCTTTTTGTGAATGAGTTTTAATATTTTTATGTTTTAACTATTCAATTGGATTATACACCAACGAATTATTACTTAAATATATAATATCAAAGGCTCAAACACTAATATTCCATGGTTATAAATTATTACATTGGAATCGTAATCACGATGCAATTTATCAGACAAATAATTATTGGAAAGAAAAAAGAAGTATTGGAAAGGAAATATCTAAGAAAGAAAAAAAAAACGAATGAATAATTGGAAAGAAAGAAAGAACGAAAGAAAGAAAGAAAGAAAGAAAAGAGAACTATTGACAGAAGAAAGTCCCAAACTAAAAACAATTGAAAACATATAATAAAAGACAACATGTATTTTATTTTGTGAAAGGGACGTGAAAATGAACAAAAGAATGAAACTTTCCTGTTTATTTCAGTTCACTTTCTCTCCAGCCCTCATCACTTCTCTCTTAACTTCCAAAGACTGAGATGCCTATTGTTTGCATAGGGTAGAAACTCGAAATCGACATGAAAGAAAATTATGAAGAGGCAACATTGATGCGCGTATAATCTAAATAATAATAATGATATAAAAAAAAGAGAAATCAGTGAATGATGGAAAATTAAAACATCCCCCCCCAAAAAAAATTGCTATGAAATTATCTTTCTTGAGCTTCTTTCGTTTTAACTGCTTAATAAAGAATGAAAGAATAGGATTAGAAGATTCGCGGAATAACGGAATGATAAATTGACAGATTGATGATCCATTTTAAAACCTTCAAATGTGATGAGGCCTTCAGTTGTGTCTTTACCGAATTCTGATAAAAGCCGGCATGCAAATCATGAAGATAATGAATTAAATATAATAGAAATAATCTTCAAGAGTAATTTGTTTTTGTCTTGTGCAGTTTTTCTTATCAATATTTCGCTTTTTTTTATCTTTTCAGCTAAAACGCTTTTCTTCATTTTATCGTCATAATCTAGAATGTGAAATTTAAAGACATATGGTTTTATCATAATCTAGCCATGAATTTCTGATAATTGCTTGAGCTCGGATTGCGTGTGGAAAACGTAAGCCAGCGCAAGTAAACGAGTTATAAGACGTGTGTTTATGGGAGTTAGTTCTTAATATTTTTTAGAGGGGCATTAATTTCCCTTTGACAGAAATTGTAAGATATTTCTGTAATAACAAAAAAAAATAAATAAAATAATACTAGGAAAGAAAGGACATATTTTACTGCTGTTTATTTATAAACTTATGGAACAAAAAAATTGCGACACAATCGAGGACGATTCTTATTTGGATCTGCGTAAAATACAGACTGGGTCAAAAGTAGGCTTTCGGTTGCTTCCCTATATGTTTCACATTTTAGATCTAATTATAACTGTTCTTTCAGCAAGAACTTCGCCATTATGCTTTGACTGTAAGAGACTACTTTAACCATTTTTATTTCTTGATCTCTCCAGATGGTCATTTGTTATCTATCCTAAGTAACATCATAATTCCTGATACCTACCACCTTCTCTTCAACTCGTAATACGCAGCTTAGACGCCATTACTATTTCGAATGTAAGCTTTAATGTACGTCTCAAATCTTGTATGGGTCGATATGCCTTAAAAGAAAATGTTAATCAGTCGTCATGATTGTAGCGTATTATGTATAATGTAACATTGTATTAGTGAAGATTTTGTTTCCACCAGAACACAAGAAAAGAGATAGCAATTATCTTATATATATATATATATATATATATATATATATATATATATATATATATATATATATATATACACGTTTCATTAAATAATATAGACAAGCAATTTTTCTTTCAGCAAAATGGAGCACATCCTCATTATGCTTAGGCACTAAGGGACTACCTTAACGAAACCCATCCACTGCGTTGGTTCGGAAGAAGGAGTAGAATCGAATGGCCAACACTCCCACCTGACCTAATTCCAATGGATTTCTTTTTCATTGGGGGGAAAGTGTAGTAAAAAGAAGGTTTATGAGAGAAAACCTCACACAGTGGATGAATTAAAAGAGTGCATCTCGATAGTATTTATTGAACTTGATGCCGACCGGGATTTATTTTGCGTTGTGTGTCATCTTGTTCTGGAGAGGTTCGAGGAATGTTCCAATGTTGAAAAAGATTTTGTACAATAAGTGATTAAAGTGCTAAAGAAAATCTAAGTAAAGAGTTAAACAAATGCACATAATCAGTTTTGAACAGAGAATTGTAACTAATAAATATTAATGTAATAAAACGATTTTTTTTTTAAATTGTAAAGTGCATACATACTAAGGGGAAGCCGACTTTTGACTCACACTTTACATGCATTTTTTAAAAAATATAATTTTCATTCGCGCCTTTTAATATCAGTAGCAGCCCTTATACATAATAGCCGTAGCAGCCCTAAAAAAACCTTTTATCAGCAGCATCTCTCGAATATAAAAACATATACTAAAGTAACTGTCTTCCGGGATTTTATCTTCCCAACTGTGTCACATGAACGCTCCACGCTGAAGCTGAAATGCCTGTGAACGCTTCACACTAAAACACACCAACTCTAAGTCCCACTCTAACATATTCATGAACATTTTAGTATGTATGCATTTTACTACTAAGAAAAGAAACTCTTGTTTTTCTTTTGTTAATATTTTTAATAAATATTATCTTGCATTGAAATGAATTGGTCAATATTTTGTGCATGCACTCTTTTTCACCACCACTATTTCATGTACTATAAAATGTTCTCGTAAGAAACATTACACATTTAATTATTGAAGTAGCTAATCACTAAAGTTGCTTATCAAAAGACGTTGACTTGTAGAAGGACAAAGGGAAAATGTGTCTTTAAACAAACCTACATTTACGATTCTACAACGCATGTCTTTTTAATTCATATTAACTTTTAAGTTCAGAATATTCGAAATTCACAATCTACACGCGGATTTTATAGAAAGGTATGTCTGTCACCTTTCGGAATAAGTATACAGAGTATAATGGATAAATTGTCGTGTAAATTATGCAAAAATGAAAATAACACGTCTCTATTTGGCAGATATATTTTCCAAAATTACACAAAAATATCTTGAAATACTAAATAATAAATTCATTCAATAAAATAGCCTCCAGTCGACTTCAGAATCTCCTGCAACTCTTTTGGACGGTCTCCTTGTTTAAGTTGGTGAATTCTGCCATAATCCTTGCCTTCAGTTCATCTTTGATGTTACAAGGAATTTTATTGGTCACTAGCTCAACTGCGCCCCACACATAATAATCAAGGATGTTGCAGTCCGGGGAGTTAGGTGGTCAGATGTAACGGAAGATGTGGTCGGCGAAATTGATTGACAGTCATGACAGGGTTCTTTTCTTGTGTGGCGTGGTGCAGAGTCCTGTTGCTAGGCATAGGGTTTTCCAACACCTGGCCGTGGACCTGAATGACTTGGAGGTGTCGTTTTCAACCATGGCTTGGATATCACTAACAAATTCAGGAACGATCAGTCATCCAACTCTTTCCGAATCCGCTTTACTCTCCTCAGATTGGCACGCAAACACACTGAAATGTCCGTGTTGGAACTTCCGGTGCGAATGCCAACTAGTGCAGCATGCCGTTTCGAAATTTCTGGCGGAGTGAATTAATTTATGATGCTCTCTATTTCACATGCGATGGCCAACTGACCTTACTATACTGTGCAGTCAACAAAATTAAAAACAAACAAGACGCATGCGCGAAATTAAAAATATAAAATGACGATAATTTACTCATCGCACCCTATATATGTCGGAAATCTCAGTCATGTGTGAAACGCTTCTTATTTTCCAAACCAATAGTATCATATGTCACGTGTATCTAATAAAGTACAATATATATAATGCACTATATTTATGCAGTGTTTCTTTAAGGGTCTTCCTTTTATTTAATCCCCTAAGATTGTATTTTAACTGACTTCAAGGATCTTGCAATGCTTAGTAAGCACAGAAAACAGGCTCCTCTGGATTTTAGAGACGTTATAGAACACAGTTTGTTTAAATAAGCCCTGGAATTAAAATCAGTGGCAGACATATTTTGGGGTACCTCCAAAGAAATTACATAACGGTTAAGGATTCATATAATCGGAGTCTCTAATACATCAGACATGGCAGATGCATTGAACAAGACTTTTTGGTAAAGCGTGTCTTTCTAACGGAATATTTTCACTTCCTAGTAGGTCGTGCTGAGCTAGATGATGCGGTCAAATAAAGAGCATTCAAAATATGGTGGTAAAGTTTGCTTTGGTTTCGTTCAATTTGTTTTACGGCATATCAACCTCAATGGGTTATTTAATGATGACACGATTTTTATCGCAGGTAATATTTTTTTTCAAAAATGCATTGCTGCTAATATTTTATTTTTCAAAAAATGTATTGCAGGTAATATATGTTTTCTTCAAAAATGTATTGATGGTAATATTTTTTTTCTTCAAAAATGTATTGCTGGTAATATTTTTTCTTCAAAATGTATCGCTGGTAATATTTTTTTTTTCAAATATATATTGCAGGTAATTTTTTTTTTCCAAGAAATATATTGCTGGTAATATTTTTTCCAAAAAATATATTGCTGGTATTATTTTTTCAAAAATGTATTGTTGATAATAATGTATTGCTGGTAATATTTTTTTCCTTAAAAAATTCACTGCTGGTAATAATCTTTTACAAAATATCTTGCTGGTATTAAAACATATTTTTACGTTTCTATAGTATTTTGACCTCAGTTTGGAGGTTAACTATTTGCTCATAGGTGTGACCCTAACAGGTTCTACCACCCCAGGCCAGGCTGGACTTGTGAACCCCAGCAATTAAGAGGTGGTTACACACTCCTCAAAACTCCGGATCAGAAGTCTCACTGTTGGATGTAGTTTATCGTTCTACCCAGGACGCGGATCTATATAGTTTATCGTCATACCCAGGACGAATGGTGATAAGATTACATTCGACGATCGAACAGGATGTAAGGTAAGATGGATTCAAGAATTAGCAAAACGTTGGTAAAGGTAACGTATATATTCGTGTATAAGCCAACTTCATATATAGTGCGGCCCGTGAAATTATTGCATGGATTTTACCCTCTCCCCAGAGAAATACCTCTGCATAGTGTCACCGAAAATGTATGATTTTTAAATTCTTCAAACAAATTAGCTGTGTAAAGTGAGGCCGCCTATTTTTAGTGTAAAAGACTGAATATAAAAACTCGAACTTTACTCAATTATATAAAGTATTTATCCGCAAGACAGAGGCCAAGAGAAAAAAAAGGAGAGTTCAAAATGGGAAGGGTACATTGATATGAACAAAATTTGCTAGACGTTTTGGGGATGAGTCAAGCACCAGTTAATGACCCTCGCATTCTCCGGAGATAGAGATATCATCCTGAGAATAGAGCATATAGTATTAAATATTAACCTGTTCTGACCAAGATGAGTAGTATGAGAGTAGTATGAGTAGTATATGACAGCGTTGGAAAGTGAACCAGTGTACTGATAGCGGGAGAGTTTAATGTCGTTAAAGCTTTATGATTTAAATTACGGCGCCTCGTAATTTTCAATGAACTGCTTTCATTAACATGTAAAACAGCCTGCCTAATTCTGTCCGCTTAAAAATGAATTTGGTTGAATTTGCATCGAATGACAATGAGAGAAATCGGTGATAAAAATTCGAGTTAAATCTCATTGGGATCGAAATATTAGAACTTGGAATATGAAAAGAATTAATATATATTTTGCTTTTGATTTCACTGATCGAGTGTTTGATTTTTTGTATCAACATCTGAAACACAGCGTGAAACCAACCTCGATTTCAGATTATATTGCACGAGTAGATTGAATATGAAAGCAATTTAGCATCTTACTAACTGTAAAAAAAAAAATAAAATAATTATAAAAATTATTTTATCGCCTGGAAAATTGAATTTAATGCATTCACAATCAGGAATTATGTTTTAATAAAATAAAAATTCACAGATTATGTCAAGTATTTGGGAACACATCTAAAGCTGGACATAAATGAAAAAAAAATGGTCTAAGGGGATTTTAGGCAGCACGCATTGATTCTGAACATTCTAATTTCTGTTTAAGATATTAATGAGGAGATAAATAATAGTAGTACACAAAGTGCCACAGGATATGAAACGAGGCATCCAGCTCGTGTCGCTCGACGCTAGCTTCAGCGAATTGAAGATCTTGAGCCGCTTCTAAATAGCGGTTGACCAAGTGGAACGGCTACACAACATACGACTCGGAGATAAAGATGTCGTCTGTGATTGGCCTGGTTGTCGTGAGTAACGAGGGCAAGGTTGTAGCGGTGAACCTCTTCCTGCGGAGATCACAAACATTGCCACAGCCAAAATCGAAGTACTGGATGCGGCATTCAAGTTTGATATCGAGGGTCTGCTGTTTGAGTAACAGCAGATCATTCTCTCTCTCTCTCTCTATATATATATATATATATCTATCTATATATATATATATATATATATATATATATATATATATATATATATATATATATATATATATATATATATATATATATATATATATATATATATATATATATATATATGGAGAGAACAGTAAAAGTACAAGATTAAGATTTCGTGAGAAAAAGGCTAAAATAATTAACACTCGCTATCATCTGGAGAGGCACTGTGGAGGAAAGGATAGCGGCTCGAATTAAGGACTCGGTGAGCCGAGTTCGAATTCAACTCATTACATTCATTTGGGAATATATTTATATTTTCTCGCCATACATGCAGACACATGCATATATATATATTATAAAAAAAATTCCAAGATGATAGAATCCATGGAATATTTGTGTTTAAGCCTTCTTCTTCTTCTTCTTTTTATTTATTTATTTATATATATATATATATATATATATATATATATATATATATATATATATATATATATATATATATATATAACATTATGTACGTGACCCAGAAGCGAATACTCCAGGGTTTTCACGAATACAACGTATTTCACAACTGTGATCTCTTTGTCCTGCTGCTTTGAAGTCCTTACGCTAAAACGTTTAGGGAGCCGTCAACAGATGGGCCAATCAATCGCTTCTTCTTCTCTCTAATATGGCTCTTCATGACGTTGGCGATAATGGATCTCCACATTTTCCTTTGTCTGAATTTGTCCTGTGAGTATCAAACTTTCAAAATCCTCTTCCCTTATTAGGTGCCCTTTCTGATGTTAAGCAAAAAGTATCCTTTTTGTTTCCATTTTCTTTCAAACTCCATCGTTGCTTACATTTTCGATCCATTGTAAATTAGATAGGATCTGCCACCCTTTAAGTTACATGTGGC
The DNA here is from genome assembly GCA_963932145.1 of Acanthosepion lycidas. NCBI lineage: Eukaryota > Metazoa > Mollusca > Cephalopoda > Sepiida > Sepiidae > Acanthosepion > Acanthosepion lycidas. The sequence goes on along the minus strand of OZ010582.1, from coordinate 85,412,238 downwards.
AAATTTATATTCCTTTTCTACTACAGTGCAACGCGGATATAAGAGACCCAGATATAAGAGGAACCCTGATATAAGAGAGATTTTCTCTGGTCCCAAATTAGAGCCTGTGTTAATGTATATATAATAGACCAAACCCGGATATAAAAGACTTCTTCTCCGGTGCCAACAACTCTCTTATATCCGGGTTACACTGTACTTGTCAAATTGGCACATTTCTTTAAATTTAGACTAAATATAGACTTCTAATAATAGAATAGTTGATCGAGATATCTGCATAGAGAGAATAGCGTATCAAGCAGAGTCTGAAGCTCCTAGATAAGTGATCATTCCAAGAATTATTTCGATTAGGATACGAAGGTTTGCTGCTGTATTCGGCCCTACTTCGTAAAATTTTAACTGATGACCAAACAGTAGAAGTTTACTTGGAATCTCTTCTTTTATGCGGAAGAAATTGTCTACCGTTTTGAAAATTCTTCTTATTGAACAGGAGCAGAACTTTATCTCCTTTCTCACTTTAAGATCTGGTTTGCCGTTTCCTTATTTTTTTGTTTTTCATCCATGGCATTTAGGATTTAACTGTCTTAATTTTGGGGTAATCTGACGGCTCAGTGGTTGTGACATTTCATTGTGAGGGTTAGACTTTTTTTATTGCTGCATCCCGACTGAAATCATAGATAACGCTTATAGTGGCTCTCCTTGTAAGCAGTCATATAATATCAGAGTATATACAGTGACATGCCATGTGTGAATCGGTGCCTCTACATAGTTATCTGGTTGGCAACCCCGAAGCCACGTAACTTGTCTTAGCCGTCTTCTGGCCAGATTGAATTGATATATATGATGGGAAGTCTGTCTCATGCCTGATAAAAGCTTCGGCGATTATGTATCTTTCGATACATTTACTTTTTTTCCCACAGTAGGTTGCAATTTCTTTTTGCAGTAGATCAGTTACCATCCAAGGAACCCGGTCTGCCCTGCTATTTACCCATAGGTAGAGGGAAAAGAAGAGGATTCATAACTTTCCCATGTGAATGTAATGACTTGAATTCGAACTCGGCTCTCCGAGTCCTTAATCCGAGTCGCTATCCATTCATCTACAGTGCCTCTCCAGATGATAGACAGTGTTAATTATTTTAGCCTCTTTCTCCCGAAAACCTAATTTTGTACTTTTACTGTTCTCTTCCCTTGATAATTCTTTTTTTTTTCTTTTTACCGTATTATCTTACACTCAGTAATCTCCTTTTGTCATACTGGTTTTGTTGACTTCCTTGAAGGGAAATGATAAAAAAGAAACAGCTTCTTTCTTGATATGTTTTTTCTCCTTCGTCAACTGGCGATGACACCTGTTAATCGTTAAACAACCTCCATTTTCTAGTTCACTATTTTACTTGTATTAACACCGTTATTTCGATTAATACAATCAAAAAATCAGTACCAGAGATTTTTCTAATTTCTTCATCTTCATTCTATTCCTGAATTAAGAAAAAAAAAGACAATCCAGAAAGATCAAAATAGTAACGTTGAAAATACTAATCCATATAATTACTGTAATAATAACATAATACCTTAATTAAAATGCAAATTAGCTTTATCTAAATATAACCATAGATTTAACTTTCTAGAGTGGCAAAACGAAATTACCAAACGAATAAAAGCAATACTCTTAACGCCAACATAGAATAGTTTTCACATTGCCATTGAAAAGAGGAATAAAATTCAAATAATATTAACGTATGTGTTAATCTTCTTTAGACAGAGAGGCACGTTGCCTGCGGCAAAATTCCTAATTTAAAAGCTCGCATTTACCTGGACTTCAACATCAGTCCATTCGCCGAAATGTCGAAACAACTTCTCCAGTTATAGGAAAAGCGGAAATTTCGCCAGCAATTATTAACGTACAAAAGAGAGACGTTTAAGAAGAGTGATGTCTGTCTTTTGGAGGAGTAATGTCAAGGAAATAATTGCGGAAACGAACAAAAAAAGGGAAGAGTCGGTTGGAAATGCGAACACATTAAGATGGACTGTAAAGAGTAAATTTGTATTGAATAGATTCCGTGAGCGTTTTATTGAAGGAAGCCTGTTAACCTTAAATGCAAAGGAGGAAGAAAAGAATGCATATAGAAAAGTGAGAGAAAATCAGTTAAGATAATACAAAAAAAGAATCAGTGAAAAAAAAAAGAGATATAAAGAAAGACAACAAATGCACTAAAGAAGGAAAGTTTTAAATTCGGCAAATAAATATTGAATAAGATAAACCGACAAATAAAGGAAATGAAATGAAATAAGGTGTGAAAATAAAGAAGGAATGCGTAAAACGAGAAGAGGGAGAAAATGAAAACGTTGAAGAAAGGTTTGAATGAAAATATGAAACGCTAAAGATTATAATAAGAGACGAATGTAAATCAAGACAACAATGAAAGCACGAGGAATGACATTAAATTGAAGGAAGCGAAAAATCGAAAGTGAGGAAAAAGTCAAAATAAAAAAATGAAAGAATAAGAAAAAAAATAAATTAGTAAAAACAAAACGTTGGATAATAGTCGTAAAATTGAAAAGCAAATGAAGACTAAACGATAATTGAAAAAAAAAGTTGAGAACAAAAGACGAAAATGCAAATAATCAGCAGCGAAAAAGAACAGGAAAAAAAAATATTCCAACAAAAGAAAGAAAATAAAATCGTTCAAACAAAAGAATTTAAATTACTAAAATATAAAAAGGGAAACGAACGCACTAAAAACAGAAAAGAAAAATCAGGAAAAAATTTAAAAAAAAGAAAGTTTAATATATAATAGACAGTCTGTACCGTGCGTGATAGAACGTTAGGCGATCATGTATCTTTCGATACATTACTTTTTTTTCCAACAGTAGGTTGCAATATATTTCTGAAGTAGAGAAGCTGCCATCCAAAGAACCCGGTTTGCCCTGCTATTTACCCATAGTTAGGGGGGGAAGAAGCGGATTCATACCTTTCTCAAACGAATGTAATGACTTGAATTCATAACTTTTAAAATCTTTATTAAAAAATAAAGTTAAACTAAAAAATAAAATGAAACTAAAAATGAAAGTAAAAATAAAAAAGAAAGTGAAAACGAAAAAAGTAAGTAAAATAAAAAGAAAGTAAAAATGAAAAGTGAAACTAAAAAAAGAAAGTAAAAATAAAAAAGAAAGCGAAACTAAAAAAAGAAAGTGAAACTAAAAAAGAAGTTGAAAATAAAAAATAAAATGAATCTAAAAAAGAAAGTAAAAATAAAAAGTGGAACAAAACAAGAAAATGAAACTAAAAATGAAAGTGAAACTAAAAAAGTAAGTAAAATAAAAAGAAAGTAAAAATGAAAAGTGAAACTAAAAAAAGAAAGTAAAAATAAAAAAGAAAGCGAAACTAAAAAAGAAAGTAAAACTAAAAAAAGAAAGTGAAACTAAAAAAGAAGTAAAAATAAAAACGAAAATGAAACTAAAAATGAAAGTGAAAATAAAAAAGAAAGTGAAACTAAAAATGAAAGTGAAAATAAAAAAGAAAGTGAAACTAAAAAAAAGAAAGTGAAACTAAAAAAAGAAAGTGAAACTAAAAAAAGAAAGTGAAACTAAAAAAGAAGAGGAAAAATGTAAACAAATAAAAACCGATGCAAACAATCAAATATACAGTTGAGCAATCAAGAATCTCTAGGATCAAACAAACGTGAATCCCTGGACGGAACTAATAGATTTTGAATTCCATCTACTGGAACCGAAAAGCACCCAGCTATTCCCTCCAAAATTCCGTTTCTCCACCGTGCTTCTTGGCACTCTGGGTTTTCGTAGTCCCAGACTTTATTAGAATCGATTTTTTATTTGTTTCCTCCATGCCTTCAGTTCGTATTCTTCACTGTTCTTTTATTCCCTCTTGAACCTTCTTAGCATCACTTATGTCTTTTTTCATACAGCCCACATAATATACCCACGTATCAGAACACAAAGGACAGAAATCCAATCAAGTATTCAATTAGAACATCACAGTTTTTTTTTTCTTTCCAGCTAATGATTTAGTGGATTTTAGGAAATTCCGAAAATAAACGAAACGCAAAAATAAATTACGAATTACTCCCTATCTCCAAACATGTTATTAGGTTGGTGCAAAAATAATATCGTTTTATATAAAAGTAACATATGTGAGAAAACGACATTATTTTTGCACCAACCTAATGGTTTTAAAAAAAGAGTATTTCCTTTCTACTGATCTATATTTTATCCAAAATGACGTCAATCTTTTTGGCAATGGAGACTTGGCGGAGATAGACATTCAAACATTAAGCGTTTAAATAAATAGATATCCATCACTCTCTGGAAAATTTAAAGTCTAATAAGTTAGTTCATTAGACGCCGTCTCTGGCATATTGTGTTCTTCTTCAATACCCACAGTATCAACCTGTGGTTTATGTCTTATGTCGAACAGAACTTATACATTCTAGGAGATTGTGCCTAATCTAGCGTGAACACCAGTTACAACAAGCCTCGGTCACTATGAATTGTCATCTCATGCTAACAAAATCATCGCCGAAATCCGATTACTTTTCTCTAGCCAATTTCATTTACCTCTTGGTTCAAACAGTGGTATGATTTTCAGATGCATTCCAAAATTGATGCATGCTGGGATCGTTTGCTCATGTTAGTATTTTCAGGAATCAACTTCTTGGCATATCAGCTATAAAAATATTCGAAACCGGGTTTCTGTTATGGTATCTTACCCATGGACTATTCCATACTTAATAAATACTGCGCGTCAGGAGTGGGCAAGGAGTCAGTAGTTCAAGTCTTGACCGGATGTTCGGTTGAACTCTCTGCATTTGGGCGGGGAGGAACCCGAACGAGGCTACGCCGAAGAGCGGATTCTCTTTCGGGGAGGTAAACCGACTCTGAACCCGTTTATACGGGTTCAATGGGCATTTTTTTGGCCGGGCCCACGGCCTTGGAGATCCCACGTTAAAAAGGCCTTGTGCAACATGATGCCCTCTTGTGCGGGGGGGGGGGTGACTCAATATCGTCAGTAGTTCAAGTCGAGTCAAGAGTCGAGTCAGATGCAGTCCGAAGCAGAGTCGCGTTTCAGACAATTACTGGTCGAGACTACATTGTTCTCTCTACTAAACCTGATTGTTCATACTAACACTTTCTACTTCTCTGTATATATTCCTGTTTGTAATATATCAGTGTTATTCCATACCTGTGTTCGAGTTCTTCTTTATTGGTTCTACCTTGGACTATCACCGTGGTACAAGGAACCGGACCATAACATGAATTCAGAGATATTTCCTCCTATACTGGTTCTGGGATCTTACCCATATTAATAGTAATGGACTATTCCCTACTTACTAGATACTGCGCCTCAGGAGTAGGCAAGGCGAAGAGTCAGTCGGTAGTCAGTAGTTCAAGTCGAGTCAAGAGTCGAGTCAGAGGCAGTCCGAAACAGAGTCGCGTTCAGATAATTACTGCAAGACATTGGAATAGTGATATTAGGTTGGTGCAAAAATAATGTCGTTAATGACGTTAAAAAAATACGCCAAAAACAACTAATACTAGTCGAGGCTACATTGTTCTCTCTACTAAACCTGATTGTTCATACTAACACTTTCTACTTCTCTGTATATATTACTGTTTGTAATATATCTGTGTTATTCCATACCTGTGTTCGAGTTCTTCTTTATCGGTCCTACCGTGGACTATCACCGTGGTACAATGAACCAGACCATAACAGTTTCATTATTGAAATGTGCGTGGCATCCATAAGATGAGACGTGCTGGACATTGCGATGGCAAGAGAAGCAGGTGGAAGTTAACGAGCATGTTACTTGAACGGATGGCAAAGAGAGATTATCATCTAAAAACGGCTGGCCACACGTTTCCGAGTACGCTTATCTGTTAGGATGGCTATCTAACCACTTTTGTATGGTCGAGCTCATTGGGTATTTATGGCAGTCCATAATCTGTCCTGATCAACTCTTCGAACACGGCTAAGATGCTCAAACTCCCGGGATTTTCCTGAAAACATCGACGGTCCACGTTGAGCTCTGTCTATTAATTTTCACTCACAACATATCTTAGGTATTTTCGAAATCTACGACAATTCTATGTTCGAAATTAGAACAAAATATGTTATTTCCATAATTTACAAGCGAACCGTATTCTTCATCTTTGTGACAAAATTTCGGTCGGTCTTCTTCAGGTTCCGGTTATGTTTCAGTGAATTGCGAACTGAACACTTTATTTAATCTATTGTGATAGATTGTTCTCTTTCAGATAAATTTCTGTAGGTATATCTTGTCCAGTTCTTATTTAGTACTCGTCAGTTATTTCTCGACCCGTTTCTATTAAGCCCAACCACGCATTGTCCGGTTCACGGGTTGAACCCACGATTACTAAGTCACGAAATTCACGAACCAACGCATTTAAACACTAGGCTTTTGTCAAGTGAGACAATTATGTAAATCGTAATTACTCCTTATCCAAGAAATGCATATAGAAATGCGTTTCAAAATTATTCCTTTATAAAATGGATTTTAGCACATATACGCCGTACCCGGTAAGTTCAGCACCATCAATTCACCGCGAGGAATGTTCAACGCTATCAATTTCTCGGTGGAAAGTTAAACGACACCACTTCACTACAGGAAAGTACAACGTTATCAATTCACCGCGAGGAATGTTCAGTGCCATCAATTCACCGCCGTAAAGTTAAACGCCATCAATTCATCGCAAGGACATGCCACCCAGTGCCAGATTGGTGTCTTGCGTATAGTATGAATGGCATAGCACTAAGGTTTATCGCTAATGGCCCGCCGACGATCCACCGGCGTGTTCGTCTCGGCAATGTTACATCTGGCAGACCGCTAGAAGCCCGCCTGTGGCTACCACCAGCGGGTCATTAAAGGCTTGCGTGTAGCGGTGGTAATTAGATTGTTTTTTTAACGTATCAATGTTTGTATAGGTTTTTATTATATGGTTTATAAAGTCCATTAGACAGGTCTAATGTTACACCCAGGAAATTGATCACTTTAGCACCGGTGGTGGTCGTGGTGTTGGTTATGGTGGTAACAATATTCAAACTTTGCTCTTTAAAGTAATTAATCAGGCTTTTTCTTAGTCCTTTTTTTTTGTTGCCTGTTTACGGAGGAGGATTATACCGTTGTCTGTATAGAGGCCAGTGTTTTTGTTTTTTCTATGGAAGATGAACCTTAGGAGTAAAATCCCAATTAATTCACAAGCCTCCACCGAGTCAAACACATCCATAGCAATGCAAAAAAAATTTGGATTGTTTTCTATTAGTCCACAAGCAAACTTCATGGAATACAATTAGTTTTTGAGCCTGTTTTATGACATTAATGTCCTTGTTGTTTAAAGGACAGTAATTATTGGCCCGATTTATCGCAACCATCAGGAGCTCCTCGGTGAAAGTTGGGGGTAGAAGTTACAAATATTAAATTGTATAAAGGGACATTCACTTTTCTTTTTTTTATGTTAGTCAATTAAACAATGGCGTCGGTCGTATTACGCCACTGTATTATTCCTATGCCATTTTTCCTGTATCTGCGAGCTGTTTCGAGGAGCGCCTGGCTTATTTTAGCGATATTATTTTTGGGTGGATTGAGTAGTGGGTATTTTAGTTTGTGTGGAAATCTTTGTGGTCCTTCAGCGTGATAAATGCTTGCTGTTTATGTAAGTTAGGGACGCTAACGTCGATGTTTAGCTCAGTGGCTGTTTTTTCTGGCCTCTCTTTTGATGGTTTTTTTCCCAATAGTCAAACATCTTTTTTTTATAAATCTTATTAACCTCTCTATATGTGTCGACATCAATGTGATAGGGGTTGCTCGTCTTGTCTGCCTTGGTAATAATCTTATCAGATTTATTTATTGTGGCGATGTCTTTACTAATTTTCTTCTCAAGGTCATTTCTACTCTTTATGAATTTAATCTTATTTATAACAGAGGATAAATCATTCTCCCAATCTCTGACCAACCTTTAATAAAGGTGAAAATTGGTAGACTGATATACGTTTCCTATTTGTTATTTATTTTATGTTATAATTTTTTTTGATGTCAACGAATACTCGTTGTTACTTTCGTAATGCTCTTTGTAGTAGAGACTTTGTAATCGCAGATAGAACTATACTAACGCCGTTGAACAATACTGGTGTCAGACAACTTTAAATAGCACTCTCATAGTCAGTCGAATAGTACTAAAAGAGTAATCCGTGGAGTGATCAGTATAAAGAGTAGGGTAAAAATAAGGGATGGTATAGAGAAGAGCAAACCGTAGAGTAACAGAAGATAAACTAGAAAAAGTGATTAGTTAAACGTCACGCTAATTCTCATGTGTATATTTCCTTTGGTATCACGTGAACAACTTATTCAAAAATGGAATCACCTGTGTTTGCTCACTAGTGGCCTGTGTTCAAACTCCAGTGTCGGTAACGACAATTTATTCCTATGTAACAGAAATATATCCTGTTTTTGTTTTTTTTAAATCGTAATCACCGCAAGCAAGGTAGTAAAGCCACTAAGACACAAAGGGTTACAGGGTGTGGAAGAATTAGGATCAGAAACATTATTGATAAGCAAAAACAGAAGAGAGTAATTAGGTGAACAGAAGATAGCGACTGACATTGAATTTATTTTTCCAGATAAAAGTTAGCTGGAAAACATGGCGTCAGAAGGGAGTTCCACAAGCGTGAAGTGCGAGAGAAGAAACTGTTACCATAGAAATTTCCGCTACATCTAGCCAGCTCAACTACAAATTGATGAGATCTCGACGCCAGTCAAGTGCGGCTCTTAAATTAAAAACCGCTATGTGTCACAGGGAATAACTAATTCAAACAATTACCAAGAAAGTATTTATAGAAAAGACATAGAGGCCAACCTTACACCGGTGGAAAAGTGACCGGAGCTGAGTCGCCAGTTCAGGACCAATAATATTGCAGATTCTTCTCTGAATCTTATCAAGGAGATCAAGTTAAATAGCAAGGTCACCAGACCATATGTGGCAACAATATTCTAAACACGGACGAATAGTTGATTCATAGATATGTAAGATAGATTTTGGAGAGAAAATAAACCACACACACACACACACACACACACATATATATATATATATATATATATATATATATATATATATATATATGAGATAATGATATATAATACATCGAATCCGTTGGCAGGTCACTGTAACAACATTGACAACAATTTCGCCATAAATAATGTCACACTGATCAAAGGAATAAACAATTCACTACGATGAAAATGTTTAGAGAGTGAATTGATCGCAAGGTCATCTAAAGTCACAATGCGCCCAAAATCTTTCACTATTCCTTGCAAATTATATATAATCAAAGTGTGGGATATCTAATAAAAAAAAATGAAATGGAAAAAAAAAAGAACAAAAATCTTGATTAAAAATAAAATAAAAAACATTTTAAATTTTAATTTCCCAGCATTACGCGTTTGTGCGCATGTGTAGTCGTACCAACGAAATAAATTTAGTCAGATGAATTCCTGAATGACAAAACGCGTCACACGTAAACGTTTTCTACTTTGGTGTACATCCCCCCCACCCACATATTAATAGAAAAGATTACTTAATTTTTAAATGTCAAATTTAAATTAAAATATCAAGCGATATTGAAAAGTGATATTGAAAAGCGATATTGAAAAGTTAAGTAATTTTTCATATAATATTTTTACTGTTCTATTTTTAATATTATTTAATATTTTAATATTAAGCACTATATATAAAAATATCTTCAACCATATATATATATATATATATATATATATATATATATATATATATATATATATATTTTGTATGAATGATTCATGAATTTATAAATTATATTTGCACCTTTTATTAGGTTGGTGCAAAAATAATTTCGTTTTCTCACATAGTAACATATATTAGAAAACGAAATTATTTTTGCACCAACCTAATAATTGAATATATATATATATATATATATATATATATATATATATATATATATATATATATATATATATTCTAAAATTATTAATACTATAATCTAATTAGTTTTTACGGTGAAGTAAACTCACTTTGCGGATAATTTTTCTTTCAGTCAACTTTCCTTTCAGTGATTTGATCGCGGTGAACTTTTCTGCGACGAAATGTAGGCGGTGAACTTACATGCCATTATGAGGAGGTTTTTATATAAACATTCAAATGACTATCTAATGCAACGAAAACTTCACGTCTCACGGTAATTTTTTTGAAAAAATTACAGACATAATAGGCATCTATTCTTAGTAGGAGTGTTTGTAATGTTCTGCATTATCGAATTCAGTAATACTTATAGTAGTAAATATTTCACGAAAACACAACCCACAGAATTACCCCGAGAGAATATCAAATTGTTACACGTTGAATATGGGATTAAATATAGGTTTAAGTTCGGAAATCCTTGTAGATTTCTCAGATCGATACAGTCGTTAAGCAGATCGATATACACGTTATAAAGGCCGAAACATTGCGGTATAAACGACAAAAATGGAGACACTAGTAAATAGAGTAAGTACATCGATTGTGACAATCATTTTGTAGAGAATGTTGAATATTGCGGGATATCGTGTTGGCAGGCATTGATTTGCTGAAACAAAAACTTCACCTTCCTATTGCAACGTTATGACAGAGCATTGTACTGTTGAACGGTTCTTCATTAACTATAGGAAGAAAAGACGGAATTTTAAATTTATGACACCATAAATAGGATGCCCGAGATAAGGAGCGTGTGTTGAGGTAAGCCGCGTGCATTGATACAGTAGATGACGTAGCAACCTAACCCTAAATAGATCATCTCTTGCATGCAAGCAAAACACGCTCTCAACATGCAACGCTACAGAAACGCCCTTTGTTCCACCTACTGTCCGTCTCGTGAAACTGCTGTCGTTGCTGGCAGGAGAGGTAAACTGGCTGGAGTTATGCATGAAAGCGGACCACAATCAGTACGCGTTGACACCCCTGAAGCCATGTTTGCTTTGATAGGTTGTGTCGATACAGTGCGATCAGCCATTATTGCAGTTAAAATCGTTCCATCTTGGCGAGCGTTTTCAGTAACATAGTCGTCCACATATTTCATTTGGTTCCACATTTTTTCTTTTTTCTCAAGTATGTTCGTTTTCGGAATTAGCTACGTTTACACCAATAATCAAAGACCCTTTAACATTCACACAGATAACGGAAGTTAACGATTTCTTCTTTCTCTATCATTCTTTTCCCTTTCTCTTCCCCCTTTCTCTCGAGGGTGTTGAAACAAAATGGCTATTTTTGTAGTGATTTTATAACATATTTATGTTATAAATTTTTTTTTAAATAAATAATTATATATATATATATATATATATATATATGTATGTGTGTGTGTGTGTGTGTGTGTCTATATATATATATATATATATATATATATATATATATATATATAGACACACACACACACACACACACACACATATATATATATATATATATATATATATATATATATATATATATATATATATATATATTACATTACGGACAGAATCTGCAAAGAGGTACAATCGTTTATTTATTTCATTAACAATTTACAAAGAGGAACGATCAATTAGTTTTTTTGTTTTTTTTTTATACCCTGCCTGGTGGCAAATGCTGCTGGTGGCGCCTGGGGTGGTGGTCCCCGCTTAGCCACCGAAACCGTGATATTACCCCTGGTTGGCGGCTGATGAAGACTGGATATCGCACGTGATAACACACGTTGTATATTAAAATAAAAAATTTTTGCTGTTTCACAGCACTTCAGTATGGCTAGACGTCTGGTTGCCTCTAGCTACGATCGAAACTCGGCCGAACTGGTGTCATTCGGAGCGTCTAACTCTAAGCTGTTGTCGCACGGCAGGGATGAATTTGAATTTAAGGGTATTTTATTTTTAGATAAAAAACACCGTGACTGAGAGAACTTGATTCTTTTTTTTTTTTTTAATTATTAGCAGTAATAATCACTGTTTCTGTATTAATGTAAGTGTGTGTGTATGTGTGTGTATGCAAATAATGAAAGTAGAAAATCTATGAACGACACGTTTCGCTTAAGAACGTCTACTATATTTGGCTTAGTCATTCTAACCTGAAGAAGGCAATAACAGCAGGCGTTTTTTCTTGGATTATTCGACCAAGGCACGTGGCCCAGTGAATAAAAGCTTTGTTTAAGTAATCGAAAAAGTGACTGGAACAAAAGAGTAGTGGGTTCAATACCTGACCACAGCAGATGGAACAAAAACTTTGAGTATTGAATTACTAAACGGAATTAACTGATACTGAGATATTCAAAACAAAAACAAAGCATGGCACGTAAAATTAGTGCAATCTACTCCCGTGGATTGAATAAAGGTTTCGATTAGAAATTCCAGAGTATATAAACTGAAGAAGGCCGGAAAGTACAACGACCAACACATTGCGAATGTCGAAATAAAGAGAAAAACAACATTCCGGAGGATGTAAATAATGTATCTGCACGTCTTATTTTGTAACCGTCTACCTTGAATGACTCTTGGGTCTTGTACAGGATGAAAATCATTGTAAAAAAAACAGATGATTCAAATTTTCAATAGCCGTTACACTACATGCTTATCCAGTTCCGATTTTAGTAGGATAAACAGTCAACTGAGATCTTAAAATGCGATGCATGATCCATAATATCAGCTTGATATATAACCTTTCTTGACGGTACTGTATAAACTATTGCATCAGATCTCTGAAGACATATAATTACTCTCAAAGACTCGGCATGATATGGTCAGACCGGACGTAGGTCAACGCTCTTATATCTTTCATTAAAACGTCCTCCATTGAAACTGGTAAGATAGTATTTATTGCCGCTAGACCGGAACTGATGGCAAATAGAGTGTTCTTCACATCAATCTTTAACTTATGCTCAAATAAACACTAGAGTTACGGACTAGAGTAACGATTATCGGCACAGAAAATGCGACTAAAAAACAAGTTCGAATTCACATTGCTTCGCCTTCAGGACGTGCAGGATGATGGCTCTCCGTATCTTTAGTTGCTCTAAATATTATTTGTTTTATTATTATCCCTGCATATTACCTTATTGTTATGGGAACTTACCCATAATAACAATGGACTATTCCTGACATTATAAATACTGCGCCTCTCAAGAGGTATGAGGATATTTTAAGACGAGAAGAGATAATTGAGAGCATATTGTAAAGACATTGAAATAGTGATACTTGTCGAGACAACATAGTTCACTCTAACCAAATCTGATAGTTATTACTAATACTTCTACTTCTTTGTATTATATTTCTGTTGTAATATATCTTTGTATTCCATACCTGTGTTCGTCTTATTCTTTCATTGGTTCTAACCTTGGACCATCAACGTGGTACAAGGAACTTGGACCATAAAACTTATCCTTCTTTATCTCACTTGATTTCAATAAGTTACTGAGGGTCAAATTCTCCAAGCCATCTTTCCTTTGCGTCCAAGAAAGATCAACTGTCTTTCCTTATTCTAAATGTGTCTGCTTTCCGTTTCGTTTACTCTTAAAGCTGTCACATTGCTTAAATATATTCATTGTATTCTTAGCTTGCTTCTTTAAAACTCAGTTGCCTGAAATCTTTTTTCATGTTTGAAGAAAATACCCAGCATTCATTGCTATGTAAGCGGACTCATACTCCTTTCTTTGTTTCGTTCCTACTGCTAGATGTAACCGTAAGTTCTATGCTAGTGGTTTCCTCACTTGTACTTCCCGCTCGAGGAACCCTCCTCTGGCTTCTTGCTTCCTAGTCAACTTTGATTTCACAAATGTTTAACCGTCATATTCTGCCATCTATTGTTTTCTCTCTTTAATATTTTTCTCTTTTCTTCATATTCTTTGACAATTATTAAAACTTGCGTTTTAATAGCTTTATTGCCTTGCTTTAAATGATAAAATAAATTTTGTGTTACTTTTAAAGAATTTAAATACTTTAAGTAATTCCTCTTCTCTATTGATGCCATAAATCACCCAACTTAATAAACAGACGATTACCTATATTATTTCAGGAAAGTAAGAATTAATTCTTAATTTTTCGCTAATCATTTCAACCCAAGAAAGGAGATAAAGCCACAAGGATGCAAGGTATTAATGACAGTGAAATAATCTGAGAAAATAATTAATGATACGGACAACAAAAGAATATGCTTCAAAGAGAAAGTTTATGAAAATTGACCTTATATTTAGATTCTTGAAGGAGTGGAATAATGGCTCGGATTGAGGAATTAGGGAGCCTTGTTCCCAGTCGAGTGCATTACATTCACTTACGTTCTAATATCCTCGGGAAAGGTATGGATCCTATTATTCTACGTTATGAGTAAATAGCAGGACAGACAACCTTGGATGGCAACTGGTCTACCGCAAGAAAGTAATGGTAAACTACTGCGAGAAAAAAATTTGCCTCGTTAGTCATGTATCGAAAGATACATGATAGCCTTGGCGTGTATCGCGAATAGCACATAACCGACGGAAAGTGGATTTGAAACAATTGAGAGAAAAACATTTAGCATAGAACTTATGGTGAAATCTAGAAATTTAAACTTTAATAATGATTAGATGTAAACACTTCAAATAATTGATAGAAATAACTGTTCCACACCATGTTACTTTGATAAAGCGTAATAAGTCCTTCACCTGGCGGTTAGCATCAGCCATGGAAATCAAAAAGCTTCGCTAAGAGTGTTAAACAAGAGCAGTCTCGTTTTGGAGGTGTTAAAATTAACAAGCCATTGTTTGCCCCAGTTAACAACGAATTGATGGCTATTTGTTATATTAATTGCCAATTTGACCTTATCGAAGATATGAGTAAATAATTGTGTCATCAACATACTGCTGACAGCTGGCAAGTCGTAGACGAAAACTAGCAACAACTTAGCTGCAAATATTAAGCTCTGGGAGATGGGGTTACATTAATACAACACGATCTACAAGTGTAGCCGTTCAATACAACTTTCATTTTGCGATTTGACAAAGTGTGAATAAAAAAATATTGTCCAGAAATACAATATACAGTCAAAGTTTGAAGAAGGTCAGCATGCTACACCCTGCAGAAAAAAATACTTCAAGATGTCCTTAGATTCTGTCAACATCAACCGTAAACACTTCAGCATTTGACCTCAATCCACATTGCTTATCCGAAAGAAAACCCTGCTTAATCAATTTAGAGGCCCTTGTCTTCATCATTATGTGCTGTGTCCCCTCAAGATGTAGATGATCGCAGTACCTCACAATTTCCTGTCCTGTGTATGTCTTAATAACTTTTGTCTATTTTTTATTTCTCTTAAAATAAATACTTTTCTTTGTTTCAGACGAAGCGTTTTTTTTTTTTCGTTTTTTTTGTTTTTTTGTTTTTGTGTTTTTTGTTTTTTGTTTTTTTGTTTTTTGATACTCTACTTAACTTTTAGAAGGCATCTTTCTCTATTCCAATGCTCCTTCGGATTTAAGTGTCGTACTTTCAGTTCTCTGTTAGAAAAACTTCCCAGATATTTAACTGTTTCTTAATACTTTGCTTAGCTTTTGAAATGCATCTTTCTTTATTCCAATGCTCCTTCGGATTTCAGTGTCTCACTTTCCATCTTTTGTTAAAACACTTCCCAGATATTTAACTGTTTCTTAATACTTTGCTTAGCTTTTGAAATGCATCTTTCTTTATTCCAATGCTCCTTCGGATTTCAGTGTCTCACTTTCCATCTTTTGTTAAAACACTTCCCAGATATTTAACTGTTTCTTAATACTTTGCTTAGCTTTTGAAATGCATCTTTCTTTATTCCAATGCTCCTTCGGATTTCAGTGTCTCACTTTCCATCTTTTGTTAAAACACTTCCCAGATATTTAACTGTTTCTTAATACTTTGCTTAGCTTTTGAAATGCATCTTTCTTTATTCCAATGCTCCTTCGGATTTCAGTGTCTCACTTTCCATCTTTTGTTAAAACACTTCCCAGATATTTAACTGTTTCTTAATACTTTGCTTAGCTTTTGAAATGCATCTTTCTTTATTCCAAAGCTTCTTCGGATTTCAGTGTCTCACTTTCCATCTTTTGTTAAAACACTTCCCAGATATTTAACTGTTTCTTAATACTTTGCTTAGCTTTTGAAATGCATCTTTCTCTATTCCAATGCTCCTTCGGATTTAAAGTGTCGCACTTTTCGTCCTCTGGTAAAAGACTTTCTCATATATTAAAATGTTTGATTTTTGGATCCCTGATTTGAAATTCACACTTTGGAATCATCCTTTTGCTAACAGCCCTGCGTTCTTTCTTCTTGCAGTTGATGTTTTATCCTTACTCCTCCCTTCTCACCAAGAATAACTTCTGTAGGAGTTTTTTGTAGTTTTCTTTCCGTGTCTTCTATCAACACTGTCGTCTGCATAAGTTATATTGTGGCCGCCAATAATGAATCCCTCTTGGCCTTATAATTATCTCAGAATCGTATCGCTGTATGGTTTGAATATGTCCGAGAAAAGGTACATTCTTTTCTTCCACCACTTTTTATTTTTGTACATATGCTGGACTCATTTTCTATCTGTATGCGGTTGGTTTGCTTCCACTATACGTTCTTGATTATTCTAATATCATTCCCAAATATGTCGAGGTTGCTGAGCAGTTCCAACTGATTTATGTGTTGTACTTTATCAAACGCCTTTGCACAATCTATAAAACACAGGTATACGTCTTTTTTCCGTTTGTATTGCTCTTTGATCTTTCCGTTAATATTCTGAACATAAACATCGCGTTCCTTTTTTCAATGTCTTTGACGAAACCCGGATGTTCTTATCTTAATTCCGATCTGATACTGCTGCATAAGGCTAGGAGGCTGAGCGTTAGAAAGATCTGACGATTCAGCTGAGTTCTTAAGGGGTGACACTACAGAAAAAAAATCATCAAACAGGAAAGCAAGAAGCAGCAAGAATTTAGAGAGAATAGGAGTGGTTTGAGAAGCACATTTCTTTAGGATTATTACATACTTTGTAGGGATCCAGTTTTGTGATGAAAGCAGAAAACACGTTGTTATGAGCAAATAACACAGAAGCGACTCATTTCTCAGTGGAAGGTCAGGCGAAAATACTCCAGATCAGTCAAGAGTAGAAATAGCAGAGAATTTACGAATAAAGCATAGTGCTTTAACAGATGAAGATGATAACACCGCATATTGAGTGAAGACAAAAGGGGTAGAAGATACTTAGATAGATAGATTGAATGATTCAGGTAAAGAAATAGATAAGTAGAGATTCTATTAGATAGATATTATGTTGGTGTAAAAAATAATGTCGTTTTCTCACATGTGTTACTATGTGAGAAACGACATTATTTTTGCACCAACCTGATAGAGAGAAAGAAAGAAAGAAAAGAAATGAATACACTTAGATAGATAGATAGATAGATAGATAGATAGATAGATAGATAGATAGATAGATAGATAACCAGAGTGTGTGATAGAGAGAGATAGAAATAGACTGAGATCGAGAGACACATAGAAATGAATAGGATTCGATAAATAAAAAAGAAGACATTGAGATAGAGAGAGAGAGAGAGAGATAAGCAGAGTTTGTGATAGAAAAAGCGACAGGGATAGAAAAAGAATGAGATCAAGAGACAGATAGAAATGAATAGTATTCGATAAATAAAAAAGAAGAGATTGGGTTAGATAGATAGATAGATAGATAGATAGATAGATAGATAGATACGAGCAGAGTGAGATAGATAGATACGAGCAGAGTGAGATAGATAGATAGATAGATAGATAGATAGATAGATAGATACAAGCAGAGTGAGATAGATAGATACGAGCAGGGTAAGATAGATAGATAGATAGATAGATAGATAGATAGATAGATAGATAGATAGATAGATACGAGCAGAGTGAGATAGATAGATAGATAGATACGAGCAGAGTGAGATAGATAGATACGAGCAGAGTGAGATAGATAGATAGATAGATAGATAGATAGATAGATAGATAGATAGATAGATAGATAGATAGATAGATTTTGGAAGCATAATTGCGATAGAAGACACAATTTCTTCATTTGTTTTATTATTATTATTTTTTTTTTCTACATTCTACAGCACTTGGTTCCGGAGATTAATAAAAGAAAAACATTTATTTTAAATATCAAAAATATAAAATGCAGAAACTCATATCTTTCTTGTACAAGATCTCTTTAATCATAACTTCAATTTATCGCATTTGTCTTAAGAAAATTCGGTCGTTAAGCAAACACGAGCTTTTGAAAGACACATTATGTGTTCATTGCGTGAAATGTGCTTTCGAGAGCATTATGGCAATAAATTAACCATTGTTTCAATGCAGCGAGAATTCCTCTCATTTAATTACCAGCTATTTTATAGATAAAAATTGAAGATATTTTATATCTTCTCGGATAGAAACAACTATTGCTTAGTATGAGCAAATCGTCATGAAAGGCAATGTTCCGGTGACTTTTATCGCCGACTCTTATAATTTAACGCTACTTGAAACTAAATAACAACATTTTATTGTTATATTAGAAAGAATAAAAGGGGTGGACAGACAGACAGACAGACAGACAGACAGATAGATAGATAGCAGAGACATAATTAAACATATATAGATACATAGAAATGAATTGACTGAGAATGATAGAAAGATACATAGAGATAATAAATAAATAAACCTAGATAGATAGATAGATAGATAGATAGATAGATAGATAGAAATGAAGACCTAGAAATGAATAGATTGAGATAGACATACAGGCAGACAGATTGCTAGATATTAGGTTGGTGCAAAAATAATATCGTTTTTTGACGTATTTTTTTATTATTATTATTGCACCAACCTAATAGATAACAGAAATAGAATTAAACAGATTGATAGATAGAAAGGAATAGACATAGATAGATAGATAGATAGATAGATAGATAGATAGATAGAAAAGAGACATAGATAGATAGATAGATAGATAGATAGATAGATAGATAGATAGATAGATAGATAGATAGATAGAAATGAAGACCTAGAAATGAATAGATTGAGATAGACATACAGGCAGACAGATTGCTAGATATTAGGTTGGTGCAAAAATAATATCGTTTTTGACGTATTTTTTATTATTATTATTGCACCAACCTAATAGATAACAGAAATAGAATTAAACAGATTGATAGATAGAAAGGAATAGACATAGATAGATAGATAGATAGATAGATAGATAGATAGATAGATAGATAGATAGAAAGGAATAGACATAGATAGATAGATAGATAGATAGATAGATAGATAGATAGATAGATAGAAAAGAGACATAGATAGATAGATAGATAGATAGATAGATAGATAGATAGATAGATAGAAAAGAGACATAGATAGATAGATAGATAGATAGATAGATAGATAGATAGATAGAAAAGAGACATAGATAGATAGATAGATAGATAGATAGATAGATAGATAGATAGATAGATAGATAGAAAAGAGACATAGATAGATAGATAGATAGATAGATAGATAGATAGATAGATAGATAGATAGATAGATAGATAGATAGATAGAAAAGAGACATAGATAGATAGATAGATAGATAGATAGATAGATAGATAGAAAAGAGACATAGATAGATAGATAGATAGATAGATAGATAGATAGATAGATAGATAGATAGATAGAAAAGAGACATAGATAGATAGATAGATAGATAGATAGATAGATAGATAGATAGATAGATAGATTTGAGTTGAGTTGAGTTTATTATTAGTCCTTCTCCTCTGCCAAGCTTATAAAGCCCAGTCTGCCTTGCTATTTAACCTAGAAGAAATTAATTCAATCTCGCCACAAGTTATTCGCTACCTCACCTTGATTAACATCTTTTCGAAAGTAACTCTTATTTTGATACAATTAGTTGTCAGTGAATACGAATACCCTACCGCCTCTTCTTAAAATGATTGAATTTCCCTGTATCCTTAGAAAGTCATATTATTAATGTATATATGCTTATTAAAATAAGTTATTCCAAAATTCGCTTGAAAATGAAACAGGAGTAGAGACTTTAATTTAATTCTATAATTGAATTTGAAGTTTTAGTTTCTGTTTTTGAAACATGGTAATACGTGTGTAGCGATGGAATCATATTTTGAAATTAGTAAATTTATAATATGTATGCTTTGTAGATTTGAATTGAGCAAAGTTTTGTAGATATATAAATAACCTGATAAGAACACCGGCTTATATATCTTACTGTTCTTTCTCTTTATTTCATATATATATATATATATATATATATATATATATATATATATATATATATATATATATATATATATATATATCGGCAACAGGTCTTCAATCAAGTATACTGTGTCTACGTATTTTTACAGCCATTTACCGTTGCCTAATCATTTTCATGGTGTTATGATGAAATTCAATAAGGTAGCGTAGTTTTGACCCAAGTTATTTCGATGTTTTTAATATTATCTACAGAGTTAAATTACAAAGACAAATTTATTCTAACCGTGATAAAATTTGCACCGCGTTGTGAGTGTGATGTTTGTAAAGGATTTTTCATTTATTAATACGACTGTTTTTACTACAATATATATATATATATATATATATATATATATATATATATATATATATATATATATATATATATATTTATATATATATATATATATATATATATAATGTAATGAAAAACAAACCACTTTAAGGTACCATTACGATAATTTATTTCACCTAAATCCTTTTTTAAGGATTCAGGATCATCAGGTAAAACTTCCAACAACGAATTGAGAGGAATAATGGGATTAGAAATTGGTCGGTAGTGTAATTTCAACCTCTTTGGATTTACCAAATTACACTACCCACCAATTTCTAATCCCATTTTTCCTCTCAATTCGTTGTTGGAAGTTTTACCTGATGATCCTGAATCCTTAAAAAAGGATTTAGGTGAAATAAATTATCGTAATGGTACCTTAAAGTGGTTTGTTTTTCATTACATATTAGCTCTGTCCTCACATTGAGCTCTCAGGATTTCATCCTCTTTGGATTTACCAATTCGGTTTACCTAGTTCATTATAACTTAACTATATATATATATATATATATATATATATATATATATATATATATATATATATATATATATATATATATGTATGAAGAAAAATATACGGAAAAAACAAACAAAATCCTAATATTCAATTATGCTGTTTTAATGAAAATATAATGTCAACGTCGGACGTTTCGGTCTAGTAGACCATCTTCAGGACATATTCATAAAACATAATTAACATTAGACTATATTTAATTCAACATGAAAAGACGATGGTTATAAGAGTAAGACTAATCAAAACAGACAACTGAAATTTTTCAAGATCAGCGTTCCGTTTCAATATGATCACGTCGGCGTCACCGGGGGCGATGTTGTGTAAACGTATTCCTAAAATATAGTATTTTGAATGAAAAATGAAAAGAATATAGTCTAATGTTAATTATTTTTTATGAATATGTCCTGATGATGGTCTACTAGACCGAAACGTCCGACGTTGACATTATATTAACATTAAAACAGCATAATTGCATATTAGGATTTTTGTTTGTTTTTTTCCGTATATTTTTCTTCATACTGTCGGATCTATATCCATATATTTGCTTATATATATATATATATATATATATATATATATATATATATATATATATATATATATATGGGTGGATATAAAATATTTAACTTTATCTATGTTTACAAATTACGTGCTTCCCTGTACTATTGTTTGGAGTATCATTTGATGAGGTAATTGTGCTTAATACATATTCGCGTTTCTCTAAAATATTGGAAGAGATAAAAAAAAAAAAAAATCTGTTATTTGTCGTGCGGAATATATAATTTTTCTATTTTCTCGTGACTTACGATGTTTATTCTGACTTTGATATATTAGCCAGTAACTTTTACAGATTTTCATCTGTTTGCTTTCATATGAAATATTTCATAACTCTCCCCCTTACATACACAAAGAAAATATAGAAACGAAATGAGGCGATGTCTTTTACATATATATATATATATATATATATATATATATATATATATATATACAATAAACCAATGTAGTTATCAGCAAATATTCGGTGAGTGATAAATTATCCTTCTGATATTATAAAATGTGAAAAACTATATATTCCTACCAATATATGAGATAATAGTAAAAGTTAAAGGAATTGGGAAGGCAGGCTAATTTTGTTCATCGGTTTTTTTCTTCGACGTTTACACGTCTCACGGGGAATTATAGATTAGGAAAGTATTTGAAATTACTCACTGAGTGAAAGGCTTACGGCTACATCACATTGAAAGACCGCTTCCTGTACGATCACCGAAGATAATCAACGTCTAGCCTGGCCACTACCTACATGGGTGACCGCTTGTGGAGACCAGTAGTTGTAAGCTTAGATGTACGGATATGTGTAATGGATAATGCTTTGAATTTGTTATACAGAATGTCAAGTCCTAATTCCTGATGGCTTCGTTATAGTCACTTAAGGCGAAAAAAAAAAAAAAAAAAACCTTGAGAAATCTGTGAATCCACCTCTTCTCTCCCCAGCTATGGGTTAATTAGTAAAACTTGTATCATGAAACGAATATTATCGCCAAAATAAATTTTTGCTTATAAGTATTAGGTTGGTGCAAAAATAATGGCGTAATAATGTCGTTTTTGACGTATTTTTTTAAAGTCAAGAAACGACATTATTACGTCATTATTTTTTGCACCAACCTAATATTTCCTGACTGCGAATAACCTGGAAAGGATTGATAAGCCGTCTAAAGCGAATCAATCAATGAAATTTTGTTCAGCTGTCACATGACCCATCGTTTCACCGCGTCTCGTCGTAGTAAGATATCAGTAAATGATCAACAAGTAAATAAAGAACGTTTTGTGATGTCAACAAACACTCGTTGCCACTTTTCTAATGTCAACGAACACTCGTTGTCACTTTCGTAATGCTCGTTGTAGTAGAGACTTTGTAATCGCAGATAGAACTATAGTAACGCCGTTGAACAATACTGGTGCCAGACGCCTTCGCATAACACTCGCACGAATAGTACTTGCCCGGAAATACTCGCTAGAATAGTAACCACCGAATAGTAATCTGTGTAGTGATCAGTATAGGAAATAGAGAATAGCGATCCGTATAGTAATAGATGATAGAATAGAAATGGTGATCAGTATAGTAATAGAAGATGGACTGGAAATGGCGATCGATTTCACTTTTTATTTATCCGTTTGCTCTATGGTCACAGTTAATTCAATAATGGGATCGCCTGTATTTGCTCATTGGTGATCTAGGTTGAAATTCAAGTCTCGGCAGCGGCACTTTATTCCTATATAAGAGAACTTTATTTAAAATCCTTGTTTATTTGCGGATAATAAACTTTTATTACCTGCAAAATAAATTTTTTACATATAAGTATATTTCTGGCTACGAATAACCTGGAAAGGTTGTCCTGGCTAAGACGTTAAACTACATCCGCGTCTTGGTTAAGACGTTAAACTACGTCCAGCAGCAAGGCTTCTGATCAGGAGGTTTTAAGCAGCGTGGAACCACCTCTTAATTGCTGGTGTTCTCAGAACCACGCTGACCCGGGGTGGTAGCACCTGTTACGGTCCCAGCTATGGGCAAGTAATTAACTATTACCAGCAATACTTTTTTGAAAAAAATTATTGCCAGCAATTCAATTTTGAAGGAAATTATATTACCAGAAACAGA
>OZ010582.1:85208422-85385922 GCA_963932145.1 Acanthosepion lycidas | reverse complement strand
ATGCCTTACTTCTTGCCTATCTCACACTGCGAATTTTTTCTAAGCTCTAAACTAAACATTAAATCTGTTATGGTAAAAGAACTAAACAAAATGAACACAAAACGATCAGCTTTAAAAAAGGACACGTAACTGGAAAAACCGAATGAAAAAAAGAATGTTAACAACAAATACTTTTTCACACCCAACCCAGTTCTGCGGAATCAGAATCAAAGTTGAGTTTAAGCAAGCGAATGAGCCAATTGGAGTAAAAAGTACCATGCAGAGTTAAATTTTTCCCACTTGTGACGAATGCAGCTATCGATTTTTTTGCATGCTAGTTAATATTCGTGTCAGTCAGCTGTTGGCTCTCATGCTGGCCAGTAGAATCTTTCTGCCTATTCGTGGCAGCCAGCTATTTGCTCTAACTCTGGCCAATAGAAAATGGCCGCAAACTACAGAAAACTGCTGTAGAAGCATGAAAAAATCTATTATTTCAACTATCGATGGAAGTTGGGAAATGCAAAGTCGGTCTTGCCCTTTCCGCTAACATGGAGCATGTGCATGTAAATTTTGGTGCAAATCCGTCGAAAATTGCGGCCATGCATTCGTTACACACAGACATACACACACACACACACATCCTGCTTTTTATAGATAGAGATTATACTAATATTAATAGTGCCAATAATATGTTGTCTAATTTGACTCTAATCTTGAAGTGCAAGTGAAGTATAATTGTCAAAAAAATGTGACAATGATGACAATGTTAATTAATGTCATGGATGCAGTAAACATAAAAATGGTGGTGAAAACAGTAAGAATAAAATAATAATTACAATAATGAGAGCAATTATAAAGGTAAACAGTAATATTAATAAAATAGTGGTAGCAAATAACAATAATAAAATAGTGGTAGTGAATAATAATAATAATAATAATAATAACAACAACATTAGTAGTAATACATAATGATAGTGATAATATTAGTAATGAACAATAATGATAACAATGGTAGTAAAATAATTATGATAAAAACAAGAAATAATAACTAATAATACATCAGGATAGATTAAGTTAATAGCATTAGTAAATAAATAAATAATGATAATGAGGGAGGTGGTAAGGAATGAGTGATAATATTCATGGTAATTATTGAAAAATTAATTGAAGTGGTAATATCTAAATAATGAAAAGGGTAATAATAATAAATGATGACAATGGTAATAATAAAAGATAATGACAATCGTAGTAATGATAAGATAAGTAATAAATAAATAAATACTAATAAGATAAGCAATCGTAGTTATGAAAAGATAATAGCAGTAGTAAATAATAAATAATGATCCAAGTAGTAAAAAAAGAGTGATAAGAACGATTATTATTAGGAAAAGGATAATAAAAAAATTAAAAAATAATTGGAGTGGAAATGTAGTAACAAATAGACAATGACAATAATAATAAAGCTAATGGTAAAACGCAGAACTACTGTTGTTGGGAGATATTAAGTGATAATAATTGTGGTACAGGTATGCCCCACGTCGTTAACTGGTTCCAGAGGTCACAACTTAGGTCAAAAAACGACTATTACAGTATTTACGATATGCATTCTGAATAAAATAATTCATTTACACCTTATCTTCCAGAGATATTGACTTACGCTTATAGCATTAGCATTTGCACTGGGACTTTTCTTCGGAGCCATGGGAAAAAAATATATTGTAAATCACCATTGAAATGTAATTGAAAGAACCTAATCGTTGTTGTGGCGGAAAACAACGCATTATATATATATATATATATATATATATATATATATATATATATATATATATAATAAAAAGGCTTAAACACTAATATTCCATGGTCATAATTTATTCCATTGGAATAGTAAATACGATCCAAATCATCAGACCTACAAATTCAAAAAGTAAACAGAAAAAAACAACTCCGGAATTAAAAATAGAATTTAGAGAGAGTGTAAGTATGTGAGTGTGGGACGAATGTTAGAGCTAAAGAGAGGGATAACAGACGAGAGAAGGTAGGAGATTAAGACTTAACAGAGAGGGTTTTTTTTTAACTAGAGTTGAGTGGAAGGGGGAAATATGAATGTTGTCGGATGTCTAATACATTGAAGATATATTTCGTGGTGACATACACACACCATAGACGATCTAATGTTAAAGATCAGAATAAGAGGGAGGGAGAGAAAAGGAAAGAAGAGGTGGGAGAGAGAGATGGGGCGGGGGAGAGAGATGGGGCGGGGGAAACTAAAATTGAAATACATTTACTGAAAGGGTCGCCGTGTAATTGAAAGAATTTGACAAAATTAATACGATTCCAATGGAATAAATTATGACCATGGAATATTAGTGTTTAAGCCTTTTTATTATATCCTTACTCTGTCCCGGACATTGAGTTCTACCTGGATTCTATCCTCTTGGATTTTTTTATTCAAAAAATATACATGTATGTGTATACACCTATGTATATATATTTATATATTTTGCATATGTATGTGTATATTTACTACTAATACTATATATATATATATATATATATATATATATATATATATATATAAAAGTGAACATAGAAGTCAACACTTAGAGGCAACAGTCTGTTTCATAAATATGCAATCGTCAGGCCACGATTGCATATAGCATGAAACAGACTGTCGCCTCTAAGTGTTGATTCTATGTTCACTTTTATATTTACACACGCTCTATCTCTGATATTGAGCACTTTATTCCATAAATATAGCACACCTTAAGACTATATTTCTTTATATATATATATATATATATATATATATAATTATTTATTTTAAAATCCGGAGGTGTTGAAACAAAATGGCTTTTTTTGTATTGATTTTATAACATATTTATGTTATGATTTTTTAAATAAATAATTATATCTGCTCTACTCTGTATTGAGCACTCTTTTAAGAATAGTAATTGTTGGTTATTGGAATTCATTCCGTATACACCAATTATATACTTGTATATATATATATATATATATATATATATATATATATATATATATATATATATATATATATAATATTATTTTTAAATGTATTTAAATATGATTTTATACGAGTTTATTTTCATTTTAGTGTTTTGACGTTTCTAATATTTTTAACCGCCGACGTAAACTCGAGGAAAACAACGTAAGTCGAATGTTCTTTTTTCATATTGTATTTAAGAAAAATCGACGTATCTTCGAAAATGACTTAACTCGAAAGAACTTAAGTCGAGGTATCTCTTTAGTTATTTTCCGACGGCGCATAGAGTCGTAACGGCAATATTGGTAACTAAATTAGTAGTAGTAGCTGTAGTCGTTGTAAAACGATATTGAAGATAGGGACGAAGCAAATGCACCAATAGTGTACACAATTGTAAGTCTGTTGAAATGCTTACAAAGAATAAATGTATTCTAAATGTAAGCGATATACGAAAAATTGTCGTAATGCAGTATTTGGAGTTGGAGAACATCTGAAATGAAAACATGTCGAAAGAAGACTCGGTTATCCTGCTCTTGATTGTTTAGATAAAATACACGTGCAGATTATGTCAGGGAATTATAAAAGACTATATTTTAAACATTCAGTAGTTTTTTGTATTTGTTGCGTGTCACTAACTTGTATGCTTCTTCTTTTGCTCTCTCGTTATAACTCATTTCTGGGTATGACGATAAATTATATCCAGGAGCAAGGTCTCTAATTGTAACATTGGAGGTTTTGAGGAGCGTGGAAATATTCCTTAATTGCAGTTGTTCCCAGGTATACCTCGACCAGGAGTGATAATACATTATATATAATATATATATATATATATATATATATATATATATATATATATATATATATATATATATATATATATATATATATATTATATAATGCATAATATCAACCAACTTTTATAAAAGACAAACCATAGTCATGGACCTCGGAATGCGAAGACACATTCGAGAATATCAAGAAAACTCTTACTTCAGACCTCTCCCTCACCCATTACGACCCTAGTCTCGACATCATAGTCGCAAGTGATGCAAGCTCATACGGCATTGGTGCTTGCATTCTACATAAACTGCCAGATGGTTCGCGAAAAGCTGTGGCTCACGCATCAAGATCTCTACTTCCAGCTGAGAAACAATGAATCCCAAGAGGAAAAAGTATTAACAGTTTTATTTTTTCTCTCCTTTTCAAAAAGAAAACTCTTTGGAAGTGGGGTATTATGAGACCGGAAACTACCTACATAACAGACTCTTCCAGACCTATATTAAGTAGGCGACATAGCACTCTACAGGAGAGTGACAGAGAGTAACAGTGAGAGTCTAGTACGACTACCAGTGTTGGACACTAACTTATAGTAAGCTCTGCTTACACTATCTCTGTAACCTGTTGTTAATATATCTTTCTTACATCTAATCCGTGTTCCGTGTTTTACTTCTGTGGGCCCAAATTTAGCACCCATATCATACATGTTAGTGTCCCAGCGATTAGCAAAAAGTGTACCCCAAAGTAAAAGCAAATCACTATGGACGTATAAAAATACATTTTTATTGTACAATTACCAGCAATACATTTTTATATTTAAAAATTACTAACAATAACTTTTTATGGTAAAATTATTAACAATACAATTTTAAAGCAAAATGAACGGCAATACATTTTATAGAAGAATTACCAGCAAAAAATCTTTTAGCAAAATGACCAACAATACCTTTTATAGTAGAATTACCAATAATAAATTTTATAGCAAAATGAACAATAATATATTTTATCTGGAGTTGGAGGCATACATTTACGTTCAAAATATATTTAGCTGAAGTCATAAAAATTCTGTCCAAAATATTCAAATATTTGTTGATTGTCAACTCTGAAAGAAAACTCCTGGAACTTCTAGAAAGGGGCAGGCAACAAGTACGTATCTTCTGTCAGGATTTATTAACTAGGAACAAAAAAGAACTGAGTCAAAGAAACTGTCAATATTCTTTATTTAATTGTTCCACAGTGCCACACCTAATCTACACTAGGAAAATCACTATGAACATTTTGAGTCATTTAATGCCGAAATTTAATGTTCTTAATATCTTTAAACAGTCAAAAATATTTTTTACATAGCCACTAGTTATGGTTATATTGTTTTTCCTTGTAATTATATTTTTGAAATCAGTTTAATTTCCTTTAATTAACTGGAATATGTAAAATAAATCAATATTTTGACAAATTTCTGTTACGTTTGTTATTTGGTAGTATTTTAAGCGGATTGAATTAAAATCGCTTCAGTGTTTCAGTATGTATTTTATAGCGAATGTCTCTTGGCGTAGCACACATACCTGTTTCTAATGGGGAATTTTGCGAAAAAACATAAAACATGAGAGTAATGAGCATGTTTTAACCCTTTGAGACCTGAATCATCGCTTTACCGGTGATAGAGAAAAATGACTTGATGTCCAGCCACCGATTGAACAGTGTTAGAGAAAAATGACGTAATGTCCAGCCACCGGTTGAACAGTGTTAGAGAAAAATGACGTATAAACCCAGCCACCGATTGAACAGTGTTAGAGAAAAATGACGTATAAGCCCAGCCACCGATTGAACAGTGTTAGAGAAAAATGACCTAATGTCCAGCCACCGGTTGAACAGTGTAAGAGAAAAATGACGTCATGTCCAGCCACCGGTTGAACAGTGTTAGAGAAAAATGACGTATAAGCCCAGCCAGCGGTTGAACAGTGTTAGAGAAAAATGACGTATAAGCCCAGCCACCGGTTGCACAGTGTTAGAGAAAAATGACGTATAAACCCAGCCACCGGTTGAACAGTGTTAGAGATAAATGACGTAATGTCCAGCCACCGGTTGAACAATGTTACAAAAAAATGACGTATAAGCCCAGCCACCGGTTGCACAGTGTTAGAGAAAAATGACGTATAAGCCCAGCCAGCGGTTGAACAGTGTTAGAGAAAAATGACGTATAAGCCCAGCCACCGGTTGCACAGTGTTAGAGAAAAATGACGTATAAGCCCAGCCAGCGGTTGTACAGTGTTAGAGAAAAATGACGTATAAGCCCAGCCACCGGTTGAATAGTGTGTAAACACTATTTTTATATCTACCCGTGAAGCATTACGTACCAATTATTTGCGAATTTTGACACAGGAGCTTTTTTTTAATAATGGATATATTGTATAAAAAGTCTTAGTGTTATTGTAGCCATTTTCCAAACGTAGCTTAGTTGTGAGACGGGAGCTCAGGTAACAGTGTTAAAATTGCTCAGGAACTCAGGGATCAAAAAGTTAAGGGGAACTGGAACTATAGTAAAACTTACATAGAATACGATCAAACCCGTAGAAATTTCTGGAAAAGAAAGAAAATAGGCTTGGAGAATTTAACACGCAGATGATTTAATAAAGACCAGAGAAACCGGTAGAGACAGCGAGTAAACTACGAGTTAGTGTGAACAGATCACGACACAAGAACTCAGACGGGTGGTGATGCATCAAAGGCTACTTAAAGCAAAAAAAAAAAAAAGAAAAATCCAGACGATGTAAAGAACTATGATTGCCCACGCCCTCTATATATACGGCACTTAAAATTATGTTCCGGTATTTTTTTAACAATTGCTATCATTTCTCATTCTGTGGTTATCTTCGCTTACGCATTTCAAATACAAACCCAGTAATATTGAAGTAAGACAATCTCTAAGTGGAAACTGATAATATAATTGAATAATTAGATTTTACAGGGACATACGTCTGCTATATATTCCACGTAAAAGAACTATGGCACTAAGACACCAGTTCTTTCTACATAAAAGCATAAATGGATATTAGTCTGTATTTTTTTTTTCATGCAGATACGGGCAATAAGAATATGTGATTACCGTCTCGTTTCTCTCTTGTCACAAATTCTCTATTCGAAAGTATATTGTGCGTACAGTAAGCGTATGAGATCCAATGACAGCGCAAAAATAGAGACAATATGGCGCCCATATAAGGTTTTAAATCATTATCCATTAATGCATGTCCGTCTGCCTCAACATTACAGACGAGATGGGGTCATAAATACCACCACTCAAACCATAAGCATGAAAGTAGAAAGTCTGATTCAGAAAGATACGTTAAAATGATTCAAAATTACTTTGCAAACGTATCAGCACTTGGATAAAGTGTAATCTGAGGACAAAGTTCACGTCTATAGTGCCTATTTGAGATGACTAAATTATTTTTTCCAGAAGATTGAATGTTTATGATATAAACAAGATTAGGAAAAATACGCCATATTCAGATTTAAATTCTGTAGCCTTTTCTTGTGAATAGATCTAATTCTGGCAGTCCAGAAATCAAGTATGTTTTAGACATATTATTTCTTTCGTTCATTTCGTTCGTTCAAATTTTCTGCTCCATATTTGAAATAATTTAATCGATTTTATTTCATTCGAAAAACCGTTAAATGTTACGAACTGGAAATGAAAAACAAAATTCTTCCAATTTGATTTGAACACGTTTCTCTCATTCTTGGCTTTTTTTTTTTTGGCTTTTTTTTTTGTTTTTGTTTGTTTTTTTTTTTACTTACTGATCAGACGGAAGGAACTCAAATGCAACTATCACTTGAAGCTTTGATTTCATCTACGTATCTTGCTGAAAAGTTATTCGTTAAATAAATATAAAAATGCAACTAAGGAAGATTAATTGGTTGATTCGTTTTCTACAGGTTATCAACCTTTTACTGGTTATTTAAAGCCAGAAAATATTTTTAGATTGTTAGAATGTTTTTTTTTTTTTTGCTTGTTATTTTTTTTAGATAATCATAATTTAATTTCAGAATAGGTTTCATCACGTCACGTTGAATCACTAGTTCCTGAACTATCAGCGAAGTTAAGCAACGTCAAAACTGGTCAGTACCGCTTCAGAATACCAGGTACTGTATTCTTAGTTGTACTGGTGATATAATGGATAATGTCACGGAAGTGTTAATGTTAGAGCGGAGTTCCCATTCCAGTTGGGTTTGTTATATACACTTACACGCAAATAACCTTGGGAAAGGTATGCATTCACCTTTTCTCTACCCAGCTAATTTGTGTTACTTGTATGAGTAAATTATTATCATCTAAAAAGAAAATTCCAAATTTGTTCCAGTATATTTTATGGCTGTAAATAACATTCAGCCTTAAAAAACAGATCAATCACTGAAAAGAATTAAGGCTACAGTAACAGATTTACTGATCAGCTTTCTGACCTCAACCCGTTGTCTATATCCACATGGGCTTAATGCATTATGGATCTCTGTTCATGAGACGGTCGAGTAATGGATAGCGGCTCTGATTAAGGAATCGGCGAGTCAAGTTCGAATTCCAGTCGAATCTATTACATTCACTTACGTGCTAGTACACTTGGAGAAGGTATGAATCCTCTTCTTCACCCCCCCCAGCTATGGGTAAATAGCAGTTCTATAGGTAAATATACAAGTTCTATAGCTTTGGATGGTAACTGGTCTACCGCAGAAAAACATCTGCCACGTCAGTCATATATAGAAAGATACATGATCGCCTTAGCGTGTATCACGCATGGCACATGACTGACTGATACATGACTGGGAGTGGTGGGTACCCATCAAAGCCAGTTTTCAAAAGAATTGTGTTTGTATGTTCGAAGGATGAGGCAGTCAAGACGACTTCATAGTCACATCTAGATAGTTGGAAATACTCAGCGAACTGGGTTAACTGACTTAAGATATTTCTAACTTCGTTTCACCTGTAAGGTTATATGCTGCTTTTATGAAAACGCTCCAGCATATCGTGCATATTTAGCTGTTATGCATGTGCCACAAAATGGGTGCCATGATGGGCATATATAGCTTCGTATTTTATTATCCTAGCGTCGCATTGTTGTCATTCTATTTCACTCAATATTAATTATAATATAATAATGTAGACTTTTGAATACATTGAGAACAAAGAATTCTGTCGAATTAGCAGAGAATTGGTACGGACATTCACTATCGTCAACAGTTGAGAATGTGCAATTGAAGCACATTTGTAATACGACCATATTGATTATCAAGCGGTTGGAAACAAATCGCCCTGATCACACAGTTTAGCACCATGAATGGATTCTGATAGACGCTGCAGGACAGTGTGTTAAGTACGCTAAAACGGGGCAGACCAAAATACAAGAGTACCAAGACTAGGCAGGGAAAACCGCAGAAATGTTCCAAGCAGCAGCTGAAGTTTACCTTTTGTGGTTGGTGCATCGGGGACCATTTCCAGAAATATTTCTTACCCGAAAACGCCTTAGATATAGCTGATATCAATGGAAAAGTGCTAAACTGGAACGTCTCTGCTGTGAAAAATGTCATGTTTCTAAGCTGCGTATATGAGCTGAAATGTAGACTTCATCACCCGGTCAAAACTACGAAGTGTCGGAGCTGATAATTTTTTTCATGGAAGACTCTAAATATTCTTCTCACAGACAGTACTTTCTGTTTTGTTTTATCGCTTTTACTGTAGTATATTGCTTGCTGGGCGACGAACACTTATATATAAAGATATATAAATATCTTTATTGTTCGAGTTGTGGCTAATGGGTAGAGTGAGGGAGAATCAAAGAGTCTAGGATTGCGCACACAGGAATTGACGTAGACAAATCTTTGGTAAAGCTCTAGCCAGCCTCTCTGTTCAGATCAAGAATAGGACTGGTTATATAACATCTGGACACCTATGCAACTCCACGTGGCTACACCTTCTTTTGGCATGCGCCCACGCAAGCACGAATTTCTTTCCGCTCAAACACCTGTGCACCTTGTTTATTCAATGTTCATGACACATGCACGTCCTACTATTTTTGACATCGGATGCTTTTCCTGTTTATGCTATCACCAGTTCCTATTTCGGCTCACATACTGATGCAGTGGAAGTAAGGCCAAAGGTTTTTCCTCAACCGATATCCAAGAGTACTACATATAAGCTGTTTACTTAATATTGAACGTTTTATCTCTAATGGACTCAGTATTTAGATATCTTGCGTGAACAGTTTACACTCATGTTTACTTTTCTTTATTGACCTTTCTCAAGTTTAAAGTCATATTTAAAACAATTTTTTAAACAGTTGGAATATCTTTTTAATTACGTCATAGATTATTCTATATATTGCTCTGCGAAACCAAAATTTTCATCTTGGTTTTTATACCCGCAATATTTCGGCTGTTGTATTTCCGGCCTTCTTCAGCTGTCTTTATACTGGGTAAATTAATTAGAATTTCAGACCCTTAGGATATACTTCATAACACGAAATATTCACCAATTTATATCCACCAATTTATATCCACCTTTGTCTCGCCTCTTCATTTATTCCAGTGAACTGAAATATGTGAATTCTGAGTACCACCACTCCCAGGGATTGAACTCACAACTGCCAAAATTATCATGTATGTTAACTAGCAGGAAGATAAACACACGAAGGCCGGAGTGCACACTGAATATCTTCAGAGTAAGGAATAAAAACGAAATAGCATCAGACCCGAATAGTAAAGCATGAAATAATGAAAATTCCTCATCTCAAGTTTTCCAAAGAAAAGGTTCAGATCGTTAATAGGGGAAACGTTGCTACTGTAACAACGCTGATCAACATAAATGGTTCGTATAGGAAAGCATATAATAATGGTAAATTCTTATCTCAAAGGGTCCTACAAAAATTTATAGATTTTCGGCCATTTCCCAGCCAATTAAGAATAGAAATAATAGCTGTGTAGCAATCATTGGGTTTGCAGACAGAAACCTAGGCACTTATTAAAATTACAGACATTTCTAGATATTTTTACTTTTTACTTCCTACCCTTTGCTAGTGAGTTTAGATTGGCATACTATGAGAAACCAGAATTTTTCCTGATATTAAAAGATAAAAAAAAAACAAACACCTTTTTAACTTGGAATCTCTTTACTTGGAACAGAGCTTGAAAAAGATCTGAAGCAATGAACTGTTTTTTTTTTATTTATTAGTTCGGGTAAAATTATCGTTGGCAAATGCAATTTCGATCTAGTAATAATGTCAGCTTATCAAGGCGTAATTTGTAAGTACTGAGACTATGTATAGCAGGTATTAGATAATTAAATGCTAAAATAATATTTTTTCTTATTAATGATACGGTGTTTTTAAGAAAACATTTTGCTTCAAAATCATCTGATACTACAAAGATAATCATTTGCGGAAGACATATTAAAGGTGATGGCAAGCGCGCATGCGCACACACGCCATTCATAAGAATGATTCCGAGACGACCTCAGAATAAAACAATACGACGTATTTTATGTTTGACAATAGAGTAAATATTCCTCATTTATCCGATGGGCATATGAACAGAGAAACGCAGACAATGCCTTGAAGCCAAGTATTTTTTCAGTGTACACATTTTGTATTATTATCTCTAATTCATGAGGTAGACACAACAAGAAAAGGGATAATAACAAAGACTTTTAAAATAGACTTATTATAAAAGTACTAGCTGAACTACCCGTTGACATTTTCTTGTATATAAAGACTTAGAACGCAGAAGTTTATAATGGTGCCTTTTCTGGGCGTAGCTTAGAGGAAGACCGAAGATTACGACAGCCATTGAGAATCAAACTCATTATTCAATCGAAATTTATCTTGCGAGGCAAGCTCGCTATCAATTACAACACGTTGAATTGCTAAAAGATTGATTTTCTAAGCGTAGCATAGAGGTGGCACAAGGCCGTATGTATGGGTCATCCGGAGATCTCACTATTCAGTCGTAATTGATTTACCAACTTGCCAGCCATTACATAGCGTCGAAGTAACAACCGAAGAAGATTATAATGAGTTAATTTTGCATGTGGCAGCGAGCTATTTTTTCTTAGAAACGAGTTCTGTAGCTGACAGAATTATTATTACATGCAAAACATAATTTGGTTAAACATGAAAAACATGCCAGCAAAAAGACGGGGTATGAAAAGGACTGGTCTTTCTCATGACACCAGTTTTTAAACAAGCTTCACGCTTTGGAAAAGTTTATTGCTGTAAAAAGGGATTATTAAAATTGTAATAAAACCAAAACATATAAAAGTAAAAGTATATAGTTTCTTTGCTTCTCAAAATTGAAAACAAAGTAATACACACTATGTATTCATTTAATTGTTTATATAATATATTATTTATTAAAATGGTTGACAAAACTTCAGCAAAATGCTTCAGATTTTATAAAATTGTAAATCCTTGATAAAAGCCAAAGAAGAATCTGCAATGTTATTAGTCTTGACCTGATATCTCAGATTCACTTATTTTCTCCATCTCCCTAGCGTATTTTTGTATGCATTTTGCTTATGTTAATTGTTCTGATGAAGTTTCCTTTATGTTTACTAAATTTTATGAATTTGATCGCAGTACTAGATTGCCGGGAAGATCTCATTAAATTTACAGTTGAAATGACTAGTTGTAACCGTAGGTTATATGCTAACAGTTTCTGTTCTCGTAATTCTCGCTTGAGGAAATGTCAACATTGATCTTCGAAAATGTAAATTCACTGTCAATCTTTATTCCAGTTTGTTACTACTCTCTCGGCTTAAGAGGTCTATTTTTTAATATTCTCTCAAACTCAGAAAACACTTGCTTTTTACGACAGAAGTGTATGTAACTAATTTGTCAGGAAAACTTCTAGTTCGCAATCCCAGGCACTATTCCTTACACCATTGCGCAAATATGTAAGTTATCAATATTCAAGACCTGTTTGTAGGACTTGAAGGCTGAGAGCTGCTTTCTTAGAGCTCTCATGAAATGAAAATCATTAACTATGGAATTTTAATTCTTTGATATTCTTTAATTAATAAAAAAAAGTTGGTCTGTCTTTTGACATTTGACATAGAGCGCTCCCTGGATAGATATCCTCCTATAAATTCCATACAGATTACCATATTGTATTATTACTATATATATATATATATATATATATATATATATATATATATATATATATAGAGAGAGAGAGAGAGAGAGAGAGAGAGAGAGAGAGAAAGAGAGAGAAAGAGAGTAAAAAAAATATATAGATCTGGTATAAAAATAGGTCCAAAATTTGGCATACATACCGAACGAAAAATTTTTTTAATCAACGCACACGCATACCTAAACGCGTGCACACACACACGCACACACACACACACACACACACACATATATATATATATATATATATATATATATATATATATATATATATATATATATATATAAACACACATACACAACACACACACAGAGGATACGATGGGTAAATTGCGGCTATTTTATATTTTAAATTTCTGCGCAGTGTTTGTTGAAAACTTTGGTGACTGCACAGTATAATAGGGTTAGCTGGGCACCGACTGTGAGAAAAAGACCACTACGACGCAATTCACTCCGTCAGAAATATTGGAAACGGCATTATGTACTGGAACCTCCAATACTAACATTTCAGAGTGTTTGGGTGTCAATCTGAAGGCATTGCTGAGGACTCTGAAAGAGTTAGATGAATCTAATGCTGATTTCAATGGCTGTCACATAACTTCCCAGACTGCACCCCTCCTTGATTAATATGTGTGGAACGTAGTTGAACACGAGACCAACAAAACTTCTTGTAACTTTAAAGATTAACTGAAAAAAAGGATTATGGCAGCATTCACCAACAAGTAGACTATCCAAAAGAGATGCATAAGATTCCGAAGTCGGTTGGAGTCTTTGGTTAAATCTAATAAGATTTTATTGAATAAATTTACTCTTTAGAATTTCAAGATTTTTTTTTTTGTAATTTTAGTCAATATATCTATTAAAATACGAAATCAGTGTTATTTTCATTTTTGCGTAATTTAGATGACAATTTATCCATCGCACCCTCTCTGTGTGTGTGTGTATATATATATATATATATATATACAACCACACGTATACAAACACACATACATAGATAATATTAGTGGTTAATATACACATACATATGCAATCATATTTCTAAACTATATAAATATATATATGCACACACACACACATATATATATATGCGTGTGTGTGTGTATAAAATTAATTCCAAGCGGATAGAATCCACGTAGAACTCAATGTCCAGGACAGAGTAAGGATATAATAAATATTGTAGGTCTGATGAATTGGATCGCATTTACGATTCTAATGGAATAAATTATGACCATAGACTATTAGTGCTTAAGCATTTTTATTATTATTATTATCATAATATATATATATATATATATATATATATATATATATATATATATATATATATATATATATATTAAGTTTAAGTAACAAAATTAATAAGAGTAGACGGAGTAAAAAGAAGAAATGACAACGAGAAAAATAAAAGAAAAACGAACGGGATTAAAAGAAGTTTTTGATTTGTTTTTTGCAGCTTATCAATCGTTTTCAGTTATTTCAAGAAAATGTTTTAGAAATAATAATGATTTACTGATACAATTTCTACTAAATAACCCACAACTGGTGGAGAGTTAGTTTCTTTCGATTCCCCATGCTATTTGCGTGTAAATGAATATAACAAACCCGATTGGAATGGGAACTCCACTCTCTGATTTCTAATTCCGAACTGTTATCCGTTAAACGACTCACATATTTCCAAGAAATTACCCTTTTAGTACTGACCAGGCGTGATGTTGCTTAACTTTGGCGATGGTACGAGAACCAGTGCCTCAACAACATGCGAACATAAGACCAGGAAGAAGAAGTAGAAGAAGAAGAAGAAGAAGAAGGAGGAGGAGAAGAAGAAGAAGAAATAAAAGGAAGAAGAATAGAAGAAAGAAAACAAAGAAAAGAGAGACTTAATAGAAAAACGTATTTGCGTTGAAAAACATTCTGGAAATTAATTAAATTTTTTGAAGTACTAATTTGAAGAGGTTAGACAGAAACTGTGAAGACAATAATGTGAAGAATTCTGCAAAGTCATAAAAAAGAGTTAATCTCAAAGCTTCAGAAAACAAACCAGAAGAATTGCTGAAGTATAAGACGAGAGTGAAAATGCGTCATTAAGGAAAAAAAAAATGATGTACACTATTGCGAATGAAAAGATGATACGGAACAGAAGGAAAAGTTAGAAATAAAGGGAGGTAATGCGATGAGAAAAAGCGAATATAAACCAAAAAAATAAGAAAAATAAGAAATAAAATCAAAATGGAAAGATAAGATAGAAAATGATGTGGTAAAAAAAACAAAAAAACAAAAAGAATGAGTGAATGTGGAAGAAGATAAGTAGATACAAAGAAACGCTAAAAAAAACAATAATGAAGACATTCAGGGGGAACTGTTTACTGTTAGAGATAAAATTCCGAAAGGAAATAAAATAGATAAATGTATAAAAGCAAATTGACGGAGAAAGAATAAAGCACCTGCCTACCGAAAATAAACTGTTGTAAAAAGGATCGAATGCTAAGTAATGGAACTTGGCCGCGAAAATGGCAGGAGTGGGAAGCCGCTCGAAAATTGTTGAAATGAGTTATCTTTTTTCTTTCTTTTTTCTTTCTTTTTTCTTTCTTTTTTTTTCTTTTTTTTCCTTTGGCTGCGAAATGGGGTTGAAGGTAAAGTTTTTAAAGGTAAATCTCCTCGAAAGTTTGCCAGACGCTGAGTTATTCTTATGTATTTTATTGCGTTGATTTATTTATTTTTTATTTTATTTTAAACAACGGCAGCTGCCTTTTGATAAGTAGATCCTGCGCAAAATGTTTTAACAGAAGCCATAAAGACAAGACTTTCACTTGAAACGTGCGTCTTTTGCTTACAGAATCAACGCGTAAAAGCCAATACGTAGCAATTAGCAAACATAGATAGGACGTTTACACACACAGGCTCGTATTACGCTAAAATCGACTTAGTAGTTATTTTGTAACGTTAACCAAGTCTGTCACGGGGATAGTTTTTTTGGCGCCATAGTGAAATTTTATGCAATGTCCTCCTATATCGCAGTGAATACTGGACAACGTCCTCACAGATAAAGAAGAGACTTGAATTAACAGAAATCTGATCCTACAGAAAGATGTTGTGAATACGATGGATCGACGATATGATCAACGACAAAGGTCTAGACACAATGCTAACAAAAAGGACACTTTATATAATGGAAATTTTTGAGGCACATTATCAGGAAAAAGGGCTTGGAAAATT
Organism: Acanthosepion lycidas; assembly: GCA_963932145.1. Classification (NCBI taxonomy): domain Eukaryota; kingdom Metazoa; phylum Mollusca; class Cephalopoda; order Sepiida; family Sepiidae; genus Acanthosepion; species Acanthosepion lycidas. The sequence continues at coordinate 85,369,770 of OZ010582.1, read as the reverse complement.
GATATTCACAGGACAGGTGTAAGGTTAGAGACAGAGGAGAGCAACGCATTACCCCCAAGGAGAGCTTGGATGAATCAGTAGCGGAGTAGGGAGAGATTGCGAAAAGAGAAACGTATGAATCTATAAAGGAGAGAAAATTGAAGAAGAAGAAGAAGAAGGAGGGGGAGGAGGGGGAGAAGAAGAAGAAGGAGGAGGAGGAGGAGGGGGGAGAAGAAGAAGAAGAAGAAGAAGAAGAAGAAGAAGAAGAGAAGCATTGTGCGCCTAAAACTGTCATAAGTAAAATGTATTTGATGGCTTTAGTAGATGATCGTTAACAAGTTAGTGGTCACCGTAAAATCGGGTATTAATTATACCAGAGGATACCAGCAGCCAAGGGTTATAACCCTGGTTATTTATGGGCTAGGCTGTTTTATACTCGGCTAGAAAAGGGAGCTCAAGTTTTTGGGACATAATGAGAAAGAAAGGCGTGAAACATTTGGAAATCAAAGGCAAATATGACAGTGAGAGGTTGCTTATGTGTATCGATGGCAGAAAGAGGAATGGGGAGGCATCGTAAAAAGACAAATATTGCTTAAAGGTAAAAATGATAAGAAGGTATGGAAACACATTAAGCGACATGGCAAGAAGAAGAAGAAGAAGAAGAAGAAGAAGAAGACAAAATCTGTTCTACTACACTAAGAATGAATTATCTTCTACCCTTAGCCTCTCCAAAGCGATCTTCTTATTCCAATATATACAAATTCACCTGGCTTTGTACTTAAACTAAAGTTCAATTCTTTTTTGCACGATGGCCACGTTGCCATTATTCAACCTTCCCAATAGAGGATGCTGGGTAACAGGTAGCACAATGGACCCGGCTGTTGATTTTCAAAGTAAAGAAGCACTTATTTTCTAGCGACATTTTCCTCTTTAATGATTATCGTAGATAGAAAAATAAAACAAGTCGCTTCGTAGATGCTGGTGTTCTGAAAACACACAGAGAACGGTTGAAATAAAGTGAAAATATGTGAAAAATATTTTAAACATTACAAAAATAACGAAAAGTTGTACAAAGTGAAAGGGCCAGTTGTAGCTACCATTGGTGGAGGAGTTGGCATAATTTGGAAAAGACTGGAAGTTGAAGAATTCGTATTAGAAAATATTAGATGATACCACAAAATCACACCCAAATATCGGAGTATATGACAACTGATGCCTTGTCTAAACTACCTGTTAGCTGTTAGCATTTTCCCCACCTTGAACTGTTAGCTGTTAGCATTTTCCCCACATTGAACTGTTAGCTGTTAGCATTTTCACCACCTTGAACTGTTAGCTGTTAGCATTTTCCCCACCTTGAACTGTTAGCATGCAAACTTAATACCACAAAAACAAGCTGGTATAATTTCATCACCGGTCAGACCACAAGTTATCCAGTCATAATGAAAGTTTTCCCTCTCAACGAGTGTCTTGTGAATTGTCCGTGGGCTGCCAGTTTAAAGAAAGTTCATGGTGGTCCCAAACTTCTGTTACTTATGAATAATGGTTTCAATAGTACAGACGGTGTTACGTAGCACTTGATTCACACCAGAAAATTTCATAGATCTGAATCGAATCTGATATCCATCCGAAAATCTGTTCTCTCTGGTGTCAGCAATATGCACGGGTTCATTAGAAGAGATCCCAAAGTAAGTTTTGTAGAAGATGTCACGTCAGAAAATCAAAAGAATCCCCGTGGATTGACTACAAGTTAACCACAAATGCACCCAGCGTGGAATTGGACCTCACGTGTGGCCGTGGTGACATCCATATAAAAAATGAAGCAAACCCAGCTGAACTCAGGATACACATACGCGCAAGACAACTGCAAAACAAGACATTATTTGAGCGCTTGATATGCAAAGGTAGAACCCGAATTCTTCACGCCCTCTTAAAAAAAAGATTGAATGTTCGAAGAAATACTCGAGACCACATAACCGCGACTCGAAATTGATAGAGACCAGATCCGAAACAAAAATTATCTTACGTAATTAAAATTTACTCTTGTAAACTGAGCAGACGTTAACAACATAACAAATGCTTAATGTGTTGGTGATAGAGACTTTTTATGTATTTTAATTACGTTATTTCTTTTAAACATGGCCGTCTCTTTACAAATTGAAATAATGAATTGCCAATGTGATGTCACCAAGTAATTGCGAAATATTGCTTGAAGATTACAGAATTTCCAGTACAGGTGTCGAAAAAGATCGTGATCTATACTTTTTACTAAATAACATTTTCTTATAATCTATTGTTTTGTGGCCGTATAATTCTTTCTTGCCTGCGATACATACATACATACATACATACATATATATATATATATATATATATATATATATATATATATATATATATATATATATATATATAAAGAAATATAGTCTTAAGGTGTGCTATATTTATGGAATAAAGTGCTCAATATCAGAGATAGAGCGTGTGTAAATATAAAAGTGAACATAGAAGTCAACACTTAGAGGCGACAGTCTGTTTCATGCTATATGCAATCGTCAGGCCACGTGTGCTGTTATTTTTCTCGGCTATTTATATATATACGGGTTAGTGGTGCATTGTGGGTTTTCTGTTATGGCGGTTATTTCACCGGACTGTCGCCTCTAAGTGTTGACTTCTATGTTCACTTTTATATTTATATATATATATATATATATATATATATATATATATATATATATATATATATATTCATATTCTGCGTTGTATAGTTCTTGGTTATTGTTAATTTTATTTTATGTTAAAAATGCATCACCTGCGTAGATTAAAGTACGTATATGTCTGTCCACTTTCAAGTTGATTACCATCTCCGGGTCGCTGAGGTTGTCTATTGCCATGGGCACACCGTGACATTTTATATCCTCTGCCAAAATGAGAGTTTCGGTGTTGATCTTCTTGATGTGACTGAAAAAGAAATGAGAATTTAATATTTAGAGGTAGACACAACACATTCTGTTGGATCATCCTGCCTGTGTTACATACAGAATTAACTACCGCAGAGCAGACTCCCAAAAGAATGTTTCACCGATCACTACAATCTTAACCTATTAACGTTTAGAGATAACCGTTATCTTCCACTCATATCCGTACAAACTACCCTTAACGTAACCGTCTGCTTCGAGGGACCCCTGGATCGTGTACAGGGCGAACCTTACTGTAAAAAGAAATATTTTGGAATATAGTACGTACTAGTGTATAAGACACACGTCATTTTCTTTCCCCTTTTTTTTGCAGTAAATTTCACCATGTACAATGCCCCGGGTTCACTCGAGGTAGAGGGTTTCATTTGGAGGAAGTTTGTACGGATAGAAGAAGGTAACGATTAACCCTAGACTTGATCAGATTAAGATTGTAGTAATTCAGGAAACATCTTTGGAGTCGGCTATACAGAGTAGCGGTTCTAGGCAAGAAACCGTTTAAGGTGAACTTCCTTGTAGCTAATGGAATACAGAGGGAATGTAGGTTTTTTTCTACAATGTAAGTGGCAGGGCGGTTCCTTACCGTTAGGATTAATCCTGGCAGAATGTAGTTCTTCTGAGCACTTCCCGGTAAAGTAGCGATAGAACAGCGAGAGGCTTGTCAAATCCTGCCTGTGAGAGAGAGTTTGGAAGATAGAAAATAATTCGTCATCCGCAAGGACTCAAAAAAGGGGTTGGACTCTATCAAAGCTGAAAAGTGCCATCTGTGTAAATTCCCGCTCAAATATGACAACAGTGCTCCATAATTTGAAGACAACATTTTAGAAAACATCGGTACTGTCATGGTAGAAAATCAATCAAGATAACTTCAGTTTGATGCATTAGTTTGATTTATTTTGTTTTACGCCATATAAACATCAATGGCTTACTTGATGCCGAGAAGATTTTTAAGATAAGGTTGTATGAGTAGAATATGTATTCTTTGTAAGAAATTAGTTTGTAGATCAGCTTTCATTGACATATATTTGTAAAGAGGTTTTTTTTTCGAGTCAAATGTATTGCTCGTATTTTTACTATAAAAAGTTATTTTATATTTCAGACCCCCGTTTGGGGGTTAACTATTTGCCCATAGCTGGGAACCTAATAGATGTTACCACCCCAAGTTAGAGTGGGTTTTTAAACAGGAGCAATTAAGAAGCGTTTGTATGCTCTTCAAAACCTCCTGATCAGTAGCCTTGCTGCCGAATGAAGTTTATCGTTATACCCAAGACTAAATGTCATATTTAAGAAGCAATATGGTATTGTTTTAAGATAAAATCAGCGAAGCCCTCATAATTAAAAAATAGCGGAAATCCCCACCCCCAAGAAAAAGTTACCTTTGACTGATTTTTTCTCCAAACCTACATAATCTTTATTGCTTGTTTGATTGGTCTGTTTTATTTATGGCAGGTTATTTAAAGACAGAAGATATTTTTAGATTTTATAAAGTTTGGGTGGGGAGGAGATAATAATGATATTACTGATATTAATTAACCTATAGCAGTGGGTGGATGTGAATTCATACCCTTTACATGGACATTTGCGCCTAACAAAACCCTACTAGAAATGGCACACTGCTCTTCGATTTCCAATTCCGATCCCCCAAACTTGCGACACCTGTTATTCCGAAGCGGTTACCCGTCTAGGCATTTAATCAGGCTCGACATTAACTTCGGTGATTTTACGAGTACCGGTGTTTAAACGTGATATGGCCGTAAGTCAATGTTTATTACTTTCCCTAACACGTGAAAAGGAAGGGGTCTTTTCAACATCAGATACGACAATATGATCAAAGAAAAATGCCTCTTCTTCTTCTCATCCATTTCGTATCTGATACCATATTGCTGAAATGACCTAATCAATATATCACTTTTTTGTTTTCTCTCTTAATTAGCAGAGTCCCAAGCACGTCTGAGCAAGCGTCTGGCTTTGACTTCCTTCTGTTTAAATTCCCATTAATAGAACTTTGCGTTCCAATAAGCCTTTGCCTGGGCCAATAAGAAGTCGGTATATGAGCAGTGTAATATTCTTGACTATCATGATATGGTACCTTCTTTGCTTTGCATATCATATTTGTAAGTAACACGTGCCTTCTCTGAGGCGTAACGCATTCTTTATGAGTTTATTTTCGAGATATTGCTATTGTCCCTTCGAAAAATGTTTTTACCACTTTTATTCATACAGTAACGAGATTTTGATATCAAATAACAAGTGAAAAACTGCGTATTTTACACTTACAAAGACGATAACATTGAATACATTACAATATGTTTCAATCGGTTCATTAATCAAACGTTAATTAATTTACGGTAAAATCGTTTATTATTTACGACATTTAGGAAAATATTTAACCCTAAAGAAGACAAGACCCTTTTCATTTTAGCCCCTGTGACACATTTTGTAGCTTTGGTGCGAATAAATATAAAGATCAAAGTGTAGTATCGGTTCTTATCAGCTTAAGCTGATTCTCTCATTCCACTTTCAGCTTCCCTTTTTTCTTTCTTTTTTCTCTTGTTTTCTCACTGAAACCAAGAAATGTTTTTTTTTCTCCCTTTGCACGCAGAAAGTCCATTATTTTTGAGGTACTGCCAGGACGTAATGGTGGTGCTAAATATAGAAGGGACGGGCAAGTCAAATCATAATAGTCTGGTTAACCATAACTTGTGCCTTGTGAATTCGATCCACACCTGTTGGGACATTTTGACATTGTATCAAAACTAATCGAGTATTTTTAAATGAGAGCATATGCAAGAGGACTCGGAATCTCCTGCAACTCTTCTAGATGATCTCCTTGTTTAATCTGGTAAATAAGGTCGACATCCTTCAGTTCATCTTTGTTGTTCTTTCGTTGAATTGCGTCCTGCACAATAATCAAGGGGCGTTGCAGTCTGTGGAGTCAGGTGGACAGATGTAAGCGGTTATCTTGTCGCCAAAATTGTCTGACAGCCATGACTGGGTTCTCCTGCTTGTGTGGCAGGGGGCAGAGTCATGTTACGAGATAGTGCCTTCAAGTAGCCATCCCCTTGACCCAGGGTAGCACTACCTCCCCAAGAGACTTGATGTAGGCATCCATATTGTATCTGAGACCCTGTTGGAAAATGGCGTCATAACATAGGGATGTTGACTGGATATATCATCAAATTCTTTACGAATCCTCTGCACTGCTCTCATATTGACACACAGGAACTCTGAAATGTTCGTACTGGAGCTTCCGGTTCGAATTCCAAACAGTATAATATTTCGTTTCCTAATTTCTGGCGGAGTGAAATGCATCATGGCGTTCATTTTCTCACAGACGGTGACCAACTGACCCTGATATAGTGTGCAGTCTACAAAATCAAAAACAAATGCGCATGCACCAAATCAAAAGTATAAAATGGCGATCATTTACCCATGACACCCTGTATTTCCGACGAATATAAATAATTATTCTGTTTGTTCTACATGATTTTGAGATAAATTTTAAATTTTACGTAGTATCATAAATATTTTCCGTGTTTATCTTTTATTAACATATTCTTCAAAAGATAACGAACAATTTCAATATATATTCGCTATTAATGGTAACGGATTTTCAATACCTTTTCAGTAAACATCTGCGGGAGTTGGGGAGAAAAAATATTCGACGAAATCCTTCTTTTTTTAATCATTTTACCCCAAGGAAGCCAATAAAGACACTAAAGCGCAAGAATTAACTGAGTGTTACAGAAAATGGGGAAAAAAAACATTATTAAGGAGACAGACCAACAAAAAGAATAAGAATTAACAAGATAACGATTGACATTGCATTTAAACTTTTGAAGATGTAACTTGACTGAAAAGAAAGAAACCAGAAGAGAGTTCCACAGAGTGCGACAGAAGAAATTATTAGCATAGAACTTACGCTTAAATCAAGCCATTTCAACTACAAAATGCTTTGGCCTTGCCACCATCTAGTACTTCACATAAAATCTTGGAACCAGTGAGGAAAGCTAACTGAGGCCGATATGCCAGATCAGTAGCAATAACAGTGCAGATTCATTGTATTTTATGATGAATTTCTAAAGCGGGTATACCAGACCAGTTCCAGCAATATTTAAAACAAGGACGAATGGTAGATTCTGAGCGAGAAAAATATTGAAACAGGTTTTCATTTGTAAAGGTCCCCCCCGTCTTTCAGAGCAATCGAAAAAAAAGGTATTAAACGTTTGGTTCAAGGTCAGGTGAATGGGGTTCTATGTTCATGTTACCCGTATTATTCTTAATTCATTCGACTTTTCATTGTCATGAAATTGAACAACATTTCGCCGCATCTACTGTTGTACAAAAAATGTATGTTTTTGTACTATAAATTTAATTGTCTCGCATGGATGATACATCCATCATAAAAGTTATTATAGTTAACACTCAAAAAAGAAACCTGTTAATTACCTAAGAACCAAATTTATTCAAATACATGTTTTACTTAAATGTTTGGCTACGTTAAAGAATGCACCGCCAAAAAGATTTTTAAGATGTACAGTGGCCTAAGTTTTTATCCAGGAGAAATAAACTACATCCAATTTCAAAATTTAATTACGTAAACCATATTCAACATAAATAAACAGTATTTGGAACTGGTATAGAGTAGGTATTCAATTTGCTAGTTTCAGTATTGTATTAGATTTTTCATGGATTTGATTAAGTTATCAACAATCGTCTGATCCATATTTTGCCGCATTAGCAATGTTGCTTTAAGGGTTGCCACTGACGTGATTTTGGTTGCAGACTCTCGAAGTGTTAGGTTAATGTGCACCCCTCCAACTTGCTCTATTGGCTTAATATCAGGACTTTAGGCAACCCATGGCAGTGACTTGATTCCATACGATTCGTTCCAGGCTTTTACTACGTTTCTTGTATGACATGGCGCGCCATCTTCTTGAAAAAGCTAAACATTCTCGTCAATTTGATTGGTTTCAAATAGCGGGAGTAGTCCTTTCTCTAATATTTGATAGTATTTTGGACCATTCAACCGCTCGTGAACAAGAATCAGCTGAGATTTCCCTCCAAACCAGACAGCACCCCGCACCATTACTTCAATCCCTCAATGTTTCACGGTCACCTGCATACATTCAGTGTTCCAAGTCTTATTCTGATCAAATTACAGAAGCTAAAAGAGAGTAGCTTGATACTAACACGGAATTGTTTGAAAAAAAAAGAAAAGACGTTATTAAACAAGCCAAAATTGGTGTAATCAAGGCTGGCTAAATACTTATCATAGCTCACTGTATAACTTCTAGTACGCTGTGTAAGTTAGGGGCGTCATTGTTTAAAGTTTTATTGCTGCCTTAAACTTGCCAAATGTTAACCGGCAGTGAAAAGGTTAAGCGAACAGATTATGAAAACTGCTAATTAAAGCATGCATCAATGTGGCGGGGGTAAAATGAAGAAAGAACGACCCCAAGATATTATCTAGAACCTTGAAATGTAAATGGCTTGAAACCGAGATTATAAATTTTCATCGCTATTAATGCACTCGTGGTTAGTTGCGTGGGTTAAGTATTTGCCGAAATAGCACGTTTATGAATGCGAAAAGCAACTGGAAATATAGAAAAATATAATTATTCTAACGTGCTTAAATAAATAATATATTCACATTTATATAATAGGCATGTGTTGGAAAAACTTAAAAACAGAGAATTGGTTCAGTGACATTCCCTGAGGATAGATTATGTTAATCGTGTTCAGCATATTTTCTTGATGGGCGTAGGCTGGGTTAGACTCATAACCTTAGAAATTTGCACCATGAGAATCAGCTGCGAGGTCATATGTGATACTAAGTTATTCAAATAAACCAGTGCTTAAAGGGAGCAAAGCAAAACAAAGATGGGGGTCAAACATTTACATCGGTTATATCTATCTATCTATCTATCTATCTATCTATATATATATATATATATATATATATATATATATATAGAGAGAGAGAGAGAGAGAGAGAGAGAGAGAGACAGACAGACAGACAGAGAAAGCCAAGAAGAAAAGTTCAGTCGTTGTTCATTTGACTCGTCGAGAAAGTTAAGATGCAAACCACCAGGGTAAGCCGATTATTGCTGTCAGCGCTTTTGGGAACTAAAAACTTGCTGAATGCCCAAAGCGATACTAACGTGTAATGGTTGCGAGAATGTCTTATTCACCTGACTGAATGTAGCCGAAGATCACAAACGCAGGTTGGAAATATTCACGCACCCAACGTCTGCCCAAAGTCACTTAAAGGTTTACGTTAGTTATTTTTTTCTATATTAAATCTTCTGTCTATTTGCCAACAGCTAAATTTCTTTCAATCGTTTTCTGGCGTTTAGTCATTTTTCTGACGAGTGAATTTGTATTGCTTTCATTTTCACTGAAGCAACAACAGAAAAATCAAGGGTATAACAAGAAACTCCGAATCTTATTAGATGCACGACAAACTAGACGCTTACAACTGTAGATTGGGTTGAAAACGAGGCAACAACATGGCGGACAGGAACAAGAATAGCAAAGGAAGTAAAATACCTCCACACTAGTATCCAAAATCAACCACGTCTACTCATATGTTTAGGGAGAGTGTTATTGAGATCTTTAGAAAGCACACCCGCCGATACACCTTGATATCTGGTTCCGTAATATCAAGAGCTCAAACCCGTCCGTCAATCATCTATTTAGCCGATCAGAGTTGTATATTCGGACTCAGAGCAATTCAAGATTACTAGTTGAGTGGCATCATATATACCGCATCCAGAGTAGTAGGTGTATCTAGGACAAGATATTCAAATGAATCCTATTCTACTTTAAGATTTTAATTCAGTGTTTCCTTCTATTAGACTGGCTGCCACTCAAAGCAAAATAAAACAATTTCTTCTTCTTTATCTACTGTCTTCTCAGGATCTAAGCGATCATGGATCTCCACAGTTTCCTGGCCTTTGTATTCTTTACAAATTTAGGTTTTGTTGTTCTTTCTCCTGTTTCACCGTCCATTTAGTCAAGCTCAATATGTTATGTGTTGTTTTTCTCTGTCCCTCTTGCCTTCAGTCTGTCCATTATCCAAACACTCTTTCCTCATTATGTACCCTAGATATTTTCTACTCTCTTTCTGATGTTAAATATAATTTTCCTTTTTGTTTCCATTTTCTCTAAACCTTTGTCGTTTCTCATGTATTTGATCCAAGTTATCCTCAACACCCGTCTGTGGAAGCAAATTTCTCTCGCATCATTTTCCTCCATCTTTGTGTAGATTATCCATCATTTCACTGCCATAGAGGAGGACAAAAACACATACTGTTTAAGTATTCTTTTCTTTGTTCCTGACGAAGATTTTCTATTTTTAAATACTCTGCTTAGCTGTTGGAATGCATCTTCGGCCATCTCAATGCGCCTTCAAATTTCTGAGTCGCATTTCCGGTCCTCTGTTAAAACACTTCTCAGATATTTAACTTTTTGTACATGTGCGATTTCGATATCAGTCGATTTATGTATTTTCAAAAGAAAATAGAGCGTAGTGAACAAAACACTTGGTTTGAAATTGCAAACTGGACAATATACAATTACCTTCATTATAATTACCTGGTGTGTAAGAGCCTGGCTTATGTCAGAGGGTATCCCCCAGACGAGGATCTGCCGAAGGGCGGAGTTTCGTCTCGGGAAACTGACCCCGTTTTTACGTGGTCTGTAGGGAAATTTTGCCCGAGCCTACGGGCTCGGGTACCCCACTTTAAACTCGACCTTGTGACACATCTTGCTGCGTGGGGCAGCAGGTAAATAATTATACAATTACCTTCATACTAATTAAAAATATTTATTGAAAATTACTGATTAGGAGACGACGGTGTTACATTTTGTCAACGGCTATATTAGTCACTGTTCGAAAAATGTAAAATCCTGAACTGGATCAATGCAAGTCATTTTGAGGTTGACAATTAGCTCAACATGATCTTTGAAATCCTGCATTTCGTTTTCACATAACTCACAGGTGAATCAAACGTACCTCATCATTAACGCGCATGCGTACATTTAATCGTTTTATTTACGAATGCAAATATGTTTGTGAACGTGGACGTATAACTAAATGAAACATCATTAATTATTTATTTCAATGCAGATTTCTTTGTACGTGTGAGTTTTTTTTAATCTAATTTTTAATCATTTCACCCAAAACAGGGCGGAAATGCCACTAATACGAAGGATGTAAATGGAGTAAAAGTGAGAGAAAAGACTGAATATGGGGACGATGGAGGAAAGGATAAATGATGCACGGCATTCAAGAAAACAGAAGATGGCGAATGACGTTACATTTAAATTTTTGAAAAAATGTAGTTGTCAGGGAAGCAAGTAATCTGAAGAGAGATCTACAGACAGGAAGTGCGAGAAAATAAACCATTGGGATAGAAGTGATGGTTGCATTTAACTAGTTCAACAGTAAACGGGTGGGACCTAGATACTAATCTAGTAGCACGCCAAAGTCCATGTAGTCGGAGCATCAGGAAAAAATCTAATAAAAGCAGTTGCCATGAAAATATTTGTAGAAAAGACAGAGAGAAACCACACCACTTCTGTGAGTAAGTTACTGAAATCGAGATGATAATCAGGATCGCTTACATTACAGAATTCTTCTTTGGATTTTGACAAGAATCTCAAGAAGAATAGCAGGAGTGCCAGACCATATATGGCAGCAGTCTTCACTGGATGGGTAAATGGTAGATTTGTAAATGTGCCATAGGGACTCTGAGGAGTGTGCGTACTAAAGAGGTTTGAAATGTTTATCCAAATCGATCTTCCAGTGTATACAGACCCGATTTCCCCCCTCAGAACTGAGGCTCTATTGAGCGAGCTGCACATAACGCCGTTATTGATATTGTGCATTATCTCTAATTTAGACCCCCATAAGGCTAGTGGTGGAGATGGGATACCTGCCACTGTCCTGAATAAATGTGCACCTGAACTGGCCCCTTCCCTCTCCAAATTATATAACTACTGTCTCAATGAATCATGTTTTCCACCCTGTTGGAAGTCCTCATTCATTTTTCCTGACTTTAAGAATTCTGGTGACCCTTCTAATTACCGTCCTATCAGTCTCCTATCACTATTCGCCAAAGTCTTCGAAGCTTTAATCAATGCTGAAGTGGTTAACCAACTTATATCCCATGATCTGCTCTCCGACAAGCAATATGGTTTCCGCTTTGCCCGTTCTACAGCTGATGTGCTTACAGCCATAACTGAAATTGTTTACCAAGCCATTCATAATAACGGAGGAGCTCGTGGCGTGACTCTAGATATCTCCAAAGCGTTTGATAGGGTTTGGCATGTCGGCCTTCTTTGCAAGCTTCAGGGTTATGGAATTTCAGGTTGATTGTTTGACTTAATACAACCATTCCTGTCAAACTGTGTATAGAAGATCATTCTCAACGAATTCTTTTCCAGGGCCTATCCCATGAACGCAGGTGTTCCCCAAGGCTCCATCTTAGGCCCTACTCTGTTTCTTATCTTCATTAAGGATCTTCCTGACGTCATAGATTCCAAAGTAGGCATCTACGCGGACCAAACTACAATTTACTCCTGCCTCAAAAACAAATTTAGTGTCGTTGACAAAACTAACCTGGCAGTTCGTCACGAAAAGTAACTCCAATCGGTTGTGAACTGAGGCAGGAATTGGCTGATTAACCTTAACGCCTCATAAACAAAACTATTCTCTATTTACTCATCACAGAGGACCATCCCTGCCCCACCATTAGAATATCTGACGCTCAACTTCTCGAGAGCTCCGCTTTGTCAATCGACGTCTCCAGATGCCTTGATCTATCCCGTATCCTTCTCTTCATCCTTCCCTTTATCACTCCTATTTGCTTTGCTCTCGCCCCAACGCTCTGGTACCCCTTGCGTGCTAGTGGCTTCCCGCCTTGCTTGGGGTGAAACGCTTAAAAAGAAAATACAGCATAACAGCAAAAAAATGTGTCGTGTACTCTGTTAACATTACATATAATTTGTGTTTAAATATAGAATTAAAACGTCAATTGAAAGCTGCATGTGTTTCTCAACTGTAATACACTGCCGATATATATATATATATATATATATATATATATATATATATATATATATATATATATATATATAGCATACAGCGTGTCTTCATCAGTCGCCAACCAGGGGTGATATCACGGTTTCGGTGGTTATGGCGGGGCCGCCACCCCTGGCCCCACCAGCAGCCTTTGCATCTAGGCAGAGTATGAAGATAAGCTAATTGATCGTTCTTTTAAGTAAATTCTATGCGTAATGAAATTTTTCTGAACGCGTTTGCCGTTATTGACACCCTCGTAAAAGTCGTTATAGACGACCACGCAAAGATTTCACTTGCGCATATTAGGTCGTGATGTTGCGCGCATTTTATTTGCTTGTTTTGATCTCGACCAAATCCAACTTGACGCGCGTGGAACAGTTTTTTTTTTTTTTTTTTTTTTTGAGAGAGAGAGAGAGAGAGAGGGATAGGGAGAGAGAGAGAGAAAGATTTGGTTAAATATTTTAGACGTATTTCGTCTATTTATTTTAGATTTATTTTTCTTTCACCAACTTTATTTAAAAAATCTTCTTTAAAAATTTACATAAGTTACCTCCCTTGCTTAGAGGTAAAAAATTATTTTGAATTTTGAATTTATAGTGTTAACGCACCCATAGATATGCAAACCCTCTTGAGATTGAAAGTATTTGGGAAAACAAAAAATAATTTGAGAGAAAATTTTGGAATTTTTCTTAATCAAGAAATTTATTTGTGGACTTGAAAGTATTAAAACTAAAATAAATAGCCATAATACGTATAAATTATTTTGCTGCTTAAATGTATCTGAGTATGTGTATTTAGTTATTAATATGTTATTTTCAGTGGATATATATATATATATATATATATATATATATATATATATATATATATATATATATATATATATATATATATATATATATTTTTGGGTAGACGCAAAGATTTTTTTTAAACAGCATTAATTTCGTCAACTGACTTGCGTACTCCAGAAAGCTTAAAAAAAAAGTGCTCTCCGGTAGAATTTGAACTCAAGTCTCCCTCTGCAGGAAGAACCACCATTGGACACGGCACGCTTTTACTGGTCGTTTACTTAGAGTTTCAAAATAAAAGCAAACTTCTATTTTGCCTTTAAAGGACACTCACTCGTTCACATTGGCTCAGTTTCGTATGTGAAATGTAAACAAAGCAATTTCTAAATATTTAATGGATTTTTTTTTTTTAATCAGGCTTATATTTATCACTTCAAACGTTAATTTTAGTAGATGTCCGTATTTGAGCAGACCATCTGTTTATTTTAAACACTATTTCGCCTGCCTGCCTGCGGCAAGAAAACTTAAAGAATATACCCCACCCAACTCCAGCAGGATATGAAACTGCATCTTATTTGCAAAATGAACCGCCATCTTATCCGTCTTGCTCTTACTGTCCGGCTATGAAGTATGTCACAATAACGCAATATTCTATTTTGCCATTAAAACAGACATCACTCGTTCAGATATTTTCTCTCAGAACAAATATATATAAAGGTTTGTTTATTTGTGCAGACTTTGTGTGCGAGGGTTACAGACAGTTGACCGAAAAAGCCTTAAAACCCTGAGAATGACTGGTAAAAAAAAAAACCTTACCAAATCGGTTCAACTGTCTAAACAAAGTATTAATTACAAAGCCATGTAAAACAAAATTGCCAAATTAGAGCTTCTGATCTTTACTGTGCCACGAAAACATTGGCAGGAAAGTCGCATACAGTTCACAGCTGCAAAAAAGAACGAGTTTATGGTTACCAGTTATTACAAGAAATACTGTCAAGTGAAATTTAAGCGAATAGACGAAATGATTAGCTAGTTGCCTGGAAACCTGTCTTTGCAGACTGAATCTTCGAATATTTAGTGCTTTCTGGAATGATTCCAACTAAATCGATACTTCCATCGTTAAATCGATGACGGATTATCGAACTGATAGAAACTTATAGCCCTTGTCTTCTCTGACTGAAAACCAATCATAGAGTTTATTTTCAAGATTGTGTTTTTCCCTTTCATTGATATCTTAAGACAGATGAATATTTTGTTTAATGACGCCTTAAATTTGGTCGAAGGGAATCAATAATTTATTTATCTCTTTCAAATAATATTGCTTTCACTGATTTTTTTTAATGGATTATCAATTTTTTACTGGTAATTATAGCCAATTTTTTTTTTAATTTTTTTGGTAGATAAAAATGATTTAATGTTACAAGTCCTACTCATTCCGATTTTGTGTGCGACTAAATAATTGCAACCCATAGATTGAGAAAATTTGGATTCCTAACATTTCCAATGGCATTAGCGCGTGTTTGATAACAGGTTTCAATATGTCTTGGAAATTGCTTAGGCGTCGTGTCTCGCACATCGGGCCTGCTGTTATGGGCCTTAGTTTTAGCGGAAATATTCATACAATTAGCTTTTATTTTAATTGCATGTTTCATTGATGAGTTTATTTTTGTGTACTTTAAGTAGTCCATAAAGTTTGCTTATTTTCCATCTAAAGTTTATAAGATAGTCACATTCCTTAGACAGTAGACAGCCTCGGTATGGATGTATTAAATCGGTGAGTTTTTTCATCACTTTATGCGATTAGTATTGTCTGGTTTCTTCATAGACGGTATCGTCCTGTAGCATATTTTATACGATGTTTGTGTATTGTTTTGTGTCCATGATAACAACTGTGCCTCCTTTATTAGCTTCTTTCATAACAATGTTTCTGTTCAATTTTAGTTCTTTTTGTTGGTTCTATTGTTGTCTGCTGAAGTTGGACATTGTTTGGGGCATTTCCAATTTGTCAAATGTGAAGCTCGAGATGCAATTTCAGAATTCATCAAGAGCTGCATTTGTCCCTTTTGATGGTTGATATATATACACTCACAAACACACACACACATATATATATATATATCATAAAATATAATTAACATTATCAATTCAACATGACAAATATTTCATGATAATGTTAATTATATTTTATGAATATGTCCTGAAGATGGTTTATATATATATATATATATATATATATATATATATATATATATATATATATATATATATATATATTAGAATGGATTTTAATAATCCGAGAGATTTGTATCACTTTAAACGTTATTTTTAGTGGAGTCTCGTATTTCCGTTTATTTATTAAACAGTATATTTGTTTATTTTAACCTACAGTGCTGAATATTCGAGAATGTTTTATTTAATTTGATTTATTGAAAATTCCTCTCGGTAGATGACAATAAATATACTGTTTACTAAATAAATCGAGGGCCTAATCGAATACGAGTATCCACTATAAATAACGTTTATATTGATAGAAACCTCTCGGGTTAATAAAAATCCATTTTATAAACATCGTCTTTGTTTGCATTTGGATACGAAAATATGTGCAAAATTGAAAAAATTTCATAAGATCTATCAAGTTTCGCATTAATGCATGAAATTCGCTTCATTTGATAGATCGTGGCCAATCGGTAAGCCGCACCAGGTTAAAGAACGAAAAATTTTATTTAATAAGATTTCTCGAATATTCTGAAAACAGAAAAAATAAAATGTTTATAACACAAATGGAGGGTTTACTCAAATACGAATATCCACTAAAATAACATCTAAAGTAATATATATATATATATATATATATATATATATATATATATATATATATATATATATATATATTAGGTTGGTGCAAAAATAATGACGTAATAATGTCGTTTTTTGACGTATTTTGACGTCAAAAAACGACATTATTACGTCATTATTTTTGCACCAACTTACTATATATATATATATATATATATATATATATATATATATATATATATATATATATAAATTGCCCGGATAAAGTCTCTCAATGGATGAAACGCGTTGTATAGGATGAGTTTTGCTCTATCATTGTTTATATATATATATATATATACACATATATATACATATATATATATATATATATATATATATATATATATATATATATATATATATATATATATATATATATATATATATAGTCATCCACATACAAGCCTGTTTCGCTGTATCACAGCTAATCAGTGTTATTAGACATCCGATCCGGGATCAAAACTCGACCGATTTTACATAAGTGATTCTACCCCTATCGGCGAATGACAGAGAAAGGGAAAATTTTATACAATATATATTATTTTGCAATTTTTTTTATACAAACGACTGTAGCCTATTGTGCTCAGTAGATAACTGAACAGTCATGAGTGAACAGCAGAATTTTTTAATTACGCATTCTCTAAAGTCCTCAATCGGGAAACGAGAGCATATCCATATACATATATATATATATATATATATATATATATATATATATATATATATAAAATTTATACAAATGGCAGTAGCCTATAGTGCTCAGTAGATAACTGAAGAGTCATGAGTTAAAGGCAGAAGCATCTACTGCCTGTTTTTTTTTAAATACCCTTTCTCTAAAATCCTCAACCGAGAAACGAGAGCATATATATATATATATATATATATATATATATATATATATATATATATATATATATATCAATGAATGTGACGGGCCAGGAAAATATGTATTGTATTCGGTTTTTCTAGTATAAGTAGTTTTCCTTTTATGATTACTAAAAGTGTATAGAATATGTCCGCAATAATTTTTGTCCTAAGTTCATTTTTTTATGCTTATATGCTGCATCACAGTTAACTGAATTCCAATTTGGAGCACACACTCTATAATGTTTGATCTACGTTATTTATATTCAACATTTATTTTTTTACTGATAAAAATAATTGCTTTGCATAATAAATAACTGAAAAATATACGGAAAAAACAAACAAAAATCCTTATATGCAATTATGCTGTTTTAATGTTAATATAATGTCAACGTCGGACGTTTCGGTCTAATAAACCATCTTCAGGACATATTCATAAAATATATTTAACATTATCAATTCAACATGACAAAGACGATGGACATAAGGACAAGACTTATCCAAACAGATAACTGAAAGTTACGACAACGTGACCATGTTTAAACGGAACGCTGATCATATAAAACTTTTATCATATGAGACTTGTTACTAAGGAGGCCCGGGTCTATGCGTCAACGAATAGAGACGATTAGGGGATGGCTTTAGCATTATCTCACACCAACATTTTTTATCACAAATTTATTCGTAGGAGTGGATATGCACATACTGAATACGATCTCGTTTCCACACATCACTGCTTGCTCCCTTTGTTTCACAACATATAATTTTGGCCGTATAATGACTAATAATTAGAGAATCGAATTTCATGTCCTTTTCAACCGTCCAACTATTGTGCGACCACCGGCAAATAAACAGCCGCGGGAAACCAGCCAAATATAAGTATTGTTTAAATACACACACACACACACACACACACACACACACACACACACATATATGTAATTATTTATTTAAAATATGATTCCATCGCTACATAAGAGTTGTCATGTTTCAAAACAAGAGCCAACAACTTGAATATAATTATTTGAATTAAATTGAATTAAAGTACCAAGCTCTGTTCTTTAGTATTTTTGTTATTTTTAAAAAATAGTGCTCGATACAAAAGTAGAGCCTAAATATAATTATTTATTTAAAAATTTGATTCCATCGCTACATAAGAGTTCTCATGTTTCAAAACAAGACCCAAAAACTTATATATATATATATATATATATATATATATATATATATATATATAATGGCCTTCTACGTCATTTTCGAGTTATGATAGATTCACGAACTCAGTTGTAAAGTTTGTATTAATGCTAAGGAAAGTATATTGTTAAAGATTCTTTTTATAAGTTATTTATTGTACCATTTTTTGGGGTTTTCTCTGAAAATCTACTTATTAATTATTCAATGTCTGAGTAATGTCGGTTTTCATAAGTCATTAGCAAAGTGTTTTCTTTTGTGTTATAGGAGTTTCCTCATTTGTCATATATCACGCCTTCACACTGAATATACATAATGTTTCGTTTACACAAGTCTGTTTAAAGTTCATCGAAAGGTCTTTATTAAGATTTTTTTTTTTTCTATATTTCAAAACATCGTTTTGCTTTCCAGGGAAATTTTCAATACATCTTACCCAATTGTTTTTTTTTTTGTCTTTTTTTTTTTTTTTAGTGGTCGCCATGTTTGTTTTTTTAATATCGCTTTTTTACGCATCATTTCTTGGCATATCTTCTCTTTCTTTGTTTCTTTGTTTCTTTTTTCAGTAATTCAGTCATTATTTCCTTCTTTCATTACCTTTTTATTTATTCATTTGTTAATGGCTTATGTATGCCGGAAGTAGTTCTTTGTATTAATTTTTTTACCGGGAACCAGGAAAACGTTTCGAAACAATGAATAATAAAACAAAAAAAAAACATCACGGAAAAAGAAGCCATTGGTCTTTAATCAAACTTATAAAAATGTAGAATTAATGCAAATATGGAATTTGTAACTTAGCTGAGCGATGCAATATTCAGTAACTCTATTCCGGATTTTTGTGGATTAAACTTGTTAAATGAACAAGCGGTTGGTAGATGCCCTGCAGCCGGAGATACGTCTCCAGCTGTGTGGGTCAAACTCTCTGCTTCCGGGAAGAGAGGATCCCCTGACAAGACTATGACAAGACAAACAGATAAATACAATACTTCATGTTGTGTTTTGGTATAGAGTCTTTGAAAGTAGATACATGCAAACTTTGTATTAAGAATTTCAAATGTAATATATATATATATATATATATATATATATATATATATATATATATATATATATATGCAAGGTTTCTACTCGAAGACTTGTCTTTATCTGAACTTTAATATATTTATATTATAGTATGTTCACTCCACTTGTAAATGACGTTGATATTTTAAAAGGCTGGAAGGAGTGTGAACAGGGCATTATCTTATCTATTTTATTTTCAAAAAATAAAGGAAAACTACATTTTATTCATTTATCTATTTGCCATTATTTGCAACGATTTGTTGCCATTCATCTGGCACCTCATTGACAGCTATGTAGCTTTTAATGAGAAAATATTTTCTACTAAATATTGAATATTGATTTCATTAGAAAAAAAGACGAAAATTGTGCAACAGTTCGGTCCACTCTTCAGGAGATATCATCAAATGACATTCAATTTATACGTTTTCGTTATTTTACAATTAAGTTAAAAAAAAATTGCGCTTATTGGTTTTAGGTTGATTTTTCTTCCTTGTATGCGTGTATATGTGTGCATGCGCTCAACTGCGTGTGTGTATGTCTGTATGTGATTGTATGTACACATGTGTAGTATGTTGCGATTGTTTTTCTTTTAATAATTTACTTGACATATATATATATTACATCAATATATATAATACATGCATACATACATGTATATATATGTATATATATATATATATATATATATATATATATATATATATATATATATATATAGAGAGAGAGAGAGAGAGAGAGAGAGAGAGAGATGAAAAATGATTTTGAATCATTTTCAACTCTACTGCAAAACGTGGCTATTTATTAAAGCAAACATGTTTTCTTCTACCTCGTCGCACATAAGTCGTCTTCGTGAATATTCGGCTATCGAATTCTTTCACAAAGTGTGTATTATTGGTCCCGCATGTAGCCTCGGTACCCTGGGTAGAAACGACGTGCTTTTAATCGGACGTGAAAGGTGTTGCTGATCAAGCAAGGCCCAATACCGCTGTTTCGTCCAGTTTGTAGAGTCATTTTTTTTATATTCCAGCTGACTTTAAACAAGCAATGTTTTAAAGATTAAAAAAAAAATATTTTTGTCATATTTAAAAAAGTATTCTCAAGTGAATATGATTTTCAAATATTTTTTGGCATATTTAAAAAAATATTTTTATGTTAATCTGATTTAAATTTCAAGTTTATCCAGGAAGTTCTATTGAGAACCAGACCAATGATGACACAAACGAACTGAAATAATTAACTGAATCATATTAGGTCGGTGCAAAAATAATGTCGTTTTCTCACATAGTAACGTGTATGGGAAAACGACATTATTTTTGCACCAACCTAATAAAAAAATTAACTTTCATTTCAATGTAACGTTGAAATCAACTACAATGTTTTCCAGCCTGAATCGTCACTAACTTAAAGGATCACGGGTAGTTT
The DNA here is from genome assembly GCA_963932145.1 of Acanthosepion lycidas. NCBI lineage: Eukaryota > Metazoa > Mollusca > Cephalopoda > Sepiida > Sepiidae > Acanthosepion > Acanthosepion lycidas. Next base: position 85,348,570 of record OZ010582.1, on the reverse strand, counting down.
CGTATATAAATGGTAAGAATAAAATCTAAAGATTAAAATAAGCTAAAAACTTAAATAAACTTAGGGCTCAATGCCAAAGTCAACAGAGTCTAAATATAATAGTGTTGTAACGTAGGGATAATTACTGAATAGCATAATCTTACGCAGGTTAGTAGTAAACGATAATACTTAGAACAAGAACAAGAACAAGAACGTAAAAGTTTAGCCAGCGTCGCGTAGAAGTAGTCAACTGGTGGACGTGAGTCAATGAATCTCCAACTGCAGGATATCTACCAACCGCCTCACGCGGTCAGATGTGGCACAAGACCGACTTTAATGTGGCGTAGCCGAGCCCGTAGGTTCGAACAAAAAATCCCCGTAGAGCCCGTATAAAACGGGGTCGGTTAGCTGTTTCTCAAGACGAGACTCTGCCCTTCGACATAACCACGTCTGGGGATCATCTCTGCCCTGAGGCAGAGACTTTGACCAGCACAGCTAGAGACGCATCTCCAACTGCAGGATATCTACCAACCGCTCCATGCGGTCAGATGTGGAACACGGCCGAATTTAATGTGGGATAGACGAGCCCATAGGCTCGGCCAAAAATTACCCGTTGACCCCGTCTAAAACGGTATCGAGTAGTTGTTTCCCTAGACGAGACTTTTCCCTTTGACATAGCCTCGTCTGGAGATCCTTTCTGCCCGAACGTATAGAGTTTGACTGGCACAGCTGGAGATGAATCTCCAACTGCAAGATATGTAACAACTGCTTCACGCGGTCAGATGTAGCTCAAGGCCAAATTTATTATGGGGTAGCCGAGCCTGCAAGCTCGGCTGAAAATTTCCCGTAGACCCCGTATAAAACGGGGTCAGGTAATTATTTCCCAAGACAAGATTCTACTCTTCGATATAGCCTCACATCGGAGGCAGAGAGTTTGTCCAGCACAGCCGGAGACGAATCTCCAACTCAAGACCAACATACAGTATTTACTATTGTACTTATGTTAATGGGGACCTACCAATTATCGTCCGTAGGTATGCCACAACAAATAGTATCAATTCAATATCAAAATCCGCAACTCAGAGTTTCATGTAACCACAATCATACGGTGGGAATTTCCGAAAAGATTTTCTAAATACTATCGAATTCTCTTAAGGTATTTTTGTTGCTTTTTTTTTTTTGTCGTATTTTGGATTATTTCTGGTAGATATTTAGCAGATATATATCTATCTTTTTTACTGTAGCTTAAACCTAACCTATATCTAGTTGCGTCTTTATCTGTAGTAAAGTCCATTTCGTAATTCGAAATATAAATTACTCAACAAGTTTTGATTTGTTAATAAATTAACCAAACTAAATTGATGAAATCTATGCTTTCACGTTTTTGACGTATAATAATTAGAATACATCATAATATTACGTCAATGTTTCAAGTCTGAATTTCTGTAGAAGTTCGGATTATGTACAACATATGTGGTAACAAAAACATAAAAATAAGTGTCTGAATAACAGGTGAAATCAAGATAGCTATTAGGAATCTGTAAAAATTCTGCAGTCTTTTTTATACAATTCCTTTCTCCGCGAATCCTTATTTAAAAATGTAAGAAGGTACAAATAAAAAGATGCAAGCGGTTCTCCATTTCAATGAAGCAGACGTTAAAAGCATCTATCTTTCATTTCTTATTTTACCTTTCTTTCTTACTAGGTTAGCTATCATTTTTCTCATTAAACTTAACAGTGTCTTTTATATAATCATTTCCTTTCGTGCTTTGTTATGTTTGCGTGAGTTCTGAGGACCGAACAATGCATTTGTTGATTGGAAATAATTACCAAGAACGTTTTTAGGTTTACAGCATTTTATTAATTACTAGATAAACTGAGTTAATACTACTCTACAAAAGAATTAGTGAAATATGGAGAGACGTTTGCCACACGTGTCCCTGTGTAGTCCGCCATCTTGGATCTCTCTCCCTGTATTGCCCCACGTGACGTCTGACGTCACGATGTCCAAATCAAGAGGGATAACTCTTACAATACTTTGGAGTTATCTCCCTTTATGTTTCCTTCCAACATGTTTCATAGCAATAAAAAAGGAAACGTCCATTATTTATCTGAGATAATGACAGTGCGTGAAATACGTAAGAATTCATCAAATTACTGGGTTTTATTTCTAGAAAAAGTGTATATATAGCTTCAGCATAAAGCAGAGTGAGGCTAGCCGGAGGTAAACAAAAGGGTTAGGGAATTGATCTAACTGCTGCTGCTATACCAAATAACTGAGGGTTGGGCACAGACAAGCTATTACAAAAATTATTTATTTAAAAAAGGAGGAAGAGCAGAATTGTAAGAGCGCAAAGAAAAAAAAATCAGTTATTTTTCACAGTCATAAAGCACACTGAACATAATCGGAAATGTGAAATAATAATAGTAAACGCCCCAAAATTAATGGTAACCTTTGGAGAGAAAAAATCAGCATTTGAAACCATTCAGATAATAGATTTTAGATCACTTTGATCAGCCTTATGCGATTCAGTGAATGATTTCCTCCTATTACAAAACATTGATTTCAGATATATACAGGCAGCGCTTGACTGTCACCTGTAGTCCTTGTAACGAGTCACTTGTCCTACCAACACTGAACCAACTGACTTCTACAAAAATAGTTGTCTTTCATCTACAAACAACCCTCGTTGCCTAATTGCAATCGGTTATGTGTCGTTAACCCTGAAACGAAAGTTCATTATGTTTAATCAGCCTCTGCTCGATGCCACTCACCGTAAATACAGCATTAATGGAGTCCTCGTCTCTTTGTTGTCGTCCGTTCTTCCGGAATTGGTCACCTGTCAACATTTATCTCGCTCTAAATGACCCGCAGATTTCTACTTACGTGTACATCATTTGGTCCTAGGAACATTTAAGCTGATTGGTCACTTTTTGTACACGGAGACACTGCAGAGTCAAAGACATGGTTTTCGATCGATTTCTTTTAAATAATTCGTTTGAAGAATAAACAATGTCTGTTTTATTTTTTAATAGACTCTGGGAGGCTCAGAACGCAAAGTTAGTCTGCTATGTTACAGCCTATACTTGAGAGAATTAAATTCAGAACAAAAAAAAAAGTTCATTAATTAACTATATTCGGTGATGAGAAAATCACTATTGGACAGTGAAATAATTGTTTTATCACAAAAGTTAGGTTTAAGCCTCGTAGGTTTATATCTACAGCGCGAGTCATCCATTCTCCTCAGTACACGATATCTATTTAATCATTTCAGCCTAAAGCAAGGTGGGAATTCCATTAGAACGCAAGGGGTTACAGAGAGAGAGAAAGCGAAAGAAAAATACTGGATATAGGTAGGGGGGAGGATTGAAGAAAGGATAAAAGATAAACGGGATTGAAGAAGATAGAAGATGGCGATTGATGCACTTAAATTTTTGTAGATTGTATTTATCAGGAAAGCAAGTAAACGGAAAGGAGTTCCACAGTGAGAGAAACAGTAAACAGGTGGGACCTAGATGCCAATCTAGTAACACGCTTAAAAATCATGTAGTCGGAACACCTGAGATAAAAGCAAGTCAGATCAGTTACCTTGTGAGAAAAGAACTGGTCAAAATGCCAAGTCAGGATCGATGACATTGCAGATCTATTTATATTGCTGGTAATCTTTTTCATTTATATATATATATATATATATATATATATATATATATATTTACAAAAATGTATTGCTGGTAATAGTTTCTTTAATATTTTTTTCATAAAAATGTATTGCTAGTATTTTTTTTTTTTTTTTACAAAAATGTATTGTTCGCAATATTTTTACTATGAAAATATATTGCTGGTATTTTTACTATAAAAATGTATTTCCATACTTTCATATTGTTTTGACCCCAGTTTCGGGATGATCTGTTTACCCATTGCTGGGACTCTAACATGAGCTACCACCCCGGGTCATGGTGGTCCTGGGAACAACAGCAATCAATAGATGATACCACGCGCATCAAAATCTCCCGATCAGACGCATTGCTGCCGGATGTAGTTTATCATCATACCCAAGATGCTAATATGCGGGAAGTCAAATAATAAAGCACAAAAATTCTCATCTAATTCAATTCAAGTTTCTGCGTTCAAGGATATTTGTAATTTAATATCAGCTCCGATTTGGTAAAATGATTTTTGGAATAGAGTAGCTCTGTGTAAATTGCAAATGTAATCCGTGTTCGGTTTGTTTGTAATGTGTCATTGTGTGTAATGGCTTGTCTACGAAATGATGCATTTAGGAACCGGGTTTATAGGGAAATGTTTATGAGCCTTAGTTTAAATAAATAAAAATGTATATATGGTTATGTTTAACTGAAGTTGCATGCGGCTGTCTCTGAGTTCTGTATTTACTCAGAGTTGAGGTTTTAAGACCGAATTAAATCATCAGTCATCAAAATATGCAAGAATTATAAATTCTTAAATAGGAATGAAAGCACCACTGTAAAATTCAGAATTTAGATAAAATCGCCAGTTGTTTAAAAAAAAACTGTTATTGCAATATGTTCTCAAAAATAAGTACTCAAATGAAAACAGACAATGATTTTATTGAACATTCTTGTGTTTCCTTTCAAAAGGTCGTAATAATAAATAGCAAACAATTTATCCTTTCTCTTTTATTTGGTTGGTGCAAAAAAAAAATGACGTAATAATGTCGTTTTTTGACGTATTTTTAACGTCAAAAAACGACAGTTTTACGTCATTATTTGTGCACCAACCTAATAGCTAAGCGTTGTTTCAACCAACTATTTAGTTTGTATTAGGTTGGTGCAAAAAATGACGTAATAATGTCGTTTTTGACGTATTTTTAACCTCAAAAAACGACATTTTTACGTCATTATTTGTGCACCAACCTAATAGCTAAGCGTTGTTTCAACCAACTATTTAGTTTGTATTAGGTTGGTGTAAAAAATGACGTAATAATGTCGTTTTTTGACGTATTTTTTAACGTCAAAAAACGACATTTTTACGTCATTATTTGTGCACCAACCTAATAGCTAAGCGTTGTTTCAACCAACTATTTAGTTTGTATTAGGTTGGTGTAAAAAATGACGTAATAATGTCGTTTTTTGACGTATTTTTAACGTCAAAAAACGACAGTTTTACGTCATTATTTTTGCACCAACCTAGTAGCTAAGCGTTGTTTCAACCAACTATTTAGTTTGTATTAGGTTGGTGTAAAAAATGACGTAATAATGTCGTTTTTTGACGTATTTTTAACGTCAAAAACCGACATTTTTACGTCATTATTTGTGCACCAACCTAATAGCTAAGTGTTGTTTCAACCAATTATTTAGTTTGTATTAGGTTGGTGCAAAAAATGACGTATTAATGTCGTTTTTTGACGTATTTTTTAACGTCAAAAAACGACATTTTTACGTCATTATTTTTGCACCAACCTAATACGATTGTCGGTGCTTAATGAGAATATTGTTAAATACCATGTAATACGTGGTTTTTAGAAGAAATAAATTTTGATTCGTTAATCTCAAAAACCTGACTTGATCAATACACAATACATTACTTAAGGAATTATTCTCTGTGAATCTCAGAAGATGGGCTTTAATCTCTATCGATTATACGCTAATTTACGAGTATATAAAACTTCTTTCGTCCGAGCGTATTCGCGGGTAACACTTGTCTTAGGCTCATGCACGTGCGAGGACAGATCGCTTTACTCGCTGCAGGAAAGCGTAGATCGTCTAAAATAGGATTTTGCATCTGAACAAAGAAATATTTTGGACAGCTTAATTTAATATATATATATATATATATATATATATATATATATATATATATATATATATATATATATATATATATATAAAACCGTGAAAGAAGCATGAAAAAAAAAACTGCAAAAATGAACAAACCAGTCAAGATTCAGGAATTGATAATTAAAAAAAATAAACTGAACAAAACTAAAGGTTTCTTGGAGAAACTGGAAGGGTATGTAGAGACGTTAGAATCAAGAGACAAAAATTCCTAAGGAAGTAATTAAGTATAAAATAAATGAAAAGAAGTGGCAAAATTTGCGAAAATTCCATAAAGAAATATGATTAAATATAGAAAAAAAAACAAAGAAAATTCTAAAGAAAATTTCTAAGAGATAAAATAATCGTTTAGAAAATAAATGCAAGAAAGGAAGAACGCCTCGTAAGAAAAAGAAAAACACGAATAAAATAGACATAGAATATAAAGAAAATAAACATGTAAAATCATTTTGCAAAATTGGTTGAGATTGATGTGTCCATTCTAGACCTGTAGGTCTGCGAACTCAGGTAAAAACCTAGAAATTGAAAGCTGAGATTCAAGGCAAGCCAATCCCTTCTAACATCAAATTGGAATTAATCCTATTTTCTCACTACCAATTATTGTTGTGCCTTACATACGCAACCTTACTAAATATCAATAATTGGGAAATAGAAAGCAGAGAAATTTGTAATTCGAAAATCCAGCAAAACAAAAAGGAGGAAATCTGATAGGCGAAAGTTTTCTTCCCTGAGGGAATCCGGATTTAGAAAACAATTAATCAACAACCATGCAATGTAGGACTTCTCTTGGAACTTACCAATCCTTAACCAAAAAGCGGAAACAACCAGTTCTTCTCACAGTTTTCCGTCGGATTTTTCTGTTCTTCTTTCTTTTCGAATGTTATTCTTAAATCAAGATGAATAAGAATACAAGGAGAACAAGAAGATATTTTCATTTGTATTTCTTCAATTCTTCAATTTTTCAGCTGTATTTTCCATGTTCCCATATGAGATATTTTCAAGAGTGATATTTCGAGAGCTAGGCACACAGGTTTTCACTGAGATTGATCCGTACTCGGTGCCGTACAGGAATAGTTTTGGACATGATTTTATTTAGCCTGCATGTGTACACTAATCTATCATAAGTTTTTAGCCACCTTTAATTACAGGAATTTTGGCTTGTGTAATAACGTATCTTTTTTCAGACAATACTCCCAGTATTTGAAAACCAATCAAATTCACAAGAATGTCTACCTTTATCAAGAGGAGAGAGCGCCATGTCATGCCATTAAATTAGCAAGGCCCGCAAGAAATCAAGTCACTGCTATGAATAGACTAAAGTCCTAATATGAATCCAATAGAGCACATTTAGGAGCACCTTCACCGAAAAATTCGAGAGCGTGCAACCAAAATCACGTCAGTGGCAACGTTTAAAGAAACATTGCTAAACGAGTGGCAAAATATGGATCAGACGATTTTTGATAACTTGATCAAATCCATGAAAAATTGAATGCAACCACGGTAACTAGCAAATGGAGGACCTACTCTTTATCATTTCCAAATACATTTTATTTAGGTTGAGTAGGGATTACGTAATTAAATTTTGAAATTGGATGTAGTTTATTTCTCCTGCCTAACAACTTTTTTAAGCCACTGTATTTATGTTGATAATTGTTCGAGATCTATACTAAAATGTGGCATTGAGACTTAATTTCGATAGCTAAGGTTTAAAATGATGTTTCAAAAATGAAAAAATGCATTCTTGAAGCTTTAATTTTAGCTTTAATTGAAAGCTAAATGATTAAATTTACTATTTCCAATAAGCAAAATAATCTGGTGTATTTCAAATGGAAATTATATTGATTGGAATCTCAACTTTTTGCTCGCTTTCAGAAAATCGATAAAAATCGATAAATATCGGCCATTTTGACATATTTGTAAACAAAAGTTAATTTTCGGTTTTCGAAATCTTTCAAAAACAAAATATCCTTTTCTGAAACTTTGTTTGAGAAACATTACCTGATTTATAGTATAATCTTATTTGAAAAAAATATTATTTACTTAAAATTTAAGATAACAGAGAAATAGATTTTAAAAATAAACGGTAGCATTGATTACGCGTGTATCACCGTCGTTTGTCATTCGTAAATCACTTAACAAGTGATGATAAAATTTGTTAACACCTTTACTGTTGTTCTACTGAGACTTTATCTGTTAAAACATAATCAAAGAACATGACGAGTGAGCGCGTTTTTATATAATTTTTAAGTACACAGTAATCTGATTATGTCGTGTATGGTCAACCATACTTTCAAATTGAGGCAAGTTCCGTAATATTTATATCCATAAAAAATTATTATTTTAAAAAAATAATATTGGGTGTAAACGACTTTATTGAGCTTTTCAATTTTTGATCCGTAAATATAGTTTTCACTTAATAACAGCATCACCTAACCGGATTGAAGCAATGCAGAATTTTAAACGATTTATAATATTATAAATTATTATAATTACAAGTTTAAAAATGAAAACTGTTCTTGTAAAAATTCTTTATTCATCGAAAATATTTTTTTCCTAAGAAAATGGCATACTTAATAAATCTCAATTATGAAAGCAATTTTTTTAAAAATTAAATTATAGGATAATTTTAGAGCTTTTTTTATTTTGCGATTAAGAGCAAATTTTCGGTAAATGGGTGTCAGACTTCATAAAAAAAAACTGAAAATTTTAATTCTCTAAAGAGTCCTGTTAAAACATAATCTAAGAATTTTTAACAAATAAAACAAATTTTGAGATTGCAGGTTAATTTCAGGAAATTTCAGGGAATTAAGTAAGGTGGGGTTAACATATGTAAAAGAATATTTTTTTATTAAAATTTCCTAAAAAATTTCTAAAATATTCTGATTTATTTCTGAATAAATCCTGAAAGTTTCATTAAAATCCAACAGTTATTTTTTTTTTTGCAAGAATTTCCAAATCGATGTGTTTTTCACCAGAAAAAAGGCGCTAAAACACTAATCTTATTAGATATTACGTCGTTTGCTGGCGTACCCCCCCCACACACACACACCAAAACAAACAAACAAAAACAAACAAGATTTTTAACCCAAATTTCGAACATGCTTGAAAGGAATAGAAAATTTAATAAAATAATTTAAAAAAGGCTTTGGTCTTTCCTCTTAATAATAACATAAACATTTTGACAATAAAACTTTTCTTTATTAGGATTAGGGACTTTTTTTAATAATGTTATGCTGTTTCTTCATCAAAAAGTGGAGGTATCTACTAAAGAGAATCTTTACAACGGCTTTTTGTTGTTAATGATTGGTTGTTTCTTTTTCTAGCGACAACCTCTCTAGGTTACTGAATACCAAAATCTCTATATTGTTACGTAACTTCAACGACAGTACATAATTTTAAACTTTAAGAATAAACGTATATTTTATAGATATATAGTTTGTAATACATAAAGGTTAGTTGAATCAGACCAGGAAATAGTAGTATTAAAAAGTGCTCAATACACGTGAGAAAAAAATATAAGTAAAAAAAAAAATATAACATGTAGAGCCTTAACTTTAAAAATTCGGTCAGTTAAGATACGCGACCTTGGTTTAGACCTGGGTCATTTTAAAAGTATCGCCCGAAGTTACCGTCAGGTCGAAACTAAGGTAGCGTATTTTAACTGACCTCTTAATTTTTAAAGATATATCGTTTGTAGATGGACATCCTAACATGCTTATTACAAATTAAACATGGCAATAAGCTAATAAAGGAAAGCGTGAGGAATGCATTAAACATTAATTTTAAGGAGACAGAATATATGGTTGTCAACAAAAGGAACTTAAAAGTTACAAAATAGAGGCATCAAAATCAAGCAGGTACGAAAATTTTAATATGTTGATTCGTGTTTTGACAGAGGAAGAAAAATGGGACATTGAAACATGAAGGAGAGCGTAATGTGCATTCCAAAAGATAAGCAAAATATTTGAAAACAATACATTTTCGTTAGAAACTAAGAAGAGCGTAATGGACTGTTATGTATTATATGTCATCTTATATAACAGTAAATTCTGGTAAAGCTCATCAGAGATTAAGAAAAAAAACAAACTCCGAATCAGCAGAAATGTCGTTCAACAGAAGATTCCTTAGAATACCACCGACTGACCGTATGAGCAAAGTCGAAAAGAAAACGGACGCATATACTTAGAAACAGAAAAAAAAAGCAGTTGAAATTTCTCAGGAACATAATGTTGAATGAAGGCTTAGAAGGTTTATCATACACAGGGCATATTGAAGGTAAGAGAGACAGAAGAAAGCAATGCTTAACCTACCTCGCGAGTTTGTGGGAATGTTTGACAGGACAGCAATTAAGAGATAGAGCAAATACGCAAAATTGATTATGAACTACAAAGGAGAAGATTGTGAAGCGACATGATCGCCGAAAATTTGACGGGAAATGCCAAATAGAAAAATAAGGCAATATATATGACCAGAATGCGTCCTGAACCCATCCTAAAAATCTAAGATGTGGAATTAGTAACTTCAAATATCACGGTTTATAAATCAATTCAATAGCCATCATACTTATCCCATACAGGACTACCTATGTCGTCGCCATAGCTCTCCATATCATCATTATATTGAGATCATGAGCGGAAGCTAGATCGCTGTCTTCCATTCGTTGATCCGTGTCGAATATGATAAGTGATCAGTGTCTGCATCCATGCATGCAAATTCACAGGACAAAGGCGAGGATAAAATTAAATAGGCTGATGAGGTTTTAAATGTTTCCGTATTGTGGTCCTCGGCAGATATGTAAAATCTTGTGGACTAATAAAGTTCTGCTATTTGATCGATATACTCAGCGGATTTGGAATTTGGAAGGCGGTTTCTAATGGATAAGAAGAGGGATTCTCTATTACTACTGATATATATATATATATATATATATATATATATATATGTGTGTGTGTGTGTGTGTGTGTGTGTCTATATTTCTGAGATAAGGTATTATGTACATTATTCAGACTATTGTCCTGATCTTTGTCGCCATATTTATTACAACGTTTAGGCCGTTGTACGCTCCGGCTTTCTTCAGTTGGTTGGAATGTCGATCTGAGCCCTTTATTTCGCTCACTGGGGTAGACTGTTCTAATTCCACGTGCAATATTTGATGGATATCAGTTATCAGTTATGTCCTGTTAACTTCCCTTAACTGGGTATTGAACTCACATTCTTTGGGTCCTGTCTAACAAATCCTTTATCCACTGTGCCATGTGTCCTTGAGGACATCTGGGTATGAATTTCTGCGTATTATAAACCTAATGTCTTCAGCAAACATTTTTACCAGTGCTTATATTGCAAATTTTGCTGTTATCAAAACATATTTTTACCAGAGCTCATATTGCAACTTTGTTGTTATCATTGCTTTTCTCTGGCACTCCTTATTACTAGTTCCCATATTGTATTTATTTTATGCTTGGTCGGCTCAGGAGATTTTTGTGGCCTAGCATATGTGCTGATTCCTTGTTTACGAATTTTCCAATGGTGTTCTTTTTCTATGATCTCAACATGATCCCACAAAGGGCGGTGATCTCCTTTCTCTCTCCATATGTGGTCAACCACGCCTGATTTTTCCACTTCCCCTCGTGTTACAGCTTTCTGGTGTTCTTGAAGCCTTACCTTGAGGGGGCGGCCTGTCTCTCCTTTATATTCCTTTCCGCAGCTGCACGGGATAGCGTACACAGTCTTTAGTCATGTTCTCCTCTATGGGGAGGTCTTACTCGGGAGAGATATTTGCGAAGTGTCGTCAAGCTTTTGAAGGTTGACCTGATGTTATATGGACCGCAGATCCTTTGTATTTTCTCTGATAACCCCTTCACATAAGGCAGGCAGACTGTGTTCTGGGTGTTGTTGTCCTCCTCCTCATGTACCCGCCTATCCCTGTTTTGGGGGGCTGCTGCCATGTACCCAGGGTAGTTGTTACGTTGTAGGGTACTACTTATACTGAACAATTCTTTATCTAACGTCTCTGGGTCGCCACTTATGACTTTTGCACGTTGTTGTAACCAACGGACGATCCCTTTCTTTACGCTGTGTGGATGGTGGGAGTTGAAATTGAGATACAGTCCGGTAAATGTCAGTTTACTGTTCACGAATGTCTTAAATGCATGCTCTGTTCGAGATATTTGAACATCCAGAAATGGGAGTGTGTTGTATTCTCTTTCTTCATCGTGAACTGTATCGAAGGTCTTATTGACTTCACATGGTCCAGTAGAACCTGAACATCTTCCTGGTGTGGCCAGAGTATGAAGGTGTCTTCTACGAACCTTAACCATATAGTTGGTTTTAGAGATATAGATTCTAATGCCATTTCCTCAAAGTATTCCATGTATATATTCGCCATTGCTGGTGATAATGGTGAGCCCATTGCTAAGCCCTCATCCTGTCGATATATATTTGATCCCATTCCGAAATGTCTTGCTTGTGAACAGAAAGCCAACATCTCCATCAGATTTAACTATTGGAATTCTGGTCCGTTCTTCTAGGTATGAGACAGAGGCCAATCTGTCTCTGACTACTGAGAGTGCCTCCTCCGTGGGTACCTTGGTGAACAAACTCACCACATTCAAAATCACCGTCTGTTTGGATAGGATGGGAGCATCTTTGATTATTTCCACGAAGTGGGCGGAGTTTCGGACATATGAAGGAGACTTTCCGATCAATGGGTCAATTATATCTACAAGTAAGCGACTCAGAGCGTGGCACACAGAGCCTTGGCAACTAAGAATCGCTGAGCGGAATACCGTCTTTGTGAATCTTAGGGAGACCGTATATGTGAGGTAGCTTGGTGTAACGCTGTGATAACTGCCTATACGTCTTAGGTGCGAAGTGATCCTTGTTCTTGATTGGGATCTGTGACAGTCTGCGTTCCGTTTTCATAGTAGGATCCTTTTTCACTTAGCTGTAGCTACCATTGCCTTCCTGCTTTCTTGTATAATCCGATTTGTCCATCACTACAGTTGCATTACCTTTGTCAGCCGGTAGTATGATGATGTTTTCGTTCCTCTGTAGGGATCCAATCGCCAGCCTCTCCAGTTTTGTTATGTTAGACCTGGGTAGCTTGGCTCTCTCCAAGGCCTGCCTCACTTTCCATCTCAGTTCATCCGCCTGAGACTGAGGGATGTTCAAGACATTAGGTTTATAATAGCCAGAAATGCATACCCAGATGGTCTCAAGGACACATGGCACAGTGGATAAAGCGTTGGTTAGATCCAGGACCCAAAGAGTGTGAGTTCAATACCCGGTTATGGTAGTGGAGCACTTTCAGAGAGAAATTAATAGGAGATAACTGATAAATGACATCCATCAAACATGGCAAGTGAATAGTCTACCCCAGTGAGCGAAATAAAAGGTTCAAACACCAGAGCGTAGAACGGCCGAAACGTTGTAATAAATATTGCGACAAAGATGACGACAATAGTCCGCATAATGTAAATTATATATATATGTGTGTGAATATATATATATTTTGAATAAAAACAGACCAAGTTAAAGTTCCATGTAATAAATTATTTCACCATAACCCTTATGGTGAAATAATTTATTACATTACGTTACTTTAACGTGGTCTGTTTTTATTCAAACATATCTGCTCTGAATTTTACATTGAGCTCTCCGGATATCATCCTCCTCGGGTCTACCCATACGGATTACCTAAGTTTGCATAAACTACACATATATATATATATATATATATATATATATATATATATATATATATATATATATATATATATATTGTTTGTGTATTTAGGCAGCATGTTTCACTAAATAATATAGTAATATAATAATAATATTTTATGTAAATTATTTTCATATCCACTGATAAGCTTAATAAAATTATCATTAAAAGACGAAAGAAAGTCACCATATTGATAGATATTTTTTAATCCTGTCTAAGCTTTCGGCTTACTTAAGCCATTATCAAAGATGACATTAACATTACAATATATAAAAAAAATACACAGACAAAACAATAATGATAGTCTGTTTTTGTTTATAGGGAAGATTTTCAAGCAACGATAAAAACAGATTATCATTATTGTTTTGTTTATACTGCAACTATGCTGATCAGATCTTAGTTACAGTTTCTGGGAAAAAGCGTGTTAACTATTGTGATCAACAATTTCAACAAAACCAGAACACTCAAATACTCGGTCACGATGACTTGTAACGCAGCTATCGACGGCCTCCAAGTTTTCCGTCTACGCAATTTCACTCACAAGGCTTGGGTTAACCCATGGTATGTTTTCAAGCACTTTCCAAATTTTCATTAAATGCAGCTGACAAGGTAATGGAATTAAGTATTTTATTAAATTTTTCTTGTGTTCTTACGATTTATTTCTTTTCTGGATATGAAATATGTAAAAATTATCCGAATGTTCTGTATCTTCGATCGCTTTCGGCTATTCTCTTAGTCATTATAAGGAATTATTTTTATTTTTTTTTTGATTTCGAACTGAATGTATGGCTTATTTTATGCATGTATCTAGTCTTATAGGAATTCTTTTTCAAACACGGTTACAATGTGGCTGAACATACAGAACATGAGTAGAGTCAATCCGAACAAGTGGTAGCAGAAACTGCACTCATCACCAAAGAGACTAAGGTTCCAGGACCCAAGTTCTCCACTCAGAATTACCCCACGGAACAATAGCCAATTTTTTCCTGACATCGTAATTGTTAGTTCTATCTCTGGGGCAAGCCGTGTGTAACTGAAATCAGTAGAAACTGAGCAAGCAATAAGATTTAGACGAGATATCTTTAGACATGGGTAGTGGAAAAAGAACAATCTGCTCTCGTAGATTAAATATAGGGTCCATTTCGAAATCCCTATACGTTAATTAGATCGACAAGAACTTGATGAAGGCCGGAGCAAGGAAAGATTTGATAACGGCAGCAATGACGAGGATAATAGACGTGTAGATTCCAATGCTATCAAGACTTTTACGAATTTAAGCGCAGATTGGTAGTTAGGTCTAATCATTTTACAGTAGTAATAGCAAGATGTAACCGTAAATTCTATGTTACCATTTTCTTCCCTTGGACTATTCGCTTGTGGAAATCTCTTCCGGTTTTTTAACCTTCCAGACTAAGTCGATCTCTAAAAAATTTGTCAATAATTAGCTTGCATCTTCTTAATATAATATATCGTTTTGTTGCACTCTCTCCATAATAACGTTTTCCTTTTCTCATATTCTCCTAAATTCAGTAAATTCTTGCGATCTTAGTGGCTTTATTGCAGTGGCGAAATGACTTATTAAAATCGGTATATAAATAAGTACTTATTAAAATCGGTAAATAATTATAAGTTCTCATCCCAGAAATTCAAACAGAATTTTTTCTTCGGTTTCCACTACTATTATCTACTGTTTTAGAGACAACCGTATATGAGATAAGTAAAATAATAATAATAATGTAAAATTATATAATTCAACTTACACTAACGTTCAAAATTTTGAAGCCATCCCTGGTAATATGTTAAATTGGCCTAGAAAGTAGTTGTTTTACACTTTAAATAATACAGAATTTTTATACATGGTTAAAAACATGTTAGATATGATTTTTTTGTTAAAAATGCTATTATGACAAAAAAAAACAAAGAATGTTATGATTATATGTTGCTCTCGTCGACATATCCTCCTTTAGCTTTGATTACTGCATCACAAATTTTTGGCATTCATTGCGAAAGTTTCTCAAAGTTTGATAATTGATTTCATTCATTTTTCAATGACTCTAGATCATTTTTTTTTTTTTTTTTACTCTTCTGTCAAGTTCATCCAATGCTAATTCTGGGGAATGGCTGTAAACTTTCCAGCTGCAGTATATACCAAGGCGAACAGCATTTTTCTCAAACTAGTGATCGACAATAATCTATAATCAGTGAATCAGAAGGAATCAACTTCGCAATATTTAAAGGAGGTCTAAAGGTTCGAGCTTCATGATTTCCCGCTTCTTATGAATCGGAAAAGAATGTTTAATTTATTACTTTAATTAATAAATTAGGCATTTAGTAATTAATACAATATTAGGCATTAGCAATTAATACAATCACACTTTTAGTAATTTATGCCATCATACTTAGCCGAGTCCTGACGAATGAGAAATCACGAACCTTCGATTAGACATGCGATAAGTAGTATGAAATTATATATATATAAATAACTGATCGAATTGTTTGGAACCATCCAGAATTGTTTTTTCTAAGTTCATAAAAAAAATCATAAAAATTCCTACTGGCTGTCAAATTATAGCGCAAAATTTTGTTTTGCAACAAGATAATGGTCCAAAACACAGCTCAGAACTGTGTACATATTATCTAAATTATAGAAATATAAGGAGAGTTTGAAAATCATGACTTAGACCCCTTAGTTTCCAGATCGTTAACCAACTGAAATAATGTGGGACGAAACTCGTTAGTTTCGAAGTGAAGTGCATAAGAATAAGCAAGAATCGTTTACACATTTACAAACTGCTTAGGAATCGCTTCCACCAACAGACTTTTAAAAGAAAGGATACCAACAACATGCTCTGCAGTAATAAATGCTCCTGATGGATTTTTTTGATGAAGAGAAAATATAAAATTGCTCTAATTGAAATGATAATTATTTTGTATTCATTTTGATTTAAATTATTGCATGCAAATAAACAAGTAAATTTATTAAATTAGAGATATGAAACTTGGCTCAATTTTTAAGTTTAGAGAAAAAAAAATCAATGCCGTCTCAAACTTTTGGTCAGTAGTGTATATATGAATTGAAGATCAAATGCAGATCAAATATGGATATCAAGGATGATAAAACAAAGACCAAATAGGAAACGTATATCAATTTAATATGTTTAACTTTGACTCCAGCTTCTTCAGAGATTGAAAACAACAGATAAAGAGATAAACTTTAGTATTTACAATTTTGTTTGGGTTAATTCTCATTGGTTTTTCACGTGCATAAAAACCGTAGATAATTCTATATGTATGTAAATTTATGAAGATTATTTTATATCTAAGTGGGCATCCGATGGTAATGTGTGTTTGTAATTGTGTATGTTTCCCTGTCAAGTGGTAATTCTCATGTCTTAACATTTGTACTGCGAAGTCAAGGGTGTCACATCATTCTAATTTATGGCTGATCTTTTTAAGTATGCATTCTTTGTATTAGGCAGGTATAATTTAGATTCTTTAAGAAAACATTCAAAGAAAGATCGTGATGTAATTTATAGTTGGTAAAAATGTAATTATTAAGTTTTCAATGTATTTTTCTTATTTTTATGTTCTTTATTTAATTAGGATGGCATTAATGAAATCAAAGTTATGATCAGTGTCGTTTCGATACAAAACAAGAGTGTTAGATCGTTTAAACGCATTTCTCTCTTATGTTCGTAGATGCAGGCTTTTAGATCACGTAATGTCTCCTCTAGATAAACATTTTTGCATTGTAAATAGTTATTTGATAAGTCCCGGCCTTTGAATTGGTGTTGGGTTTAGTTTTCACCGATTGTCTTGGAGGTGGTGGTAACGATCCTAGTATTACCTACATATAGAATTATCTACAGTCTTAATGCACGTGCCTCGTGTCTGATTAATGGGAATTGACCCATAACTGAAAATACGAGAGTTTCTGTTTTTTGCCTTTTTACTTTGACGAAGATTTAGTAAAAGGGAAACATGGTAGATTGATATTCGTTACCTATTTTTTCTTATTTTTTTATTTTATTGTATGAGAACCATATAACTGACATATATGAAATTATATATATATATATATATATATATATATATATATATATATATATATATATATATAAATTAGAACCCAGAAGCGATCCCATTGCTACGCCGTCAGCCTGTGTGTAAATGTTACCATAGTGGTCGTAAAACGCTACTTGTATGGTTAAAAGAGTAAGAGTTTACATAAAATATTCGGTCTGATATTAGGAGGAGTAAGCCTAGGATGATTATATGAGTTTTGTATTACTATTTGTATGGTTTCCTTAACAGGAACATTAGTAAACTGGCTTTCACTATCTAATGACGATAGGATACCATTGTTAGGATTGTTAGAATGTAATATGACAAGGAAACCTTTGGTTGAGCTAACACTATATTTATTCGTTAAGTATGGATGGGTAAGTTTATTTGGAGTGTTAGATAAGCTAAAAAAATTGAATAGTCGTGAGACGTAGCGGCGAGTTTGGTTTAACATTTTCATATAAATTGTTTTGATGAAAATCACCTACAATTTTTTTGGGTTTCACAGAGCCTATTTCCTATTAACTTGCCATTTGTCAAAACAATGTGCAATTCGTGCACATATAGATAAACATATGACGAATAAGAAAAATAATACAAAGATTAGAACAATTTTAATTGATAACATCAAAGTTTTTTACAGGATACAGTGCAAAGAAAGACTCCAAATTCCTGAGACGGTTTTAATATTAGGTTGGTGCAAAAATAATGTCGTTTTCTCACATAGTAACATATGTGAGAAAACGACGCTATTTTTGCACCAACCTAATAAGAGAGAAGCACTCTATATCAAATAAGCTATCTTTCTCCTATAGGGGACAGTTTATTGAAGTGTGTTTAATATAATAATAAAACAACCACACACACAAACACATAAGAAATATGGCTTGAGCATTTATATGACGTGACTTGAAATTGATTCCATCTGATGTTAAACGCAGTAATTAAAAACTAATTGCATACTTACTCACAAAACAATCCTTGAAAACGAATGGAGCAACATTCGAAAGTACTAGAGAGAAAATAATATAAGTATCACTATGAATTTTGGCAAATTTACCGATACAGCAAAACAAATTGTTCGGAAATTTTACCGATTTAATATATTTAATTAAACGTTTTCCCGTTTATTTGTCATTCCACCTTAATGTTCGTTTTTTTTCCCTCCCTCCCCCATTTTTGTTGAATAAATATTTACACCCCCCCACACACACACTCAGGTGTTTGTGTTTGTGGTTCTTTGGTCTCGTGGTATAATTTTAGCTATCGCCTATAAATAAGCGTTTCTCTTTGTCTCGTTAGCCGTACTTTCCCTGACGATCCGTTTAGGTGAAACCTAGGTAGGTTTGTCTTGCTCACTAGGTGTATCTAGGTCTGATCTACGGTTGTATTGAGCTCTTTTGTTAGTTAGTTGTTTACTCGTATCGGGGTTTTTTTCTTTGGGCTTCAGACCTGCATCTGTGCGATTTTTTTCGACAGTAGTTCATGTTTGTAGCTCTTTCTTTTTTTAAAACATTTTTTTCCCTGGAGATTGATTTGATTATTGGCAAATCAAAAATTCGAGGGTTTTTCGAAACGAGTCTAGTTATCTATCTATCGATATATATATATATATATATATATATATATATATATATATATATATATATATATATATATATGTCTGTTCTGTTTCTCTTCCTATGTACATATTTTGTCATATTATTTATGGTTGTTTCCTTCTTTCCCTTTCATAAAATTCTTATTGAGAAACACACAATAACAAAGTCTTTTCATATATAAACCCTCACAAAAACCGCTTCCCCTGTGGCCCAACAAATGCAACCGACTCTAACAAATATTAACAGTCATTCACTTAAACAAATATACCGGAAATGTTTTCACGTCATCTCCTGGGGCTTCTTTTGATTGGTCGTCGTGCCGACTTAAATCGAAGTTTTCTCTGTATAGACCGAAGTTCACTATGACGGTGGAACAATTTCATCGATTCTAGAACCTATATCATTCTTTTCATAAGTCATTTTTTTTAATTCTTTCTTTCTTTCCTTTTTTTTTTTATTTCTTGCTAAATTTATTCAGTTCTTGGAGAATTCTCAAGATGACCTCCGTCATTTGGTACGTAGGGGGAGGTAACTCGTCTACCGTCAACGACAAAACTTATGTAAATAGGTTAGACTGCTAGAAATGGAACAAGTCGTAGGAAGCATCAATACATCTTTGTTTTCTGTTAAATGTTAAAAAACAGGGGACTTAATGTAGACATAGTTACTACTATTTTTTTCTCTTTAGTTTTATTACCGACTAAGATGCCGACAGTGTTTGACCTATTAGTTACGAGGTGTTATACTCTCGCTCCTGGCGTTCTTACAACTTTGAAAACCATCGTTTCTTCTCTTATCTCAGCTATGACCTCATTCCGACATTTTTTCCTTCTATCACTTTTCGCCGTTTTGTCGCTGTTACTTGTTAGATTTTATTCCTCACATTTCAGACAAAATCTATGGCTAATATATTTAACGTCCATCCTGAAACGCTTCGTTTTTTTTTTATTCTTTATCACTCTTTTATCTACATTTTGTTCCTGCTCTTATTAAAATATTACTCGTTACAACATACTTATTATAAAACCCAGGTTGTGTGTGTGTGTCTGTACGTTTATATATTGGATCGGATTTCCTACATTTTTCAACCAATTTCAACAAAACTTCACAGGACTACGTAAAATTACCTTGCGGTGGTTCTGACAGCGCCAAAAATTGGAAAACACAATTGTTTTTGCACGAAATCAATTTGAAAACACGACTAAGAGGCATCGCGAGAATGAAAGAGGGACAACTCATATCGAGTTATACTTAAAGCCCAGGTTGTTTGTGTGTGTGTGTTTTCGTTTATATATGGGATCAGATTTCCTACATTTTTCAACCGATTTCAGCAAAACTTCACTTTTTTTTGGGGGGGCAGGTAGTGTTTCTTATTGTCTTGCACACTTTTCTCTTTATTTTTACATTCAGAATGCTTTAAAAAATCCATTTACAAGACAATTGTTTATAATAAGATTCTATTTAATCGGTAGACTCATAACGAAAAACAATGTTTTTGTTTGAGTTTGTGTTTGACCAATTCGTAAAAAAAACAAAAAAAATAATAATTAAGACATGCGTGTCCGTCAATCTTAAACAATAATCTTTGTCAATTTTATTTTTCAGTCTTTATGATGGTCTATACTTGATCTATTTCTTACTGTTACATCCCCGAGCAACACCGGGCTCTAGTGCTAGTATAGTTATATATTTCTTTCATTTATCTCAATAGTCGAATATGTGTTCTTTTAACAGTAATGGCTTCAATAAATATTAATGTTTCTTTTCTTCAAGTATTCTTCACAATAAACATATTCGGCAGATATGGCTTTATACCAAAAGAAAGCCGCATTCTTCAAATAGCCACTGCTTTTCTTTCGTTTTTCGATACACTCTTTGATATCTGATTCTTGCTGTCTCCTTGATAAAGCCTAAGTTAAAGAATACAAGAGTACCCCTGAACGTAAATACGTCACCACTTTGACCCATCAGTACTCACTGTCCAACTTTCAGAACGGTGGTCATTTAAATTACTATCAGCAAAAATCTCCAATTAATGCCGGATATTTTTAGAAACGTAATTAATACCGGATATTTTTTATAACCTAAGCAAACGTGGTTCTGCAGAAGGAAGCTGAGAATATCATAGCATAGACATAGGATTAATGAGGAGTCTGTAAGTAAGTAAGAGATAAGAGATGCTTAGATTTATAATCAGAAAGCTACTGTTAAAATGTAATGGACAACTTACGAGGAAAGAAGTCGTGGAGAATTTAATATTCGCAGAATATACTGAAGGCAAGAAATATAGAGGGAAATAGCGAGTAAACTATCTAACAATCTTGCGTAACAGGATTGGCCGAACAGAGATGGGAATGAAAGAAAACTTATTAAGAGCTACATAGGACAAAATGCTGCGGGCAGAGTGTGGGAAATTTAACGACTCACCAAATTTTGACTAATAAAGGGAGATAATTGAACATTGTAAAAAAATACTTTACATATAAAATAAATTACATATCGACAAAGAGAATATAGGATTGATAAAAACGTATTATCTTAGCAGTTAGAAGTCATAACATCGGGCACGACCTCCAATTACATATGTCTGTTTGAAACAGATGAAACACTTATCAGAATTGTGTTCATATTCTGCTTTCATTAACTACTTGTCCTTGTATTATTCAGGTTTGCCTCTGGTCAGCATTACCTGCTCTGGGGGTAAGCTAAAAACACATCTCTGTCATTCGTCGTCGCCTGGGTCTGTCAATGTTGGCGCTCGAATTCTTTTTCGCGCCCAATTTTGGTTGTTTTCGTTTGGTTTGGTTTGATGCATATCGATATTAACGGGTTATTTAATGTTGACAAGATTTTTATTGCTGGTAATATTTTTCCAAAAATATATTGCTTCATTTATTTTCTTCAAAAATATATTGCAAGGAATAATGTATTGCAGGTAATAATTTTTCCTTAAAAAAAAATTATTGCTGGTATTAAAACCTATTTTTACACTTTCATAGTGTTTTAACCCGAGTTTAGGGGTTAACTATTTGCCCATAGTTGGGACCCTAACAGATGCACCCACTCCGGGTCAGCCTGGACCTGGGATGACCAAAAGTTAAAAGGTGGTTCTACGCTCCTCAAAACCTCCTGATCAGAGGCCTTGCTGTTGGACGTACTTTATCGTCTTATCCAGGACGCGGATGTAGTTTGTCGTCATACCCAGGAAGGCCTAATTTTGGTTAATAACGATTATTATCAGATTAAATGGGTCTGACATTATCAGAGGAACTATCTATCAAAGGAAGATAACCTATATTATCATTATCATCATCGTCATCAACAACGACAATGACGAAAACGACGATAATAATAATAATGATAATAAATGAAAAAGAAAGCTAAGGATGAAGCTCTTGAACAGATGAAACAACGCTGGCAAGACAAACCTCTGCATGGCTAATATCCAGAACGAGGCTAATAAAGCCGACGTTGATAAAGTTAACACTCAGCGAGGTTTACGAGCATCTGGATTGAAAGCTGAAACGGAAAGCTTTATTCTTTCAACGCAAGAACACTAGAAATTTTCAGTTAAATATTATACATAATAGTGTGGATCCAGAATGCAGGTTCTGTGACATCTATGATATTTGCCTATGTCTATGTGACAAATAAATATCATATAATCTCAGGATGTTCTGTACTTGCGTCAAATAAATATAAAAATCATCACGATAGATTGGGACATTATTTACATTGGACATTGTGCAAACATTTTGGAAAAGATGTTAACAAACACTGGTATGAACATCACCCAGCACCGGTTACAGAAATGGAAGATATAGGATTACATCATCTTTACAGGCAGGAAGATTGAAGCAAATAGGCCGGACATAATTGTCAAAAACCGAAAAGAAAAAAAACTTGCCTTCATTGCCCAGTGGACTGTAACAGAGCAAACAAGGAATTTGAAAAACTATAGCAATATGAAGACCTGCAATTCAAAATAGGATAGACCTGGAAATTGAAATAGAAAAAACGTAGAAATTGAAAACAAGAATAGTATCATTTATAGTAGGCGCGTTTTGAATGTTAAAAACAATGAACACAACACATTGAAAAAATCCCTGGAAATCCCAGCTAAGAAAATAGAAAAAAAATTGTCTTGATAACTACAGCTCAGACACTAAGAATTTTGTCCATATAATGCTAGTGATATTATGGGAGTTAAAAGAAATTGAAATGTAGCCATAACGACACTACACTACCTGCATTAAGTGTTCCCGCAGTCTTGCTAGGTAGTGTGACTATAGCAGAAAACGAAATATTATGATAATAATAATAATAATAATAATAATAATAATAATAATAATAATAATAATTAAGAGAAAACACGGAAAATCACAAGAGGAGCAATAGCACCATCATGCTAATCACGTTTCTGTTGTATGCCTTCACGCTGACGACGTATCATTTGTTTTGACGCGTTCATTACCAGTACCGGCGATTTTTCATTACAAGACAAGAAGGAGACACACTGCCTTAGCATGACAGGTTTTTTTTTTTTTTTTTTTTTTTTTACCGGCTCCCGTCTATCACAAGTTTCGTCCGACAAGTTTGACGACTTTTTACTTCTGAACACTTTGGAAGAATTGAATTCACGTTAAGTTTATCTTTTTAATTTTTTTTTTCTTTTATTTTTTCTGAAACTTTTCGCACTTTTTCATTTTCCGTTTTCTTTTATTTCTTTCTTTCTTTTTTTTTTCTTTATATATTTTCTACGAAAGCCAATTTTTTTTTGTTAATCTGTCGCTTCTTTCGTATTCCACCCAGCCATCTTGTTTTTGTTTTTTGTTCCTCTACACAAGCCAAGATTAATTTTCTTTTTGATGCCAGTTCACTTTTTTCCTTATTTTATGAGCCAAGTTTAATTTTCTTTCACGCCACCACACTGCGAATTTAATTCGTTTTATTTTTATTTTATTTTTATTTTTTTTTTTTTGTGTTGTTAGACATTTCTTTTTTAATTTCATTCCATGTAAGACTTGTTTATATTCTCGGACTGTTGAGGCGTCCATTTGTGGGAATTTGGAGAAACTTTTACATTTGACCGCTGTAGATGCTCGTAAATTCATCACCATAGCGGAAACTGCTAAATCACCTTCGCCCCACGTGGAAGGCATTTGATAGTTTCTACCATCGGTACGTGGCTGCTGTTCTGCAGGCCACCAGTGAATTAGCCTCCTGTATCTGTGGTACAGGTGAACGAAATGCCGTCCTGTGGTTTACGCTGTCTCGTTCGGTTCGAAAGGTTTGCCAGCCTTTACACTTTGGCTTTGGAGCCTCTACTTCGCCGGTTGAGAGACAGGGCGTACAGTCCGGCCCTATGCGGAATGACTGTCCCTAGTGGCGCTCGAGCAGTGTTTCCGCCTACACCGATGACGTGTCCACTTTCGTGTCGTGTCACAGCGACATTGAGAGGTTACGAAGGCCTTCCTGTTTGCGGTTAAATGCCTGAAAGGGGGTTACTCTTCCGAGGCCCTTTGGTTGGACTGAAAGGCTGGTCTGCATTCTCGGAGTGTGGTCCGGCCACAGACTCCAGTTGGAAAAAAATGGTCAGAAATACAGGCAAAGATCAGCGCGTCTGTCGAAAATTGGCGCCGAAGGTGGTTGTCCTCGAAGGGTAGGACAGAGGCGTGTGCTACTTACGTCTTTCCTCTCATCCTTTACCGGCTGGTGCACTTCCTATGTGTAAAGAATTTAAGAAGGTGATCGAACCTATGCGCTTCTCCATCTTGTGGGGTGGTCGCGGACATCACGTCTATATCTGTGCCCAACGTCCGTGTCATAACGGGAGCTGGGATTACCACATTGGCGAGTCACTGAGATGCCTCGAGCTTAGGTTTCCTACGCTGCGACTTGGCAGAGGATTCGATCTTGAAGGTGAGTGTGAGGGCCGCATCCACTCACCATAGCATAACTACTCCTATTTCTAACGCTCAGTGCTATCGTAGTCCTTGGGATCAGTCGGATTTCCTCCTAGAGTGTCGATCGGCCTTGAGGTTCATTCCTTCGTCCAGTGACCTTTTTCAGCCTAGCACAGTATTGAACCGGGAATTAGTGGAGCGGATCGCGACGAATATGCTTTGCGCCCGATTCGATTTTTTGGCACCCGATTCGGTTTGTTGGCGACTGAGTTGCATTCTTTCTTGTCTTGGTCGCCAGCGGAGATTATCTTAGCAACCCTGAGTTTCCCTTACCTTGAGATTGGTTCGGAATAGGCTACCTCTCAATGACGTAATCTTCAGATATGGCTTAGCCGACTTGTTGAGTGTCAGCGATGTGACCTCGGTTTAGAGGAAACGGCTTCACACCCCTAATATTGTCCTCGGGTGATCCCCCTCTGGGACTATGTTGGCGTGTTGACTGCTTGTATCGCTCCCGAAAAGCAATTGTTCATTGATCGCGCATACGTGTGTGACTGTGTTGCCTCCGATGGTGTTTCTGACTCTGCTGGCTAATGCTTGAACGGTGATTTGGACGATAGAGGAAATCTTGCGATGTGATCGCTATTCTCATTACAATCTAACCATATTCTTTGAGAATCAGTATTAGAACTGATAGAAAGAGGTTGATATTATCAAATTTCAGCGAAAGGTGTGTAAATGTGACAAGTCTGGTTCGCGCGAACGAGGCTAGACTTGATTTTCTTTTTTGTCTCCCTAAGTTATAGTGGGGCGGTTTCCTGCGAAACCATCCTCGGGTTAAGATAGACCCTTCTTGTGTACCTAGATAATGAGAGTAAGTTTCGTTCCGAGCCTGTGCCCGGCTTCTCCCTACGATACAAGCCGAGATTCCCAACCTCCTCATTTTGTTTTGGCCTGCACTTTTCATCTCGTCATTGTCATTTTTTTTTTTCATTTTCTAATGTCCATAGTGTTTTTTTATCCATCCCCCTCATCGTGAACATCTTGACTTTATCATTTGACAGAATACAGCGACAACGCTTATTTTTCCGGGGTTGTCGGGTCTTACTAACATCTTTCTTTTTTCATTTTGTTTTCGCGGTCATTACTCCACTTCTTTCATAACATTGATAGACGTTTTATACAATTGTAAATATTGAAATTTTAAGTCATGTTTTTTTTTTTTTTTTTTTTTTTTTTTGTATGGTCTCTTTGTGAATGAGGTATTTTGGTGTAAATACGGGCGAATAGTAACGGATACATTCGTATGGTGAATGAGTAAATTGTAAGGAATGAATGGATAGTGAATCTGATTAGCTAGGTATAACATAGCGCCGACTAGCTTGGCCCTATCTCCACTTTTCAACGGCCTTGTGCCGCAGTTACTGCATTTAATCAGTATTAAATCGTAGAAAAGCGATGTTTGTATCAGGTAATCCCATAAGTTCTGTCCGAATTTTGAATAAAGAAAGGAAATGACCAAATGTTACATTTCATTACAGATTCAATCAACAATGTATTTTCCCTGATTATCTATGACTTCCTTCCATCTATTAACAAGCTTACTAATTCCATTACTGTAAAATTCTTTTGGCTTTGATTCGAAGAACTCACAAATGTCAGTTTTAACCTCTTCCTGTGTTACAAAAACTGTTTCTTCCAAATGATTTTGCGAGCTACGAAACAAATGGTAGTCTGAAGGAGCAAGATCGGGAGAATAAGGTGGATGAGGAATTTTCTCCCAACCAAGTTCTTCGATCTTTTGTGACGTGATTCTTGCTGTGTGGGATCGCGCATTGTCACGATGAAACATCACCTCTTTTTGATTCACTAGAGCAGATCTTTTTTTCGTCAAAGGTTGGTTCAAACGCTCTAATTTCTGACAGTATATTTGAGCATTACTTGTTGCATTAGGTGGTAAGAATTCAAAGTGTATTATTCCTTGGGGATCCCACCAGATTGAAATAAGTACCTTTTGCCCATGAAGTTCCCTTCTCAGATGTGGCTGGGGTCCTTCCCCTTTACCGAGCCACTGTCTACGATGCTTGACATTTCGATAAAAGATGCATTTTTCGTCGCCAGTCACAAGTCTATCCAAAAAAGGTGAAACAGGTTGGCGAGAATGGAGAGAAGAGCAGATGTCTACTCGGGATTTGCGGTTGTTTTCAGACAATTCATGAGGCACCCATTTTCCAAGTTTAGGAACTTTTCCAAATTGTTGAAGATGACGATGAACAGTTGTATGGTTTGAACTGATAACCACTACCAATTCCTCAACTGATAAAGCAGGATTTTCTTCAAGGGCCGCTTCAAGAAGCTTTTCATCAAACTCAATTGGACGTCCGGTTCAATCTTCATCTTCAAGGGTGAAATCTCCACCCCTGAATTTTGCAAACCATCTTCTGCAAGTTCCTTCATTCACACATTCCTTTTCATAAACTGAGTGAATGTTTCTAGCCGCTTTGGCTGCTGAGTTTCCTTTCTTGAACTCATAAAGCATTATGTGCCTCAAATGATTCTTGGGTACTTTCATGTTAGCAGGCTTTTAATCAAACAAAATTTAATGTTATTGTTCTCTGAAAGAAAATTTGATCAGTTTAAATGCATCTAAACATATAAATAATGTTCAGCTTCATTAGACATTATAAAATACTCTTTAAATTTCGTTCATTTTAACAAAAAGTTAAAATTCGGACAGAACTTATGGGATGACTTGATACAAAGAATTATTGTTATATACCTTAAGTATGAACACTAGTGGGTATGTCCAATCCTCATGAATACGTTGGACACTATTTTAAGTGGCGGTAATATGCTGGCTAAGTAGCCCAAGACTTGAAGTGCATTACCTAGTTCATGGCGCTGGCGAGTATTGTAATTTGTTGATGTTATAAAGATTACTATTTCATTTCCAAGCACCGTTTTGTATACCTTATTCAGTAACGCTTTCTAAGTTACAACATTTATAATCTTTGGTAGATTTATATATTTCTATACTTGAATTTTTTTAAAAATTTTAACTTGAAGAGCGACATACGGACAAAAAATTGTTTTAAATTATCAAACAGTGTAATATTTCTTTTCTTTTACTTTTCTTAAATCGCCCTCTTCTCTTAAGTGTTGAAAAATATTCGAACAATTACGTCAATCATTTGGATATAAGAGACCCGGATATAAGAGAAACCCTGATATAAGACAGATTTTTATCTGGTCCCAAATTAGAGCCTGTCTTAATGTATATAAATTAGACCAAACCTGGATATAAGAGAAACCCGGATATAAGATACTTATCCGGTCCCGACAACTCTCTTATATCCGGGTTACACTGTAACAATAATAGTCATAGAGAACAAATAACTATAATTATACAGGATTATTATTTTAATTTTTTTTTAAGTATATTAATGGATTAACTTAATAGATTTTTTTTGTTTGTTTCTAAGTTTCTTAGTTTATTGATTCGTTTTGTACGGCTTATGAACTGTTTACAGAAACATTAAAATATTTTTAGACTATAAGATTTCTTTGTTTTTGAGTTATCAATGATTTAGAGATACTCGATAATTAACTCATAGCTGGGTTGGGATGAGGTACATTCAGACCTTTTCCAAGCGTATTTGTACGTCTTCAGGCCCTTTTCCACCGTCGTAATGTAGCCTTCCTACGTCTTTTCTATAAACACTTTCATAGCAATTGTTCGAATGAGCTCTTCGTTATATTAACTAGATTTTATGAATTTAAGGGCAGTACTAGATTGGCAGCACGATCCCATCAATTTACAGTTGAATTCGCTAGATGTAACCGTATGTTCTATTCTAACAGTTTCTTTTCTCGCACTTCTCGCTTGTGGGACATTCTTCCGGTTCCAGGTTTTCCAGTTTAAACTTCAAAATAATCAAACGCAATGTTAATCTTTATCTGCTATCTTCCTGATTATGCTTCCATTGCTGTCACTGATTAAAAGTGTTTCTGCTTTCTAATTCTTTCATAGCCAGTAATACCTTGTTTCCTACTGCCTTGTATGAGGTAATACGAAATAAAAGGTTATCCAGTAACTACACACATTTGTAAGTTTGCCTTTCGTCCATCCATCGAATAATCCTGCCATATATGGGGGCGCCTGTTATATATCTAGAGAATCTTTATGAAATCCAAAGTAGAAACTGCTATTTTATTGATCCTGACCTGGCATCCCGGCAACAGTCACTTTCCTACCGACGTAATGTAGCTGCCTTGTGCCTTTTCTATAAATACTTTTATGTTATTTGCTTGATGGTCTCTTCGCTAGGGTAATTAGAAACTGCAATTTTATTGATCCTGACCTGGCATCCCGGCAACAGTCACTTTCCTACCGACGTAATGTAGCTGCCTTGTGCCTTTTCTATAAATACTTTTATGTCATTTGCTTGATGGTCTCTTCGCTAGGGTAATTAGACTTTATAAAATTTAAGCGCAGTGCTAGACTGGTAACCCGGTTTCATCCATTTACAGATGAACTGGTTAAATATAACCGTATGTTTTATGCTAATAGTTTCTTTTCTCGCACCTCTCCCAGTCAATTTTGATCTTCAAAAATTCCAATGCAATGGCAATCGTTATCTGTTGTTTTCCTGATTACTCTTCTACTATTCTCCCTCCTTAGTAATGTTTCTTTTTTTCTAATTCTTTCGCACCAAGTAACCCCTAGTGTCTTAGTGCCTTTACTGTATTGCTTGTGGTCAATTCGATTTTTTAAAACGGGAATATAATGAACGCGACTGGAAGTGGAACTCGTCTCACCGACTAAAATTCCGCGGCATTGTCCGTTACATCACAGGCACGTCCAAGCTTACTGGCTTACTGCACCCGTTATTTCCAACCGGTCACCCATCTAAGTTCTAACGAGGCACAAAGTTGCTTAACTTCGGTGATCCAACGGGAATCGCTGTTTCAACGTGATACGGCTGTTAGCTTTAGTCGCATTTGTGTTCAGCTGAAACAGCTGTAATCACAGCTGATTTTTTTTTCTATGGCCAAACTACAAATATATCTGTTCAACTCTATCAGACACGACGGTGTCTTTGTGAAATTCAGTATTATGAAATCCATTATAGCGAAGAAAACGGAGACTTACCTCGTCAAACTAAGCAAGAAGCGTCGCGTGTATTCTACGACGGAAAATGTGTCGAAAAAGAAAATTACTTACCAAACAAAAGGGCACATATTCCGCATGACACGCTGAAGATGGAATATTTGAGTTAAAAAAAAAAACAAGTCCGTCGCAAATGCAAATTACTGAACATCCTCTGCCAGCTGTGGACGAATGGAAAAATGGTCGGCCGATAAAAGCAGTTAGTGTTCTCGAATCGACAGATAAAAAGTTGGCTATTTTGGCTGCCACGTTTTTTGGAGAGTGAGTTATTTTTCTGACTGGTTTCGGGCATTGTGATTTGGGAAATAGTACTTGGAAATCGAGTTTTCGGCATTTTTCTTTCTCTTCCCGATATTCGAGTCTGAACTTATTGACTTATTCTCTGTGACGTGGAAATAATCTGCGACAAACATTTCCTTTGCAATCCCAGATCGCTTACATCCATTAAAGACAACGAGCACCCTTGTCTCCCCAAATGTACAGCACTTGCATTAGTAATTATCATCTGTTCACAACCCCAGGATTTACCCATCTAATTTCCAATTCTTTGAATGCTTGTGTTCTGCTTATATAACTCAGATCAACAATGAATTGCTATTCGTCTCTGATGTGAATATTGCTGCCGTATATGACCCGCTGCTTCTGCTGTATATTTAGAGGTTCTGGATAAAATCTAAAGAAGAATCAGCAATATTATTGGTGCTGATCTGGCATCTCGGTTTCAGTCATTTTTCCGCCGCCGTAATGTTGATTTAATGTAGCTTTACCATAAATACATTCATGGCAATTGTCACTCTTCACTGTTACAAAGACTTTATGAAATTAATAGCAGTTCTTGATCGACGTCAAAGTCTCCTCAATTCCCAATTGAATTAGCTAGATGGAACGGTAAGGTTTATGTTAATATACTCTCCTCTTGCACTTTTCAGTTTTGAAACACTCTTCCGGTTCTATTTTTGCCAGTTAACTTTGATCTTCAAAAATTTAATTTCAATGTCAATCGTTATCTACTGTCTTTCTGTTTATTTTCTATTGTTTTCTCTCTTTAAGGTTTATCGGTTGTTTTTTTATATTATTAATATTCTTTCATACTCAATAAACACTTTTTGTCTTAGTAGCTATACTGCAATGCATGGGATGAAGTGATTAAAAGAAAACATCACATACTTTTTAGTTACTTTGGACTGAATTCGAGTCTCCTGTCGTTTTGTTTTAATTTCATATTGGCATGTGCAGCACGGTTTAAATTCGTCATTTATAAGATTTTTAAAAGCTTTTGTTGTGAAAAATAAGTTTGATATTGTTATATACCGTACCTATAAACACTAATGGGTATGTCCCTATCCTCATAAATACGACAGACTCTATTGTAAGGGTGTCTAAGTAGTTCATCACTAGCAGTGGTTTACCTACTTCACGCCCCTGCCGAGTATTGTAGTTTGTTGATATAAAAATTACTATTTCATTACCAACCTCCGTTTTGGTTATTCCCCATTCAGTAACCCTTTCTAGGTTACAAAATTTTGGCGACGAGGATGAAATATTGGAAAGTTGGAACTGTAAGCAAAAAAAATCGACTGGATTATATATTAAGTCAAAAGACTGAAAATGGTGTACAAAATGCACAAACTTTAGGAATATCGGTGATGTGCACGATATTCCAGTGGATGCTGAGTCTATGGAAGTTCTTTTAGGCACATTTAATGTGTCCATTCCTCGGAAAGCGCCTGAGACAAAAATTCCAAAAATACAAATTAAGAGAAAAAAGAGGGGTACAGAAAGAATCAAAATTAAGCCGAAAAGGAAAAGATATTGATTCTGTGTAGAGTAAATCTAAAAAGAGGGGTGTGATATAACGTATCTATGAACACTAATATGCATATCCCGATCTTCATAAACACGTTGGACACTATTGCAAGTGGAGGTAATATGCTGTCGAAATAGTCTAACACGTTCACACCGCTGGCGTGTATTGTATTTTGATGTTATAAAGATTACCATTTCATTTCCAACCTCCGTTTTGTTTATTCTTCATTCAATAACACTTCCTAGGTTACAAAAGGTATCCTTATCAGAATAAAGAAATACATCACCATTTCAGCCTCATTAATTATTATTATTATTTTCCTTAGATTGTATAACCATATCCTTCCGAGTCCCAAACAGACATGTGATCAGATTTTTTTTTTTTAATTTTTCCTACAATTTAGTAAAGATATATTCTGTAAGATTTCATTATATTCATCTCCACCAATATTTTCTAACGTCATTTAAGATTACTGGATCAAAACTTACCTTTATTTCGACGATTTTATGATTTTCATTTTTTTTGTTTTTTGTCAGGCACACGTAGAGTAAAATGTGATACGATGTTGATGTTCATAACATCAGAAATTAATATTTTGCAAGTCTCCATTATAATACCAATTACCTTTTCAAATTATTCTTTTTTGTGTCTCACACAATTGTTTCCGTTAGTCTATCTGCAATAGCAATCATCCACGTTAATTTTTCTTCTTAAGTCTCTTTTGGATTGTTTCCATTACGTATATTTGGTTGCTCTTTTTACTTTTCTTTTTTTTTTCTCCTCCAATTTTACTTCTCATCTTTTACTTATAATATTCCCATCATCCTACCATCTTTTTCCTTTTCTCTCTCTTATTCCGCTCTCTTTTCTCCATTCTATATTTTTTAATCTTTTTTTTTCTCTTATTAAACCTTATCTTTTTCTTTATCTTTTCCTTCTTGGGTAACTTATTTTTTTGTCTATTGTATCTAAATTTATTTGATTTATAATTTGAATTTCAGGGAGAATTGTTACTTTTATTCACTCCTTTAGTTAAGAAGAAAATCTACAATCGATTTTCTGTTTTAATTTATCGAAGAGTTGACACCTAGATATCCAGTTTCCATAAAATAGTATCAATTCTCGCCTTTAAATTAGAAGATATCTCGGAAACATCAGAGCCTAATTTCGAAAATCGAGAAACATTACTAAACAATGTTAGAGAAAACATACATGATACTGTATTGCGCCCAATGAAGTAGAGATTTCTTGAAGCTGTGCTTAAAAAATTAATATCCGCACTATATATATATATATATATATATATATATATATATATATATATATATATATATATATATATATATATATATATATATATGTGTGTGTGTGTGTGGTACACAATAAAATTCAAAATTAACTCATATACCCCATATGAGATAATTTAGGATTTTCTCGTGTATGAGCTCTTTTTGTGGATCAGCTTTAATATTTTATGTTACTAGGTGGTCCTCGTAACATAAAATATTATATATATATATATATATATATATATATATATATATATATATATATATATATATATATATATATATATATATATATATATATATATATATATATAATACTGTTATGGGGTCCACCCCTTTTTCATACAAGTGGACTCGACCAATATGTCCTTGGACTGCTGGCGTTAAATACCCAGAGTCAGTCAGAGTAGAGAGAGCAGAGATTGTGATTAAGTTGGAGGTAGAGTAATAGTGTGAGGTAACCGCTTGTAGAAGTCACAGTTACAAACACTTAGACTCTAAATAAGTCCTACTTCGAGAATGGATTTACAAGAGTATAATAATAATATATATATATATATATATATATATATATATATATATATATATATATATATATATATATATATTATTGCTACTAACCGCGTTTCTGGATTTACTAACCGCATTACCAATCTGTATTATTGTGTAAATACATTTATTTGTTATATTCCATTCCTGCGTTTGTCATTCCTTTGAGACCGGATTTCATCTCTGAATCCACAACAAATACTTAACGTGCTTGCAGACAGTATTTAGATACAATTAATTGCTTATTAACGTATACTATTTCGCATTAAATCTAACATATTCAACCATGTCCACGCCCTAAAATAGTAGATCATTGCATATATATATATATATATATATATATATATATATATATATATATATATATATATATATATATATATATATATATATATATATATATACACACACACACTATGAAATGGACAAAGTCCGACAGTTTTATACATTCTTTTTATAGATATAAATATTTAAGTAAATGCTGTTTATAAAAACGAACGACCCTTTTTAAGGGTTCAAAGGCACGTCATGTTATATGACGGTTCCGTATAGGATACAGGTTCGAATCCTATCGGAGGACAAATATTTTCTATGAAAATTTCTCGGACATTCAGGCCGGTAAATGTTGTTTAATACTGTTTATTATAAACAGAGCATTTGCTTAAATATTTGTATCTATAAAACGAATGTATAAATATAAAATGTCTTTATATATTAATCATTCAGACATTTTTCGTTGAAAACAGCTGACAAGGAAGGTTTAATTAATCTTTCATTGAGGTTTTCCAGCATTCTAACATTTTTCCGTTTTTGGGGGTTAAAGATTATAGAAACTCTTTCTAGTTATAATTGTTCCGATCGTTTTCGATTAGTTCTATAGCCATTATCAAACATGTTGTTTTCGGATGGTGAATTTCCGTGTGTTAACTTCTACATAGTAGTTTAACTGTGTGGTGTACTTGCGGTGTTGTGTATGCTTTTGTACTGCCTCCTGATATGCGTAACCAGTTGACTTGGGCATCACTTATATTTTTAGAAATCCCATAACACGACGTCTCCACTGTTAAACAGTGGAAGATTGATAGTAGGAGAACGGTATTTAACCAGCAATTCTTCCTTGATAATAAGTTCTCTACAAAGGATTTTTGTTTTAACGACTAGAATTTTCCTTAAAGCTTCTTGCAAAATATAAGTTATTAAATGTTATTAATCGCAATGTGCTTTGAAAGGTGACGTGTAAACCGTCTTCTTAAGGAGGTAGTTGTGTGTCCGATATAAGTAATTGATTTTTGACCAGTCTTGTACGGGACAATGAAATTAGTACACTATATTGGTCACCGCTAGTTTAGATTTGGTTGATTTTCGGTCTTTCATTTTCTATAATTTATTGTGAACTTATGTTTTTCTGGGGTTACATTAGAAATATGGTGTTTAAGGATCTTCCTTAGAGCAAATTAATCCTGTTTATAATTACTGTGCATTTGGTTGCTATAAAATATATTGATGTTTTGAGATGTTGTTTGTTGGGTTTTTTTTTTTTTTGTTACTGGCGTTGTGTATTTTTTTCTAAAAATAATTTTCTGTGCTTATCAATAATGAAGTTGGGAAAATTATTGTTGATGTTACAACAGTAACCCTCTGCGTTTTAGTGGCATTTCCACCTTGCTTGGGGTGAAATGATTAAAAAAAGATTTAAAATGTTTTGATTTTTGCTTGGGGATTCCCTATTTGCCCAGAGATGCGTCCTAAAAAGCTGCTACAGCCCGGGTCGGGGTGGACCTGGGATCAATAACAATTAAGAGGTGGCTGCAGGCTCCCTTAAAACTTTTAATCTTGGGACCAGAAGTCTTGCTGCCGGTTGTAGTTTATTGTTATATTCAGGATGATCATTGGTCAGGAAATAAGAATTAAACAAATAACATTAGTATGAAATAAATTTTCCATTTCATTTTTTTATTTTGTCTTGTGGATAAACATGCAGACAGCTTCTTACAATAGCAATAGTCAATTGAGTTTCTTTAAAACGGATAAGTTCAAAGAAAGACGATCAGTTGGAAAAAATGAGTTTCCTATCTGAATTCTCCTTTTTCTCCTTCTTAGTTTCCATTGCCCTCAATCAGCCACACCATGTTATGTTTTGTTGCTGTGATTTCTGTAGCACCAAGATTTTTGCATGATAGTTGCCTGCTCCAGACTTAACATTCTTTTTCAGTTCAGTGATATCCTTTTTGTAAAATGGTCGAAAAGCAAGATTAAATGCTTCCATTTGTAATCAGGTGAGGACAGGATTTACAATTGTCTTTTTATAAAATATTTGCAAAGCAAGACTAAAAGGCCAAATTAGAACTCTGGCAAGGGAAGGATTTTAGAGTTGTCGTTTTTATAAAATATTTACAATGCAAGAGTAAAAGGTCACATTTGAAATCTGGCAAGGGCAAGAATTTAGAGTTGTCTTTTTTATAAAATATTTACAGAGCAAGACTCAAAGGCCACATTTGAACTCTGGTAAGGGCAAGATTTTAGTGTTGTCTTTTTTATAAAATATTTACAAAGCAAGAGTAAAAGGTCACATTTGAAATCTGGCAAGGGCAAGACTTTAGAGTTGTCTTTTTTATAAAATATTTACAAAGCAAGACTAAAAGGTCACATTTGAACTCTGGTAAGGTCAAGATTTTAGAGTTGTCTTTTTTATAAAATATTTACAGAACAAGACTAAAAGCCCCCATCTGGACTCTGGCGGGGACATATTTTTTTGTCTTTTTTTTTTTCAGCAGGTTGGCATCTAGGCTGATAAAGTTTCGACCATCACGATTGTTTCTGTTTGTCAGCATTATTTTATTTTAAATTTTCATCTATTTTAATAAAGTTTGTAGTCATTATCCAGATTAGGAAATTATATTCAATGCCCTATTTATTGTCATGATTGGAGAGTAACATAGCGGTTTTCTCATCGGAAAGCGGAAAAGGCGTAACAAATTCCGACCCAATCCGTTTTGTTTACTTTCGCAGCCTTGAGAAAGTTATGACTCCATCTCATCTGTCCTAGCTCTATCGGCTAAATAGCACACTGTTTCAGTCTAGGGGAAGGAACACTCTTAATTAAACATTGATTCGGTATGGAGCTGGAATATTCGGCCGTAAAAACCTACTCACTACACAGACTACAGCAGTAACACAGTACGTTTAACGGTGATAAGTAGAAGGCGGATATACTGACCTGTGACAACGTATATCGTCATATGGACGCAAGTATATATTTGAAAATAAAGCTTTGTGGATGCCAATTGTATGTGGAAAGAAATCCGGTTGAAAAGGAGTGTCATGAATCATTACTAGCCCAGTCCAGCACAGCATCGGGAAATATAAACGTGATTACTAATATGGTGGGAGCGGTATTGTTTACTGAAAATTTCTTCACACGTATAGTACTAACATGGCTGAGTTATACTGCGTCACGTCTAAACAGTTTGACTGATAAGAACTTCCGTTTCGCCGCGACGCAACGTTGGGAAACAGTTGTATTTCATTTAGGAATTTCTCTTACTCACCTGATGTGCTTTTTTTCTACTATTACTATTTTCTCACACCTTGCAGAACATCTTGAAAGCCGAGAGCTTCAAAATTACAACGATATCAAAATGCTATATTAGAAGTTCTTCAATCAGAGACTGATATAATTCAGTCGCGATTTTTTTCATATATTCTATGCACATGGACAGAAATTTTAAAACACGATTTAGATTAGGACTACCGTTTCAAATATCAATCCTCCTATATTTCAGAGAATCCTAGATAATCTCTTCATAGTTAAAGCGAAGTCTTAAGGTTGCATAGATGTGCGTGGGATGCTATCAATATCATGAACAGAATATGGGAGCAACGATGAAGATTTAAGTAAACTATAAACAAAAAGGATAATTATACCTAGAATCAGAAAGAGTCTGGAATATATAACGAGGAAAGAATGCTTGGCGAATTTGACACTCTCATCTTATATGAAAAGCATAATGAACAGAGTAATAACGAGCGAGTGTAACAGAATGGGGAATAAAGTAAAAAGAGAAATATTGCTAAGAACTACAGAGGCCAGGTACTTATGGGGAGCCATGTTCGCACTCCAGAAGTGATACATTATATAATAGAAGAAAATATCCAACTTGATTATCAGTGGAACAATTTAGAACACTTAAATCATTAAAGGAATTAAAATTCAAACGTTTTACATTGCTGGAGATCACTTTTCCAATTTTGATAAACGCAGAGAATTTGAAAGCAGATTTTCATCATTGGTTGATCAACGCCAAAAGTGTGCTTAAGAAAGCACATCTACCCCAATTTAGCCAGATGTCGAAGTAAAATCGACATTGTAAACATATATATAACCATTTTGATTACGTCTGAATGTTGTTTCAGGTTTTATCAATAGAAAATAATTCTAAGCGCACGAAATGTTCCGTACACGAAATTATCCAAATTATAATTATTTTCTTCGTTAATATCAGTTCATTGAAAAAGTTCGTGACCGAATTCATTGTTAATATAAAAGGACCGCAACTTGACACTGACATTTTCCTTTTTTTTTTCTTTCTTTCTATTTTTTTTTTTTTTTTTTTTTTTTGTCGATTTTTGTGTGTTCTTGATTGTGGTATTTTATAGTCTAGCTGAATGTATGCCATTTTATCCAAAAATGAATGCCTTGAAGATGAAGGTTGAAAAGTTGCGCTTTCGCCATAATATGCTCAATGAATTTAGGAAAGAGGTTAGCGTTGTAACAGCAGCAAAAAAAAAACCCCAAAAAAAACGAAAGTTTATTTGGTGATTTTAACCTAAACGATCAACCACGCTGCGGGTGACCTTCCGATATTGATGAAGACTCACTGCGAGCCATCGTGGAGAATAAACCGAAGATCTATATTTGAAGAGACTTGGGTTCGTTTCCAAGCTCGGTGCCACATCCTCTAACGGAACAGAACTAGGTCAATTGTGTTTCTTTGGCGATTTATTTGCTGTTACGAAACGAAAGAGAGCCATTCTTGGGCAGAATTGTCACAGGCGAGAAATAATGGATCATTTATGATAGCGTTGAATACAAACAGCGCTGGAAACAATCTTGCGAATGCGAAGAAGCCGTGACTAAAGCGGGATTGCATCAGATGAACGTGTTGCTGTCTGTTTGGTGGAATGGCACGTGGGGGATAATTCACACTGAACTTCTTCTCATCGTCGAAACGATAACTCCATATTATGTATTGCGAACAACTCTCCGATCTTAATGCAGCTTTTCAAGAAAAACAGCCAATTTTGGCAAATCGAAAAGTTGTTATGTTCCACCAAGACAACGTAAGATCACATGTTTACAAACAGACATTGCAGGATAAAGATTTGAAATGGGTAAATCTCTAGCAACCACTGTATTCTTCTGATTGTTCTCCTTCGGATTTTCATTTGTTCCGATCTCTACAGAACAATTTAAATTACAACAAAATTGACACTGTGCACCCAATCGACATCAACCTCACAACCTTCTTCCAGCAAAAAATACAAGGATTCTACGAAAATGTCATCAACAAGCTTTTAGAACGACGAAAGACAGTTGCTAAAATACAATAGAGGCTATATACTTGATTAAGAATTTAATTTTTTTGTGAATATGTTAATTTTATTTTTATTTTTTTAATCGAGCACGAACATTTTCAAGGATCTACTATTTTAGAGCGCGTACATGGTTGAATATGTTAGTTTTTAATGGGAAATGGTATGAATTAATAAGCCATGAATTGTATTTAAATACTGTCTGTACGCACATCAAGTATTTTAGCTTTTACATGTATATTATCGATAAAATCACACTGGCCAACAGCCAGTATTAATTCAGGAATATTGTGGGTGTATTATATGTACTTTTGTCTGCTGATTTAAAAAATGTAATGAAATTTTCTCTATCAGCTCAAGTTTCTTAGATGAGATAAGGTGGAGATAAATATCCGATCAGCCACATCACTACCCGTACATTTTAGAGCGGTAATTATTGATTTTCATTTTATTCCTAATTGTGTGTATTATGAATTATTACATTTTTTTATAATGGTTCAGGTAAGCATTTTTCACAAAATATTCTATCAGCAATATTTGGTATCTCTATAAATTTTACTTATTCTGTCCTATACTCGTCACCCGTTCAGTCAGGTGTCCCATCATCATCATCATCATCATCATCATCATCATCCAATATGTCCAGGCATTGCAAGAACAATTGTGATATATATATATATATATATATATATATATATATATATATATTGAACAATAAAAAAAAATTAAAAAATTAAAATCTTCAGACACACTGGGTTGTAGATTAATATTCTTTCGTTTTTTTTATTATTATTCCATTTAGATTCCTCGACTAGTTTCGGCCGAAATGGCCATCATCGGGAGGAGAAATATTTCTGCTTGCTGCTAGCACTAAACTACAGAAATTAATGTCTTGATGGAGAAAATGAACTTTTTTCTGTAGTTTTCAATTGTTTTTTTTATTTTTTTATCTTTTTAACATGAATCTTTTAACATTCCTTGTGTTGGTCAAACAGTCTCTTTTAAGTTGTTATTTGAGATAAGAGCTGGATAGATACATGCTGCTATGAATTCTCTGGTCAGTTTGACAGTTTTATTGGACTTGGTGAGGGGATGTGTCTCTATTTAGTGTTTGTGTGTGTGTTATTTGGTTCTTAGGGAGAGAGTGAGTATGATATGTGTAAGCGTGTGTATTGCTCTGGGTGTGTGTTATCATTTGGCTCATTAGGGAGTGAGTGAGTATGATGTGTGTAAGTGTGTATATTCGTGTGGGTGAGTGTATAAGTGTGAGGCCTCCACACCTCCGTAAGCCTGTCTGTCTTGTGTGGGTGAGAAATGTGGGTAGATTTTTTTATTTGTTGAGTTATATCTATATATTGTTAAATTTGTGATTTAGCCCGGCTGGATATTTTGTTTTTAGACGTTGTATCCACTTGTTTTCATGCGACTCTAAAATCTTTCTAATGTTATCTGCTCTGAACTTTTCTATTCTCTCAATTATAGTGAATTTAGGATGGGTTTTGAAATCGTGTTTTTCCAGGCGGAAATATTGTTCTACAGGTAATAATTTTTCATGGGGATTCGACTTAATTCGTTTACGATAATTGTTAATTCTGTAGTGAAAGGGCCATTCAGATTTTCCTACATATTGTTTCTGGCATAGTGTGCATTCTAGGAGGTAAATTATGTTATGAATTCTACAGTTAGAATCGTGGTAGATTTTGAAAGTCGATTTAGTGACTGAGCTAGTGAATGAATTCGTGTTTTCAATATGGGTGCAACATAAACTTCTTTTGTTGTTGCATGGTTGGGAAAAATCCTATATATATATATATATATATATATATATATATATATATATATATATATATATATATATATTTCAATTAAAAGGTGCAATTCTAATTTATAAATTAATGAATCATTCATACAAAAAACAAATATGGAGGTTAATCATTTAAATGGCGAGAATACATCATCGCAAACAATATAAATAAGATACATCAACCCCGAACCATATCATATCATCATATCATTCATATACAGGTTCGGGGTTGATGTATCTTATTTAGATTGTTTGCGAAGATGTATTCTCGCCATTTAAATAATTAACCTCTATATTTGTTTTTTGTATGAATGATTCATGAATATATATATATATATATATATATATATATATATATATATATATATATCAGTAAAGCCACTAAGACATAAGGAAGTGGGGAAGAACAAGAAAAATAAAGAGAAACACTGGGGAGCGAGACGAACAGATAAAAAGGAAATGAAGACAGTAGATAACGATTGACATTGAATTTCAATTTTTGAAGACGAAAGTTGTATTTTAGTGTCGTAGTTGCTCCCGTCCTTTTATTATTAGTTTTTATGTCATTATAGGTATTCCACTTTCTATAACATTTATATCTAACAGATTTTTATTTTCTCATACCTTTTCGACTTTTTTTTGTTTTTATCAACACTTTGGTGTTCTTCGTCGTCGTCTTCATTTCGAGTTAGCATCTACTTATTCAAATATTGCTGATTGCTCATAGCATTCCCACAGGCGCTGAACTCTCGTTCCGTCCGCTTTGCTTTCACCTTTCAAATTGTTTCTCTCTCGATTTCAAATTGTTTCTCTCTCGATTTCATTCTTCTACTTCTGCCCAGTTCTCTGTCTTTCTTCGTTTTATTCATCTGTTCTCTTCTCGTGTCAAATTATAATTTATTGCGGAAGATAATTCTATATTTGAATTAATAAATGTCCTCGCTATGTACATTAAATAGATTTCCGGTTGTGTCTACATTATCACTAAAATGTAATTATAGATATAAATGATTTATCTAGCCGGCGCCAAACCCGACAAATCTTGCCTGAGGGGAAGGAAGCCTGATTCAGCTTCTTCGGACAACGAGAAAAGAAATGATGTTTCCTTATGAGGCTTACGTTGTTTCAACGTCTATTCATTAGCTATCTCAAACAGACACGGATACAGGAACAATAAAGAAGGGGGATAATTAGACAAGGGAGATAATTACACAAGGGAGATAATTTAATGATAATTCCTTTGTTCTTTAGATAGGTGAATTATAATTAATAAATATCAGTTTATTTTTTTAATTGCAATGACGAGCCGTTCAAAAAAAAAATCAGATGCAATCCTGTATTTGACGACTTCGGAAATTGTATTATCAGATTGATTTGAAAAAGTAATTCACCGGACTGGCATATAGTTTCTTTTAGACATCTTTTAATTTGAAATAAAGTATCTCATTTTCTTTACGTCTGTCTTTTCAGTTCGCTAAGCTGGTCTAAAATGTGTTACTCTCTTTACTTACGCCGAGTTGATCGAGTGAAAAATCACAAATTATGAATTCTTTTATCCAAATCAGCGTTGTGGGAAATTTAGCGACACCTCAAATTGAGTCGTGGCTGACGAACAAAGAAAAAACAATTGACCAATTTTAAAGGTATACTTTCTATAAGAATTACATTATATATCAAGAATAAGAATGTAGATTTGGTAAAATGTATTCCTTTAGCAGTTAAAGTCATGGAATAGGGGACGAAATCCAGATTCATGTGTCT
Source organism: Acanthosepion lycidas (assembly GCA_963932145.1). Classification (NCBI taxonomy): domain Eukaryota; kingdom Metazoa; phylum Mollusca; class Cephalopoda; order Sepiida; family Sepiidae; genus Acanthosepion; species Acanthosepion lycidas. The sequence continues at coordinate 85,305,510 of OZ010582.1, read as the reverse complement.
GTATGACATCGATTGAACAACTTATCTGATGTTGCTCGTGTTCTTCTTTCAATAGCTGCTTTTCCTTCTATTATTCAGGTTTGCTTGTGAGCAACACCTCCTTTTCTTGGAGTAGACTAAAAACACGTCTGTTCCGTTCGTGGCCTTCAAGCATCCCTACTTTGGCACCTAAATTCTCTTTTGCGCCTTATTTGTGGTCTTACCCATTATGATCAGATAAATAGACCCATCTTCTATCAGCAGGTTTTATTAATCAAGGGCTAATAATCTATATTTGTGTACCTTTGTGGATTGTACCCTATTGTTGGTTACATGCGAATGCAAGCGCATTTCATAACAAGTATTCAATTTGTTTGCTAAAATTCTGATATAAAATATTTTCAATATTCCACATACTAATAAGTTAATCTCGGAGTGTTAGTGATGTCATGCAACCAAATACTAATTACTGCAATTACTGCATGACCAGATCCATCTGCAGACATGGTGTGGAGAGAGGCTAGTCAACAAGCGGAGTCTTAAAAAAATTGACCGGTTAATGTAGGATTGAACCTTTAAATAAGGTCAACAGTGACCCAACACAATGCCTTTGACTGGGCTTCTTAGCTAATGCATGCAGCTAAGTACGATGATGACATTACATTATTGGTCGGTGGGATTTCCTAGACTGAAGTCCCTCGCCAAGTCGAAGTACCTCCAAATCTTATGGAATAAATGCGCAAGTTTCCGTGATCAAGGCGTGTCATTAAGTTGTAGTTCATGAGACTTTCTTAAAGCTTGAGAGCGATGTCCCTACTTAACGAAAACTCATGAATGAGTACATCTTAGGATTTCAACATAGATATATGGAGGGAAAAATTTAAAGTGCTTAAATATGCAGCGATCCTATGACCCCAACCAGTCATAGGACGAGACGAAGATGATGATATAGTCGTATATTACACCCCTGTTGTTATAGTTTTAGGGTGTAGTGGATAAGTTCACCAAGTTTCATCAGATATGTGTTACAAAGACAAATAATCATAATGATAATATTATTATTAGCCATTTTCTTCTGTATTAATTGACCGAACAGTCAGTGCTACTGTCGGTTGAAATTTATAAAACATATCTCTTAATTCAATTTTTCAGAATTATAGTTTTCTCTATTTCGCTATCGTTTATTGCACTTTCTAGTATTGATTAGAGACTTCTAGAAAGTCAGCATCAGTTCTATCCACTTTCTGTCATTCTATAGTGCCAGAACACAGAGTTCTAAAAAGAATGGCCCTCGGTATGACTTACAGCCTCAAAGCCATTTTTAATTATTGAGCTGAAAAGCAGTTGTATACAGCTGACAGTTTAGGTATGTCTAAATGAATTTAGTATCATATACGTATGCATGGTGGTGTATCGTCAGAGCTAGTGCCTTTGCAGCGAATTGGTCGGCCCTGCTTTACTCAGGAGAATTGGGATGCGGAACTACCCTTGGATACGTCCTACATCCAACTCTCTCACATGGCGCCAAAAAATCACATGGGTACTGCAAAGGTCGCACGCCGGTCATTGACATCGACCTGCTGGCAAAATGTGTGATGGTAGTTGGAATGTTTTCTCAACCAGACCGGTGAAAGGGGAACGCCTTTTCCCAAACCACTTGTGCACAGCAGGCGTAGGAGCTGCGCTTCAGAGGTCAGATGCTTTACATGTGAGCGGAGAAACTTCTGATAAGGGGTTCCGGGTAACCTCAACATCCAGAGTGCAGTATTTCGTCTTGTATATCACCATGAACAGTTTATGCTGTGACTGAATAAATGATGATTGTGACATAACTATAGTAAAGTCTCGATCTGACGAGGCTATTTAAAAATATGACTCCAGTTTTTTCGGTTAGTATTTTCGTTTCGTTGTAATTTATAAACCTAAGAGAAGAATTTTTAACACCATATAATTATAGGGATTGGGTAATTGTTTTTGCATTATTATCTGTTAATTCCATGATATCAAAGGAAATATAGTGGAGAGGTTTCTCGTTAACTTCACTGTTTTGAATTCAAAAAATAATTTCTCCTAAAATATGTGACAAAAGTTTAGAGAGCTCAATCTGTCATGATATTTAACTCGTAGCAGGGAGAAAGGAGAATAGATTGATACAGGTCTTTCCTAAAAGACTGCATGAAAGTGACCGTACCAGACTAGGTCGGAATCTGAAAACAAATGCCTTTTTTAATTCCGGAGCCTAGACTACATCCTTTACTTTTTTCTAATATGATGTCGGTTCAGGTAACAAATCTCCTCAGTTTCTTTTTCTTTTTTTTTATCATCTGCGATGATTTCTTGACAAAGATATTTCAATGATTTTTCGGTTACTTATCCATGGTTTTTGATTTCGCAGTAGTTCTTCTGCTTAGACGGGATACAACCGAAGAGGAGAGGACCCGTTCTCCTTTAAAATTTTGTGAGGAAGAAGTGATGGACTGGCGCCATTCTCGAGGCCATCAATACGCAAGAGACGTGTTCGAAAATGATATGCAATAAAGAATATAATTAATGAAGAATTTCAATTAAAAGACACCTCGGAACATCAAAATAAACACACATAAATGTCATAGAAAGATATTATGCTTATAATTCTTGAAATAACTCTTGTGATAACGGCTGACTAACTGTATACCGGTTTAGGATACTTAAGGCCACCTTATCTTAAAACACCGGTTCTGTACGATCACTGAAGTTAAGCAACGTTGGACCTGGTCAGCACCTAGATGGGTGAGCAATTGGGAATAACAGGTGCTGTGAACTTGGATGTGCGATTGGTGTCAATGGATAATGGCCAGTAATTGCTAATTGGGCCGACTTCCAATTCCATTTGTGATCGTTATATTCACTTACGCGCAAATATCCTTACGAAGGATATGAATCCATCTGTTCTATCCCCAACTATGGGTTAATTAGTAAGACTTGTATCAATAAACCATTAGTATTCCCACCAACAAAAAAATTCTTACAATTTAAAAATATTTTCTGGCTTTAAATAACCCTCAAAATTTTAACAAGCCGTAGAAAAAGAATCGATCAATAATTAATACAGCAGAGTAGTGAGCTCGATTCTCATTGGGGGTTTCACAGTTTCGGCCTTGTGCCACATTTGTCTACACGGTACTTTGACGTGGTGTAACGGTTAGCATGCTTGTATCGCTAAAACCAATTACGACCGAGTATTGGTTTCGATCATCACAGGGTGCTCCAGACTTTCGGCGTTTGGTCACATCTTAGTAAATCTCTAAATGAAGGTGGTTAGAGAAAGATTTTGTGCTATTAGGTTGGTGCAAAAATAATGTCATTTTCTCACATATGTTACTTTTATATATGATTTCTGAATTAATTCATTGAAATATATAGCCTTGTTATATATCATTTTGAAGCACGTTTTTCGCTCTATCGAATCGTATTATTCGTTACCGTTCTCAATCTCTTCATTCATTTTTTTGCAGGCTTTTCGACAGCATGGACAAAATTCAAATCCGAACGATTTTCTTGTTCCAGTTCAAACTAGGCCGAAAAGCTGCCGAGACAGCTCGTGATATCAATGATGCATTTGGCCCAGGAACCACTAACGAACGTGTGGCACAACGGTGGTTCAAGAAATTTCGCAATGGTGACAAGAGCCTCGAAGATGAAGACGGTCGCGGCCGGCCGACTGCGGTTGATAACGAACATTTGAAAGCCTTAATTGAAGTCGATCCTCGCAAAACCACACGAGAAGTTGCTGTTGAACTCAAGGTCGACCACTCAACAGTCGTTCGCCATTTAAAGCAAATAGGGAAATCAAAAAAGTTGGATAAATGAGTGAACGATAATCAAAAAAAATCGTCAAAAACGACATTTTTTTTGCACCAACCTAATAATAACAGGTGAGGAGAACTTTTGTGATAATGACTGACTAAGCGAACTCCTGTTGTGGAGGAAAACTAGTAAAATAAATAAAATCTTATTTTTGATAAATCATTGCAAAATATATGCCACAATTTATTCAAATTATTGAAGTTTCTTAATATTTAACTCTATTTCTGCGAAAGAAATTTAAAAATAAATGATTTGCCTTACTGACTTATCTTGGCTCTAAATTCTGTATTCGAACTCAGGGCAATTTACTACGCTTAGCTTAGATGAAGTACAAGGCCGAAAGTATGGAGCACGCAGTGAGGATCGAAATCATTACTCAGAGAAAATTGATCTATCGGTAAAAGCTTATTAACTATTAATCCACGACGAAGTGCTCAAATAAGAAATAATGTTTTCAAATGCTGATTTGGAAGGCAACTGACCACTCTCTATTTTGAATAGATTTCTAACGTCTGACCTTGTCCCTTACTTAAACTTAGTAATATAATAAAAAAGAAATACCTTATTATTGTTGTACATTAATTGGTATGTTGTTACCTTGTGCTATAAGAGATGGGATTTCGTGGAGAGCTATGGTCACCAATGACTTGAATGATGGCCGTGCCTTTCACATCTAGCATACACACCAGATTTAGCAACTAGAGAACTTAATTGGTTTTGATCAATAGAATCCATCATAAGTGGCAGAATATTCAGAAACAAAATTGAAAACAATCTTTCATGCTATTTTTTTAGAAGAAAAATTCAGATGTTGTTAAAATTGGAATGGAAAATCTGTCTGAGTGCAGGGGTCGAAAATCTAAGTTGATTATATTTTTACAAATAAAATTTAAGTAAATTTAATTTATCTTTTGTCTTCATATCCATTCTGGGGAAAAAGTAATGCAATTACGTTTCGAACACCATAATATTTAAATAAATTTAACTGAGATTTGTTTTAAGATCCAATTGTAGTAAAACGGATTTTCCGAAAACCCTAATATTTTAACTTACATTTTTAATATCCTTTCTGCAATTATTTTCCAGCGATGCTGTCACTATTATCATATTAGGTTGGTGCAAAAATAATGTCGTTTTCTCACATATGTTACCATGTGAGAAAACGACATTATGTTTGCACCAACCTAATATTTCTATTACGTTTTCTATCTTGTGTCTTCAGATCACATAAAAATGAAAGAATACAATGTCACCGGAAATAATTATCTTGAATTTAAATCAGCGGAAACTTTTCCAGAATATGGTAGCTATAAATTAAAAAAAAAAATTCAATAAAACATTATGTTTAATGAATGAGTGTCCAAAAACGTAGAATACTAAAGCTTGATATGCGAACTCTACTTACTTTTAACTGTTCAATGGTGGAAAAACTGGTTGGTATTATTCAATACTATAAAAACAAAGCTAGTAACAAACGAGAAGAATGTACATTTATCCACTCATGATGAGCGATTGTTTTTCCATTGAGGCTCTTTGCCTCGAGGGTCTATTGGCACCCAATTTCACTTTAAAACTCAAGTGGAACTATTGGGTTGTCTGGAACGTTCATACCGATTTTTAGTCGTTTACGTTCCAACACCTTAGAACATGTCAAATTTATCGACAGATATAATATGCTTACATCATCGATTGGAGCACTCTTCAAACTATCTCTTGAGAAAGAAAGTGTAAAATTACTTAATACGCCTCAACTTTCCATCTCTATGAAACGGAAGATTATAAGGTGATTTTTTTTTATACTTGATGCTGTTTTTTTTTTAAACGTAAAGGCAAAAATGCCTCGCAAACAACTCAAAAGATATGTGATCTGTACGGTGACGGTACTTTATTTGACAGAACTGTACGGAAGTTGATCGCTAAGTCTAGAGTTGTTGATTGTAGTCTTATTGATAGAAACGCTCATGCTGAACGCCACTATATATGACGATTATATCAACACATTGATTGAGAATAACTCTCAATTATACAACGCGCGAATTTGGGAGAAATACTAAATTTATCAAAAGCCACTATCCATTAGAACTTAGTAAAAGTTTGGTACTCAAATCGATATGATGTTTAGGTACAACATAATCTGGGTGAAAAGTATCTTTTGAATCGCATTTCATCTGTGATCTACTGTATAAACGCAAGAAAATGCAGCCATTTTGAAGCAGATTTAGACAGTTTATGAGAAATGAATCGTTTAAAACAACGTTCGGCGAAAAACATCCTGGGGTTAGCGACATGAGCCAACTTTAATGACCTCAAAAACAGGTCTTCATCTTAAGAAAATCAGGCTGTGCACCTGGTGGAATGGGAAAGGAATCCTTTACTATGAGCTTCTGCGAAGTAACCAGTCCATTGATTCCGAAAAGTACCGTTCGCAATTGGACAAATTAAAAGTGGCAATTCAAGAAAAATGTCAAGAATTGGCGAACAGGAAGTCTTGTTTTCCATTAAGATAATTCACGTCTTTTGCCGACCCAGCAAAAATTGTTACAGCTTGGCTGGAATGTGTTACCCAACCTGCCATATTCACTAGACCTAGCTTCTTCGGATATTGATTTATTCAGATCCTTGCTATATCATCTGAATGGTAAAAACTTTAATTATTTGGAAGACAAAAAATAAACTTAATGAGTTCTTTACCGAGAACCTCCGAAATCTTCAAGTTAAAGGAAAAATGGAGAAATGTTGTGCAACAAAATGTTTCATATTTAGTTGAATAAATATTTAATGGCCCAATTTTGTTTTGTGTTTTAATTTCCCTTTAAAAATCGGCGTGAACTTTCTGGACAACCCAATATATTAGTGCCATCGCAAAAGATACTGGAAGAATGACCGATTCCTTGTCTCGCTGCAGGAAGTACTCGTCTCTTACTAGCAATGTATACAAGTGCCAGATCAGACCAAGATTGTAATATTTCTATATTATATCTTGGCTGGAACTACTCAGTTCCCACTGTCCGACCTCGACAGTGTTCAAAACCGTTTACGCACCCTTGTGTGTGATGAATTATTTTCCTCGTTACAATCACTTCCCCACAGAAGAAACGTTGCTAACCTCTCACTATTCCGTCGTAATATTCAAGGCAAATGTTCAAACAGCTTACATTCCTTTTTTCCACCAATTCACAACCAGAACATCATGTGCCTAGAGCATCGGGGTGAATCCATCTTCATTTCCTTCGTATTCCTTTGCTATGGAGGAAGTTTCCCACAATGAACATCTTCCTTAGAACTGTCACTTTATGAAAGCGACTTCCGACTAGATGATTCTATCTACAACAAAAGTCTAGTGGCAACCGCTTTTGTGCTACATCTGTTCATAATATCCATCTCATTCAATTACATTTACGGCTTTTTAACAATCTAATTCAGTAACATTATATCATGGGTGGTTGTTTTTATTGATTAGTAAGCAAGAAATATACAATCAAAATATCGGTAACTGGAGTATATTAATATATTCAAAAGATGAGTTTATTTTAAATAACGTTCTGTTTTGTATACTATAGTCTACCAAATAATGCAATACTCAATAAATAAAGTTGGATAAGTTTTATTGCAAATAAATAGAAGTACTCATAAAGTTTCTACAAACAAGCATTTAGACATAAAAAAATAATAATTCTTTTCAATCGGTTCCTACGTTTCGAAAAAAAAAATACCTTTTTGGCGAGACGTAAGTCATTTATTTTACTTATCTTACTGTTGAAAGAAAAGATCTACACTGAAGGAAAGAAATTCAAGAAAACCTTCAAAAGTTACATCCGAAACGAAAAAAATCGCTTATGAAACAAATTTAAAAATGGACAACTGTTTTTCTAGGTCTGATGCCAGCAAAAAGATTTATAACTTTAGAATAGTGAAATATATATTAAAAAAAAAATATCATTATAGAAAACGAATCTAAAAAAACTAAAAGTAAAAAATAAAATAACGAATATTCACATCTGAATCTGAAAGTTACTTCATGAGACAAAAAATATTAAATGACCTTGTGGAAATACTTCAAAATAGAAAGCAAAAATAGAAACTGAACAGTAATATTGATAATAAACTGTTTTCTTTATCAATGCATTAATTTACGTTATGTTAACTCTATTCTTTAGGATGCAGGTTTACGGTTAGGGTTATGGCTAGGGTAACCAAGGAAGGATAACTAATTGAGCATTTCATGAAGGGTCGAACAAACGAACAAAATGATGGAAAAAATTAAGTTTCTAAATGAAGATTAATGAATTTTTGGGTAGCCATTTAAATAAAAATGTAAAAGACAAACCAGTTACGAATAAATGAAAATATATATATATATACAGTGTAACCCGGATATAAGAGAAACCCGGATATAAGAGAGATTGTATCTGGTCCCAAATTAGAGCCATACTTACCTAAACAAAATAGACCAAACCCGGATATAAGAGAAACCCGGATATAAGAGACTTATTCACATGGACATAAGAATATCGTCTTTGTCATGTTGAATTGATAATGTTAATTATATTTTATGAGTATGTCCTGAAGATTGTTTATTAGACCGAAACGTCCGACGTTGATATTATATTAACATTAAAACAGCATAATTGCATATAAGGATTTTTGTTTGTTTTTTCCGTATATTTTTCTTCATAGTGTCGGATCTATATCCATATATTTGCTTACATACATATATATATATATATATATATATATATATATATATATATATATATATATATATGCGCGCTTGTGTGTGTACGTGTGTTTATATTAGGAAATGGAATATATGCGATATATTTTTAATTTATTTAAACGTTATACTTCATGGATACACACACTTGAGTAGACGCTCTGTTTTTTATTATTAAACAGTAAATTTATACATTTGTATCTACTCACCTGAATATTCGAGTAATCTTTTTAGAAAAATATGCATCCTACAAGAAAATGGCCTGACTTGAATTAAATCCAACTGAAGATAAAGAAGACAAAGAAAACCGATATATATATATATATATATAAATATATATATATATATATATATAGACAGATCAGGGCTACAGGAATGTAGGACGCCCATGGCTAAGATCCAAAGACAGACTTCTTCTCCGGTCCCGTCAACTCTCTTATATCCGGGTTACACTATATATATATATGTATATGTATATATATATATATATATATATATATATATATATATATAACGAATAATATGAAAAAATAGAATATATATTCTGGATTGTTCGATTCTTTTATTAGTTTTTCTCACGAAGAAATACCAAATACAAAGGAATTTACTTTCCTTCATCGACGCGTGCTACTATGACAGGCAGACATAGACGAAAAAGAATTACTCTTGGGAATGACTATGTACACACAGAGCATCTCAAATTTATAGATTAATATTCTTAAAGAAGTTGATATGTATATACATAAACCAAGCAGGAAAGCTTATTAAGACAATTGCTATCCATGAAATATTTATAGAAAAGACAGACGTAAGGAGCATCACGGCAGGGAGAAAGTGACTGCAGTCGAATAGCCAGGTCAGGAGAGAATACATTATAAACCTTCATTTGTATTTTGTTGGGAGCCTCAAAATATATAGCAGGAGCACCAAACTAGATATGACAGCAATAAACAATGCACAGATGAAAAAAATACGCGGATGAAACTGTATTGTTGGCAGACTCGGATAACTGAAAGGCAATATAGTAATGGAAAGTATAAACAAAGAAATAACTATTAACTGTAAGCTGGGAAAAGGCGTTCTCATCAGCAAAGGAGGCGGGAACTATAAGGAGATGTTTATTAGGGGACATCAGAATGAGGCGTCTGATTAATTGATTGTTTTTATACAGGTTTTCTTGCAGGTCATGCGGAGGATGAAAAATACATATTTTTTTAAGATTGTGTTATGGGGTCCACCCCTTTTTGATATAAGTGGACTAGACCAAAGTGTTACTGGGACTGCTGCCGTTAAATACCCTGAGTCAGTCAGAATATTACGGAGAGATAGAGAGAGATTGGGAGAGTGAACAGAGATCGTGATTGTGATTGAGTTGGAGGCAGAGTAATAGTGTGAGGTAACTGCTTGTAAAAGTCAGTTACAAGCACGTAGACTCTAAGGAAGTCCTACTTCGAGACTATATATATATATATATATATATATATATATATATATATATATATATATATATATATATATATTTATATATTATTACGATTACCGCGTTCCTAGATTTACTAACAATATACCCATTGTATTATTGTGTAAGTACATTTAATTTCTTATCTTTAATACTTGCGTTTGTCATTCATTGGAGACCGAATTTCATCTCGGAATCCAAAACAGATTGTAAGCATTTTTTAAACGTAATAATGATTTAGTGATACAAGTCTTACTAATTAACCCATAACTGGAGGGAGACGAGGTGGATTCATACCTTTCGCAAAGGTATTTGCGCGTAAGTTAATATAACGAATACAGGTGAAATTGGAACTCGGATTGAAAATTCCGAGCCATTATCCATTACCCCACGGGCACACTTTTATTGCCAAGCCGTCACCCATCTAAGTAGTGACCAGCCTCGACGACTCTATGTTTCAAGGTGATGTGGCTGTAAGCCAAGTATACATGAAGATCAAACTAACCGATTCAATAATCACATGTGAAATCTCTTCTGGTTGCCTTCTCCACTGCCATCTACAATCCTCAAGTATCTAAATGCTATGTCAATCGCCATCTTCTATCTTCCTGAATCATGTTCTTTTGTATTCCTTTCTCCTCATTTGTTTTTACGTACTCTTGCATTCTCAGTAACCCATCGTGTTCTAGTGGGATTATCGTTGTGATTGGAGTGTAATGCTTAGATAAAAGATTAACTGTTACGGATTTCTTTCCGATCAAGCATTATGAGATTAATAAAATTTCTACAGGGGTTTCCAATAAATTGGACCGATATAAAATGTGAATTAAGTTTAAGCGTCTAATGATTATTTTTTTTTTCTTTTTCTTCATCAATTAACAACTTTAGTCTTTGGCAATTCCAACCATGGAAATATTAACAATCAAACAGCGTGTTAAAGTTATCAAAGCCTAATACGAAAATGGACGTTCAAACAGAAATGCATTTCGCGCACTTCGCGATTTTTTTGGTCAACATAATCAGCCGACCGAGAGTGCAATTCGAAAAATTGTTCTCACATTCAAACAAACTGGGACGGTGGCAGATGTGAAAGCACCATCGCGTGCTCGTTTACGCCGTTCAGCTGAAAACATTGGTGCAGTGCCTGAGAATGTAGTCGAAAATCCAGACACCATTATTCGTTATCGCGCGCAGGAAATGAACCTCTTCACAACAAATTTACATCGAATTTTGACAAAAGATTTGTCTCTTCACGCTTACAAAATTCAATTGACACAAGAACTGAAACCTGCTGACCATTTGGAGCGCCGTACGTTTTTCATGGATGCATGAGCAAAGTCGATTAAAATTTTTCGCAAAAAATCCTCTTTAATGATGAAAACCATTTTCATCTTCGTGGATTCTTTAATAAGCAGAATTTTCGGTTGATGAAAATCTAAGGAAGATTGTTAAAAAGCCAATACAATAAAAGTTTACTGTTGGGTGTGCAGTTTTTGCTAGCGGATCATTGAACTGTATATTTATAAATTTGAACGTCCGTTTTCGCAATACGCCTCGATAACTTTAACATGTTGTTTGATTGTTAATCTTTCCATGTTTGAAATTGCCAAAGACTTAACTTATTAAATCTGAAAGGAAAAAATAATTATTAGACGCTTAAACTTAATTCACATTTAAAATCGGGCCAAGTTATTGGAGCACCTTATATAATCAATCCAAATCTGGTGCCATTGAATACCTTACATACTGGCTGTGCTTAATAATTTTGACATCCCCAATGCGTACATAACTTCTTAGAATACCTCTTTTGCTGAGACTCATGAAGATAGTGGTGAGACATTTCTTCTTGATTTCCTTTAATATCTTGTTGAAGAGATCTTTCGGTCTTCGTTTTTGTGTCTTCCATCAACAGTGTCATCCTCGTATCTTATATTAAGAAATTACCAGCTGACATTAGATCCTGATAAATCTTATAATTCTCTTAGGAACAAATGACCAGCGATTACTCGTCTTCCGAGCACGCCCATCTGACAGGGCAGCTAATCAAACAATATTGCACTCGCCTGCTCAATGCATAGAGCTCACCTGTGGTTTATACAGCAACTATATGAAAACAAAAATGGCATTATACGTAGCATCAGAAAGAGACAGTTGAAATTTCCTATGCATATAATGAGGGAAGAGGACATGGAATGTTTAATACTCACAGGGCATAGTGAAGGCAAGAGGATCAACGAATATCATAAACTACCTAAGGAACTTATGTAAATGTTTGATAGAACAGGGATTAGTCGATATAGAAAAAAGACAAAATTTGCTAACGGTTAAAAGGAACAGGAAGTTGTGGAGAGCAATTATCGGCCACGTCCAGAAGGGACACGGCAAGGAGAAGATTCTATGCTGTTTTTAGTTAAAGTGAGAACTTACCTTAATTACAGGTAGAGAGTGTATCATCTGACATGATCAATTTCTTCACACGGCCAGTACGTTTAAACCATCGGTCACGATAACTTGGGACTTCATCCTAGCACAAACATTGACGGCTTCTGAACGGGTCCGTCTTCTCATAAGACTAGTTTTATATATGTATATACATGAGGGCTACGGAAAGTTTTGAATTTGCATTTGAAGACCATCCATTTCATGTATTTCAATTGCTTGGTCATTTGATTATATTTATAGAACTGGCCAAACTAAACTTTTGGGCACATTCAATATGTTCACAAGATAGGTATATAGATAATACTTCGTTTAAATGCACATATAGATTTATCAGTATATTTATTTTGTAAAATGCGAGATTTTGGCACAAGACCGAAGAGGAAATGGTCTTCATTAGCTATCTTAGTCCTAGTTAATCAGACTCAAGATTCATTCATTACAATTTACTCATTCACCACAAGAACGCATCCATCACCTCTCAATCCTGCATTCACCACAATACCGCATATTCACAGGGAACCTACAAAAAATCTCTTGATAATTGTTTAAATTTTTTTTTCTATTTTTCTAAACAAACATATTCCATGACTCATGAAATGATGGACAGGGAGTGAACCCCCAAAAAACTAAATCAAAATTTAACAAAAAAGTAAAACTAAAACATAACAAATGTTAGTAAAATCCGTCGAGCCATGGAAATAATAAACGTGTCCGTTGAATTCTCTCCGATAGACAGAATCAAGAAGGACGCCCACTAATGGAATAGGAAGGATGAAAAATAAATGACGGTATGTAAATTTATCAGGACATATATAGACGAACACGTTTTGTAAGTGAGAATTATGGCTTCCGTAAGACTCGGTTCATCATTAAAACCAATCAAAGTGGTTGTTTTATTAATGACGAGCTTAAAAACCAACACTCCTTGCGGACTTCTCAAATAGATTCGACAGCGGATTAATTGGACCTCCGGCCCAAAACTAAAGGGACATCTAGAAAACAGCAATGATAATTTTGAAGAAATAACTTTAAATACCTCACTTCATCACATGGCATCCCAAAACCTCACTTTAACTCTGAATCGGGATATAAGTCCAATTACGGCCAAAAGACCGATTTCGACCGAAAAGTCGATTTGCGCCGAAATTCGAATTCAGGCCGAAAATTGAGTTGTTCAAATCAGAAACACCGTGGAACTTCTACTGGATTAAGTATTTTAAATCATAAACTCTGAGGAACTTCAAAACCTCATGTCACGAAGTGTCTCACTTTAACTCACAATCCTTGGCATTTTGAAGAAATAAAACTGATTTCCTCAATGCACAAAGTTCTGGAGATATTTTAAACCGAATTTAAAACAACTTTTTTTTATTTTAAATTCACAAAGTTTATGTCTTATTTGGAACTCAATATAAATTAAAATCTTTTAAAATCACCAATTTTTTTTCAATTATTTTAAAATTTGAATTGTTAACTGTTTCCTACTGATCCCAATGCTGGATGATCAAGCACCAGATGAAGGACAGATTTTCAATCCTAATTCCAAAGATGTGTAATATGTCTATGTAGTTCATGTACGAGTCGAGATAGAGGCGGTTTCAGAAACACGGAAGGACGGGCAAAATTTACCGTTTATTTATTTAGATTGACCAAATGAGATTAGAATGTAACAATCAGGCGGGAACGGCTCCAGCTTTTAGCGGGAGTGAAAGTAGAAAAGGAGACGCTTCAGTTAAATTGAAGTGGGATACGCTAAAATAAGAAAACTCCGAACAGCACGATAACAGAAATTGCTCGCCCGAAGGAATTAGTTATGACGCTTCGTCCTTCATCTCTGACAAGTGAACTTGATTATTCCTTTTTCGTTGGAAAGGAATCTTCTCTGAATACTTCTAGCGGAAAATTTAAAGATGGAAATTAAAAAAAAAAACGTGAAGGTATATATTGAATTTTACTTACTTAACACGCATACAAAAGTGAATAATATAACGTTCTACAGAAGCAGATATCTATATCGATGCATTTTCAAGGAAAATTCTTTCATCCTGGAAATTAAATTCTTTATAAATAAGAATTTATAATAATAATAATAATAATAATAATAATAATAACAAAAAATCAGTCAGTTATGTGCCATGTGTGATAAACGCTTAGGCGATACATGACTGACGAGGCAGATTTTTCGCGCAGTAGTTTGCTATTTGTTTCTGCGGTAGACTAGTTGTCATCCAACTTTATAGAGCCCGGTCTGTCTTGCCATTTGCCCTTAACTGGAGGGAGAAAAGGATTGATACTTGTTCCCAAGGTTATTAGCACGTAAGTGAATATAATGGAGTCGACTGGAATTCCTCAATCCGTGCCTCTATCTATTACTCTACCGTGCATTATACGCTAATAATACCCTTGGATGACAACTGGTCTACCGCAGAAAGAAATGACAACCTACTGCGGGAAAAAAACTGCTTCTCCAGTCTTGTATCGAAAGATACATGATCGCCTACGCGTGTATCAAGCATGGCACATAAATGACTTAATAACAAAAAGAAAAAAAAAAGCAAAGTGTTTGACTACGTGAAATTACAGTCGTTCGTAATAAAAATTGACATTAATGGTGCTTTTGGGAACATTTAATTACAAACGACTGTAATTTCGACAAGCATCTCAAGCAGCACATTCTAAAAAGTATTCGAAATATCTGTAAAAGGATGAGCCCGAATTGCGATTTGTAGGTCGGGAATACCAGAATCAAGCAGACGCGGAAGTTTAAATATACCGGAAACCTTCTGACAGAGGACGGTAAATGCCACACTGAGATCCTTAGGCGTATTGGGATGGCCAAGGACGTATTCCAAAAGCTAGGCAGAGTATTGCTAGACAGAAGGATTTCTTTGGTAACAAAGAAAAGAATACTGAGCTGTTACGTGATAACTGTCCTTCATTACGGCAGTGATTGTAGGACGATCTCCTCAAAGATCAATAAGATACTCGAGGCAACGGAGATGTGGTTCTACGAGGGTGTGAACAACGATGAAATCTTAGAGAGGATGTATACAAGGAGGGGGCTTATGCTTAACAGCAGGAAGAGACAGCTGAAGTTACAGGGACATATAATGAAGAAAGAGGGACTGGAGAACCTGATACTCACGGGTCGAATAGAGGGAAACAAAGATAAGGGAAAGTAGCACGTGACATTCCTGGTTGAGTTCAGTAGGTAGATGACAGAAAGGGACATGGAAGCAGAGGGAAGGAACGTGTTGGAAGCTGCAAGGGAGATGTCGAGCCATGATCGACTACTGAATGAACACGTCACAGAGAAAGAAAAAGTGACAATTCGGCCCTTAAAACGCATGAGGATAGTTGCGTATGCAAATTAAAAACACCCCGATATCGGAGGAATGAATAGAATAACAGGAGCGTTCCATAAGATTTATACTGTTTGATTCTCTTTAGTAACTATTCAACAAATGGAAAATTCTAAGATGAGCAAGCTTACCATATTACACACGATTCAGTTGCATGACTTCCTTCTGTCGACGTTTCATTTGTTTTGACGCGTTGATTACCATTACATCCGTTTCTTCCTTACTAGAAAAGCAACGTTTGTACAAAGACTTCTATTTTTTTGTAGATTTATATATATTGATAATTTAATTATTTTAAAATCTAACTTGAAGACACTAGTTTTCAACATTGTCAAAAACTGTTTTTATTAAAATGTGATCTTCTCTTAAGTGGTGATAATAATAATAATAATAATAATAATAATAATAATAATAATAATATAATGAAAGCTACAAAATATAAAAAATGTAAAGTATTTTAATGTCAGTAGAATTTTGACATGAAAAGTGCTTACTAAACTATTATCGAATCCTCTGGCAATGATGGGCGAAGTACGCGAACATTTATTAATTTAAAAACTAAATATAAATTTCGAAAATCACATAAGCAAACACGCACAAACATAGCCATATACATAAACATATATATGTATAATCCACAGTTAGTGGCATGGGAAATAAATTCAGCGAGCCGAGTTCGAAATCAGACTGATATAGTTACATTAAGTATAAGGTTGGTGCAAAAATAATGACGGTTTTTGACGTTAAAAAATACGTCAAAAACCGTCATTATTTTTGCAACAACTTAATATCTCATAAACATTCGTTCACTTAAGGCGAAAAAAGCAGCTAACCCTAAACAAAGGCTTCACACTATAATCGAATTTTATGTATAGGTTTATAAAAATGAATCCACTATAGTACTATATATATATATATATATATATATATATATATATATATATATATATATATATATATATATATATATAAGAAATATAGTCTTAAGGTGTGCTATATTTATGGAATAAAGTGCTCAATATCAGAGATAGAGAGTGTGTAAATATAAAAGTGAACATAGAAGTCAACACTTAGAGGCGACAGTCTGTTTCATGCTATATGCAATCGTCAGGCCACATGTGCTGTTATTTTTCTCGGCTATTTATATATATACTGGTTAGTGGTGCATTGGTATATATATATATATATATATATATATATATATATATATATATATATATATATATATATATATATATATATATATATATATAACATAAATGTAGTTAAAAACAACAGATTTTTTTATGTTGATTAATTTCATCGATCGCCTTTTCAAAATTCTAAATTATTCTTCTCGGATGAGGATGAAAATTTAAATTGTCCAAAGAAATACAATCCATGTTTTCTATTTTAAGTCATCATAAGAGTAGGTAAAAAAATAATGGGCTTTCAAGTACTGCTGTGTGTAGTGAGGCAAAGCGTGTGGTGAGGTGTATATGTGTGTATATATATATATATATATATATATATATATATATATATATATATATATATATATATATATATATATATATATATATATATATATATATATATATATATATATACACCTAGTGAGCCAGACAAACTTACCTAGGTTTCACCTAAACGGATCGTCAGGGAAAGTTTCTTTTTTTAAAACCTTTTTTTCACTCGAGATTGATTTGATTATTGGCAAATCAAAAATTCGAGGTTTTTTCGAAACGAGTCTAGTTATCTATATTTGTATATATATATATATATATATATATATATGTGTGTGTGTGTGTTTGTCTGTGTGTATATAGGTATGTGTGTATATATATATATATATATATATATATATATATATGTGTGTGTATATATATATATATATATATATATATATATGACGATACAAACCTTTTAATTGTTATTTTTTTATATATATATAGAACGTTGTTATCGTTTTATGTGTATTGCTTCAAGAATAATGAGTCTGTTTTTTGTTACTGTTTGACTTTGCTAGTATTTTGTTGTTGTTTGTGACCAGCTGTCTAATGTTACTATGATCCTTATGATGTATGTTAATTTTAGTCTGATGCTACTCTCTTCTGATAGGTTGCAGGCCATTTTCCGTGAGAGTGTGATTATGGTATATATGTCTCTACCAAACCTGATGAATACATAAGAACTTCGAAAGCTTGAACCATATTTCTTACAAAATGAATTTTGAACAATTTGTGACGGAATTCCCTCTGTATCTGAGTATGATTATGCATAATTTGGAAAAGATGAAAAATAAAACTAATTGACACAAAATGTCTGTTATCTTCAATTATATTTTCCTAAAAAAACATTTAAATATACACACTTTAAATATATATATATATATATATATTCATTAAGAAATGGACAAAGTCCGACAATTTATTAAAGACATGTTTATGTTTAACGATCTTTTTATAGATACAAGTATTTAAGTAAATACTCTGTTTTTAATAAACAGTATTAAATAACATTTACCGGCCTGAATGTCCGAGAAATTTTCATAGAAAATATTCGTCCTTTGACAGGATTCGAACCTGCATCCTATACAGAACCGCCATTTATGAAAATTTCTCGGACATTCAGGCCGGTAAATGTTATTTAATACTGTTTATTATAAACAGAGCATTTACTTAAATACTTGTATCTATAAAAAGAACGTTAAACATAAAAATGTCTTTAATAAATAAATTGTCGGACTTTGTCCATTTCGTAATATATGACGTCATTTGTTTACATTTGATACGTCATGAGCAGTTATGAATATTCGAGACTCATGGAAGATTGAGTTTATAAGCAGTAAATTCGACCTTGTCTACCGAACGCTTCTTTGTAGCCTAACGGTAAGGCACGTCATCGTAAATGACGGTTCCGTATAGGATGCAGGTTCGAATCCTGTCAAAGAACGAATATTTTCTATGAAAATTTCTCGGACATTCAGGCCGGTAAATGTTATTTAATACTGTTTATTATAAACAGAGCATTTACTTAAATACTTGTATCTATAAAACAACGTTAAACATAAAAATGTCTTTAATATATATATCTTTAATTTTTAGTGCATTTTAAATTTTTTTCGGTTTAATTTTATTTCATATTACACCTTTTCAAATAAGTTGTGTTATATATTTACATATTTGTATCATTCTGTTTAAGTAATCACTAAAATACATAAACATTCTGAATACGCAAACAAGTTTTCAGTTTAACTGTTAGACTTGATTTCCCATTTGATATATTCCAATTTCTATTGTCAATATAAATTTAGATATAGCCATCAAAATTTTGTCTTCTATACTGACAACATTTAGTACTTAATAAATCGAATTATGGTAGGCGACTAGAAAATTCCGCTATTTTTATTTTCTCTTGTTTCACATACGTTGGTTGAGCAAACCTCGCGTGTATCTGACTTGCCAAGCGGCGTTCGTATGTATAATACGTGTGTGTATTTGTTTCAGAAAGATCTACTCATCGTCTCACTGCTGAAATAGGTGGATGTAACAGTAAATTCTGTTCTCTAAATACACTTAGATATAGCGATCAAAATGTTGTCTTCCATACATATGAGGTCTGCTTAACCAATGTAAAATAAAAAAAATCAACAATAAAAATACCAGCATATTCTTTTCTGCTCCATATAACATTTTCCGATGTGTATATATATATATATATATATATATATATATATATATATATATATAGATAGATAGATAGATAGATAGACAGATGAGTAAACCTACCAATCACTCGACGAATTCATCGAGTGATTATTAGACCAATGCACCTTAAAATTTTTGTTTGCGAAGTGATTTCGCCATTTTATATCATTAACTAATTTACTCTTCGTATGAACAATTCATTGTAATATAAATTAAACCGCACCACATATTTGATATATATCAAATCCAAATATAGGACGAAACGGCCGTCCAGTGCTTTCTGGGGTTTCTTTCAGACTCGATGAATCAATTTATATAATTATCAAATCCTCCTAATTACTATCTGTGTTTATCAAATCCTACATTGAGTCTGATTTGCAATCTCTTCGTCACCGAGGCCCGGTGGAGCAGTTGGTATGAGCGGCTTGGTGAGAGTATTCGTGGCTCCAGGAGGCTCAGTCCTATGGTCAGAGAGAATCTCAGTTAAGTTCCACCACGGAATGTGGGAGTGAGCGGCGCTACATTGAGTCTGATTTGCAATCTCTTCGTCACCGGTGGAGCAGTTGGTATGGTGTTCGCTTGCCAACCTAACTGTCGGGGTTTTGAATCCTCACTGCTGATGAGTCCCAAATATAGGACGAAACGGCCGTCCAGTGCTTTCTGAGGTTTCTTTCATCAATTTATATATATATATATGCAGTTAGTACTACAATTCATCAAACATATAACAGACAATGGGAAATGTGACATCGAAATTCAAGTTCGTACAAAGAGTTTAGGAGAATTTCTTTAGAAGCAAAGGAACTACTATTGGGGATCAGGAAGGATGTCTCACCAAGGCAACAAGCAACAAACCCGACTGCAGCATCACCAGTCGCAGCAACATCAACCAGCACAGCAACAACAACAGCCACAGTAGAAACAACAGATACAACAGAGATACCAACAAAAACACAGCTGCTGGGATAACAATTATACCAAAAACAACCAGAGAAAGATGTACACATGCAGCCGGAGCACCAGCTACTGGATATATGGAGGTGTAGGTCATGGAGAAAACGGGTAGAGACGATGAGAGGGCAGACGAGAAGGAAGAGGACAATTTTCTGAAAAAAAAGTCTGGTCCTAGCAGGATGGAAAGTCCTAAAGATTACCCCAGGTCCCATTCGGTTCCCACCACAACTAAAGGAAAAGACATTGGATAAAAAAAATCTAAGAACCTCACCGATTACTGCACTAAAGTTTCGCCATCTCCCTCCCACATAAAAAAGAAAACCTCTCCCAAGAAAAAGAAAACTTTCCCCAAGGAGGTAGCTAGTTAACAGGTGGAGAGAAGGACTCTGAAAAGAGATCTCTCAGTCCAAAAGATAGCCCTACTAAGACCTCTACTTAAATGTACCTCCGTGGACGGCAAATCGACGGAGAACCCACCAAAATTTCTTGACACACTTGGTGTGACGGCTCTCATCAGGAACACGGTGGGGAATCTGAAATTTTGCGATCACTTGGCGAAGGCCACGGAGGCCTTCCTTAATATAAAAATGGTTCAACTTGGAACTCTGAAGCTACGAAAAATGTCGCAAATTAGCACAGGGAGGGACCCGGTTATTCTCCATCTTAGCTTACATAGGAACCTAAAATTAACCTACTCTGCAGACGCCGGCGGCATTGTCTCAGAGTGTCGAATTACGTCTGACATAAGCACCAGAATCCTGGCACAATCCGTCGGACTCTTGCCCCCCCCCCGTAGATTTCCGTCCAGTCTCTGTTTAAGGAAACTACACTTAAAAGATGTCTATTAAGCTAGCTGGTTTAAATGCGAGGTGCCTGACAGATGCGGCTAAGGCTGCCCGCTTGCTGTGAATTTTTCTGTCCTTTGGTATAGATGTGGCAGCGATCAAGGAGACACACTTTATTTGCGACGTCGATGCTCAAGTGCTCTCTAGCGACTTTGTTTATTCAGCATACGGGGACCGTCAGGCTAGTCAAACGTTCCCTGGATGCAAGGGTAGACGTTGTTCATGCGGGCGTGGAGAGCTGGCCGATATTGCCGTGAGCAGTGTTTCGTTTCGGGTCATTGCGGTTTATACGCCCAATGATCAGGAGGATGTGTCGACTTTTCTGTCGGTTGGGGCCGTTCCTGGTGGATACGTCGCGCTTAGTTTTAATGAGTGACTGGAATGCCGGGGGCAAAGATCTAGTGAGAAGTCATCGGGCGGTCGTAGCTTAATCTGATCAGCGATTTTGGGGTCGTCGATAGATTCCGGGCCGATCATCCGAAGGAGATATGTACGTGGGCCAGTAATTGGACATCTGTCTAGGTAGTCAACTACTTGGACAGAATATTATTGAGAAGGGTCGACCAGTATTTACTAGATTGTCCCACGTTCCACCTGCTAGACTACTCAGATCATAAACTCGTCTGTGCCTAGATGATGTTAAGTTCTAGGCCATGAATGGCTGGACACTGGAAGTTCAACCTGTTCTTCATGGACAGACGAAACTTTCAACAACAGCTGACTAGATTAGTGCAGCGGAATTAGTGTGGGCGTCATTGGGAGTAGGTGGTGGAAAACGCTTAAGGATAGGATTAGTTTCTTCACCACCGAATATAGCCAACGACTCGCTCTACATAAAGCTAAAAAGGTGAAGTCTCTAGAGGATAGTCTGTCCCGGGCGGAGACTGGGGTGGATTCCCTTGAGATAACCATTTCTAGGCAGGCCCTGAAGTGTAAGGATAGCAAGCGCTACCAGCGTCATATATTTAGACATAGGTTTAACAATATCTCTAATAAAGCTGTGAACATGGAGGCTGAATTGAGCAAGGAAGAGATCCCTCGAGGTCCCGATTGATACATTCGTGAGGTCATTACCCCTGAGGAGCATACTTTGAGGTCCACCAAGGACATGTGTGAGACGTTTCGCGGCATTTCAAGAGCCTTTTTTACCAAGGAGCCTGGTCTCAGTGGCGTTGAGTTTCGCAGCTATTTTGCAGACTTTCCTCGGCTTTCGCCGACTGAAGCGGCTAGCGTGAGTGACATCACAGAGGGCGAAGTTTACTTGGTATTGAAGAAGGTTGGCAGAGGCATGTCGCCAAGTCTGGATGCTTTGCCCTATGAATTGTACTTGAGGCTGTCATTTATATTTGTCCCGATTTTCTATTTGCATCAGTCCAAGGCATTCAACAGGGTCGATTATCAGTACCTGGCTGCTGTCCTGCGGGCCGCCGGATTCCAACCCGACTTCCACAAGTGGATCAGCCTCCTATATCCCTCCCCCAGTGCTGTAGTACAGGCGAATGGGAAGCGGTCGAGGGCTTTTGCACTCTCTCGGTCGGTCCGACAGGGTCGACCGCTGTCGCCCTTACTTTATGCTTTGGCGTTGGAGCTCTTCCTTTACCAGCTGAAGGGCAGAGCGTGCAGTCCGGCTCAACACGGAATCGCTGTTTTCCCCGATAGGACTCAGGCTAAGATTTCTGCGTACGCCGACGACGTATCCATTTTCGTGTCGTGCCGTCATGACATTAACAGTACGAGAAGATGACAGAACCAAGATTAACCTTAACAAGTCTCCCGGTTTGCAGTTAGGTGCCTGGAAGGGTGGGGCGCTTTCGGGGCCCTTTGGATGGACTGATGAACTCGTCCGCATTATTGGAGTGTGGTTCTTCGTGTCCGCACTGCAGCTGAAGAAGAATTGGTCAGAATTCCAGGCAAAAGTCGGAGGAGGTTGTCTCTAAAGGGTAGGTCTGAGGTGTGTGCCACTTACTTCTTGTCCCTCATCCTTTACTGTTTGGATGTACTCCGACTTTGCAAGACTCTATGGAGGCGATCGAGGGTTTATTGATCACTCTCTTGTGGGATGATCGCAAACATTGGGTCCATAAATAAGGCGGGCTGAGAGTCATCCTACGCCGCATTTTGATGGAGGGCTCAATTTTGGCGCGGAGTGTTAGGGAAGCCTTCTCTAGCCTTACTATCACTCCTCCCACTTCTTGGGGTAAGCGCCGTTGCAGCCATAGAAGGTTATCGAGTTTCCACATTGAGTTTCGGTTCAATGACATTTCTCGGCCTCGGAGACTATTGTATCATGAATTAGTGGAGGAGGATGTGAAGGATCTTCTGTGTATTGCCTCCGTATTCTGTTGCTGCTGGCCACGGACTGAATGGTGTTTTGGTCGACACGACAGGAGGAATACCACGTAACCGTCTTTCTCATCCGAATCTGAACGGATTTTTGAGCACCAGCTCAAAATGAAGACTAGAACGGTTGGTTTTGACAGATTTCAGCAAAAGGTGGGTGACTGATGCGAGCCTGGTTCGCATGAACGGAGCTAATCTTCATTTTCTTGTTTAGGTCTATATAAGTCACATCTTGTTGCTTTCCTGTAGAGCCCTCTACTGTTTAGATTATACCATATTTATGGAAGGAAGTGTCGTTTCCTAGCCTGTTCTGGGCTGCATCTTTGGTCATGATCCCAATTGAGATTCCCAACTTCCCCAGTTTGTTCTTGGCCCCTGTTTTTTCATATCGATTGGCTCAGCTTTCTTCTCCCGCTATGGCCGTATTTACTTTACCCTTTGCTTGACGCTTAGCGGGAGAGCTACATGATTCTGTCTAAAGACAGAATACAGTGGCCTCTCTTTTGAGGGCTGGTTGGGTCCGACTATCATCAGTTATCTTAATTTTGTTTGTTTTGATATTTTATTTTTGTTTTTTGGGTCCATCCCCTCCCCTCTCACTTTATATCTTTTACAGATTTTTATGTATAGTATTTTATAATCATGAAATTTTTATGACATGGGGTACGTTTTTTGTCCCTGTGAGTATTATGGTATATGGAGAAATGATGGATGAGTTCTTGTGCCACAATTGTGTGTATTTCATACAATAAATCTAAACTGTTCACTCTACTTGTCTATTCACTATGGCTATACATTTACTCTCTCTACTCTACTATTATATGGATTACGATTCTCTTCTGATCATTACACTATTTGGCGATTACTACTTGAACAAGTATTATTGGTGCGGATATTATTAAGAGGGTTACTACTAGTACCGGCGTCTACGACATCTCGCATATAACGAGAAGTTTTTGAAGTGATAACGAGATTTCGCATGACATAGCATAAGTGTACAACATCACAAAACTTATATATCGAGTCACTGAATTTTTGTTTGTTTTACCATTGCGTTTTATTTTATTTTCCGATAGTTCTTTTAATAATGCTTCCATAAAGTGTCTTCTTATTGTAATTGTTCTGTGTAAAATTTGTCATTTCATAGTATTAAAATATTCTACTTTTTTCTTTTGTGAGAGTGATTCATTTAATTTATCAGAGATCACTTGGCCTATTGTTTGAATTTTGTTCATTTTTAATTAGCTTTTAAGATGTTGCATAAAATTTGATTCTGAAAAATGCCTTTAGCTTTGATCAGATGTTTTAAATATTGCAATATATATATATATATATATATATATATATAATTCATAATGTTTCTTTGCCATTAACTTTGATTATTGTGTCACTTTAACGGTTTTTCAAATTATAGATTATTTGATCTTGGTTTCATGCCTTCATTGCCTACCTAAAATGGATGTGCATCTATCTGCCTATCTGTCTATAGATATAAAGTTTTTCAAAATATTCTCCACATATCAATGTATTATATTCATATCAACCTATATATCTCATCCTATTCCTATCTATCTATCTATCTATCTATCTATCTAGTTGTGTGTGTGTGTGCGAGTGTGTTAGATTATATCTGAATAAATTTTCACTGTCTCTGACGGATGATGTATGGTCCGTTAATGACATCCCATAATTTATTCCCGAATCTACATGGGCCTTTTCCGGAATTAGTGTTGATGTATAAATGTCAACTCTACCAGCTAAAATGACTTGCTTATTATGAAGAAAGGGCTAGAGATAACGTAGAGAGATTGTCAAAAAAAAGTTCTTTCAGCATTTTTAAAGTTTTTTTCTGTTTTGTTGTCGATGATATATATATATATATATATATATATATATATATATATATATATATATATATATATATATATTGGACAACATATCTACCAACTTTCTTTAATCCACGTGATATTATTTGGGGGTGTTTTATGACGTGTCATTTTCTTTTAAACAAACACATCTTTTTGCATTATATAATATTGATTTTGTAAATAAGAATTTGCTTCGGGAGATAATTTTATATGGAATTTCCCAATAATATATATATATATATATATATATATATATATATATATATATATATATATATATATATAAATATAATGTAATGTAATATAATATATATATATATATATATATATATATATATATATATAAAATATAATGTAATAATATATATATATATATATATAAAATATAATGTAATGTAATAATATATATATATATATATATATATATATATATATATATATATATTTCGTTCGTGTATTTGCGTGTTTATATGTCTAAATATATCTATGTGTTTGTTTATTATAATCTGATTGTGCATGTATGTTCGTTTGCAAGATTTTCTCCTCCCCTGTTCATATCTCCACTTCAAATGTATCCAAGATGTAAAGATGTTTTACATCCCCATTAGATTAACGCTTACTCTAACTGAGATTTGGGATTTTCCATTAAAACAAAAGAAAAAATAAATTATATGTATTTTTCCTCAGTTTCTTCTTTAAATAGTTCATATTTTAAACACAATACAGATTTAAAATTTAAGATTGGTAATTTTTAATTTTTAATTTTATACTAAAATTTAATATTAATCAAAATGATTTCTTTTTAGTCTAACCCTAATATGAAGGCATTAACAATTATAAATCAAAGTTGTTAAGATTTTTGAATTCTCATATACTTATATTTTGATTGATCATTGCAGCTTATGTAGCAGCGTTTCCCCTATCTTGGGGTGTTTGGCTAATGTGAACCTTTAAAAACTCTTTATTCTACATTCAATACTATCAATTGCTAAGAGACCAGAAGTGTTGAAACAAAATGGTTATTTTTGTAGCGATTTTATAAAATATTTATGTTATAATTTTCGAATAAGTTATATTTGCTCTACTCTATATGGAGCACTCTTTTAAGAATAATATTTTCATTTATTGGAATTTATTCCGTATACCCCCCACACACACATATATATATATATATATATATATATATATATATATATATATATATATATATAATATATATATATATTATATATATATATATATATATATATATATATATATATATATATATTAAGAAATGGACAAAGTCCGACAATTTATTTTATTAAAGACATATCTATATATATATATATGTTAGTATTTCTCTCCAGGCAAGGCCGGTGCGCTACTAATACAGAGAGTGAACCTCAGGGAAAAAGTCCGGGTTTGGGGTGATTGAGGAAAGGATGAAAAGAAAACCGGAGAGGGATAAAACGGAGAACGAGGAACAAGGTACCAGAAGATGCCGGCTGACATAGCATTTCAATTTTTGAAGATTATGTTTATCAGAGAAGCAAGAGGAAGGGAGTTCCACTGTCGGGAAGTGCATGAGATTAAACTGTTGGAGTAGAAGTGGCGGTTACATTTAACGGTTTCAACAGTAAAAGTGAAGGGCCAAGATATCAATCTACTATCACGCTTAAATTCGTATTTGTAATTAATATATATCGCACATATAGTGCTGGTGTTAATAACATAATAGGTGTTTCTACGATCATCGAAAATCTTTAGCCAACATAAAATACGAAACCCGCACTGCTCTCTATAAATATTTCGGGTAATTAAAAAAATGTTAGTGATACAATTAATATCAAGTGGGATATTGCACCAAGAGCTAAATCTTACTACGGAAAAGAATACAGACATAATTCTTGCATTGCTGAAAAAATAGTTATCTTAAAACACTCAAATAACCCTAGCTTATTAAACAAGAGAAATGAATTGATGGTTACATATAGGGATAAAAGTAAATATCTGATTTAATACGTTGATTCAGATTAATTTTTAATGTAAAACATGGTTTGTTTCGTTTTTATTTTTTTTACGTTCAGGCAATGTCCCTTCATACTTAATATAAAAAAAAATAATATTCAAAGCTCTAAAATACGTTTTACATATATATATATATATATATATATATATATATATATATATATATATATATATATATATATATATACAAATACCGTTCATTTTAAATGCCAAATGAATGTTTTAAAATTAAAAACTATAATCCCAGGGTAATATATACCTGCGCCAACATTGCGATAACCACATATCTTTATTAAAATTTAAATTATGTAACGGGAGATTGTGTTTTGCAAGATATCATGCTATCGGTGAGGGATAATATGTATATTTATTAACACACACACACACATACACACACATATATATATATATATATATATATATATATATATATATATATATATATATATAGGGACAATGTGGAAAAGATTTTCTTCTGACGAATTTCGTGCTTTAGTACTTCATCAGATTAAATTTGTCATTTTGGTGCGACTACACATGCGACTGAACGAGGGACGATGGAAATTATAAATTTTTTTTTTTTTTTTTTTTAAGCTCGCGTATTTCATTTAGATTCTTTCTCTTTTTCTTTCCATTAATTTTATTGTATCGTTGGGGTAAATGATACACAGAAAAGAAGGAGTGCTTAATATATTTATTCAGCACCTGTATCCGGTGCTAACGGATACATACAAAAAACACAGAACAATAAGTTACAAAACAATTAACAAGACAACTTAAAAGGAATAAAAGAGGGTCATATGCTGTATAACCAAACGAAGCTCAGTTCGAATATTAATCAGGTTCGTATCATCTTATTAATCAACTGTTGAAGTCCTTAATCGTAAACTATTTAAGGCTATGAGCCAGGCCATCTGATAGAGTGCTGAAGGGGTGTTAGCCACTCTACAATAAATTTGTTAGTAGTTATCCCATACTGTGATAATAGAAGTTCTGCAAGGAATTGTGAAATGTCGTTAGAGCCTGGGACATGGCGATCTTTACTTAAGGCAAGTCGGAACCAGAACTGGAGGCCTATGTCAAATCTCATCGTTCTACTGGAAGCGAAGATTTTTATTTTTGGTTTCGGTTTGCGGTTTATTTTAGAAATTCAAAGAAAATGCAGAGATTAAGCGCATAATTAATTGGGCTGGAAAGGTTAATCCTCTTTGTCTTTGTATATCTTTTCTTTACGCTGGAGTAATAGATAATGACTTGGATTTAGGAATCGGAGAATCATGTTCGAATTACAGTCAAATCCATTACATTGCACTTACGTGCTAATACCCTTGGGAAAGGTGTTAATCCTCTTCTTCTCCCACAAGCTATGGGTGGATAGCAGGACAGACCGGGTCCTATAGCTTTGGCTGGCAACTGGTCTACCGCAGAAAGTAATGACAACTTACTGCGGGAAAAAAATCTGCCTTGTCAGTCATGTATCGAAAGATGCGTGATTGCTTAAGTGTGTATCAGGCATGGCACATAACTGATTACGGTCTTATTACAATTAATATATAATTTTCCGGAACTTCCGTTTCATCATTTTTTGTCCTGTTAAAAAAAATGTGTACAAAATTCATTTTAATCTTTGAATTAATTATAATATCCATTAATTATCCAAACAATTTTAATATTAAAAATCGGAACTATTTATTCTGGAACAGAAATATCTCATGAAACAATAAACATTAAATTTTTTTTTTATTTTATTTGTTTTATTGTTTATAATTCAAGTAACCATTGTTATGTGAATTTATTTCGTCATAAATATACATTTTTATGATCATACAATATTTAATAATATCGGATCAAATATATTGAAATTAATTATGACTTTACATAACATTCTTAATGACTTTTAATTGATTTTGTAAAACAAATATCAAGTTTACTCTTATTTAAGGTTTTTGAATGTTAAACTAAAATTTAACATATTTAAAAAAAAAAAACTTTTAGAAAGAAAAACACCAAATTACTCATAAAAGATTAAATTTTATCATCACTATATTCATTATAATTAACGATATCACAGAAAGAATTATATGTACCAAATAATAGCTTTTGTTAAAAAAAATTGCAGTTTTAAAAAAAAATGGATGAAAACAGTCTGTTAAAAATTAAACATGAGACATTGTTAAAATTAACTTGGGAGAGACTTTCTCGCAATTGTAATAAGAAAGACGTGAAAAAAATGGGATTAAGAAATTAGTTTTTGAAAACGAGTAAAATTAAAATTACATTTCGATTAAGAAGCATCGTCAGAATTTAACAGACTTTTTCATTTGTTAGAAAGAAAAATACGCATTACGCAAAAATAAAGTATATTTGCTTTTATAAATAAAAATTTTATAAAAAGGAATATTACCCTTATGTGAAAAATGTTAATTAACTTTCAAATAACAAGATTATTTATCTTATTTCCTTATGAAAAGGATAGTGGAATTATACTTCAATTGTCCTTATCTTATATCTGAATATATATATATATATATATATATATATATATATATATATATATATATATATATATATATATATATAGATATAGATATAGATATATAGATATAGATATGAAAATATATAGAAAATAGGAAAGAACTGGTTAGGTAAATAATACAAAGTTCTTTAGTATTTTTGTTATTATTTTTTTAAAATAGTGCTCGATACAAAAGTAGAGCATAAATATAATTATTTATTTAAAAATGTGATTCCAACACGCTACATAAGAGGTCTCATATTTCAAAACAAGAGCCGAAAACTTCAATATAATTATTTGAATTAAATTGAGTTAAAGTAAGCTCTGTTCCATCTTCACGCGAATTTTTTTTTTTTTTTTTTTTTTTTTTGCGAATAACTTATTTCTGAAATTTACGTGCTTTAATAGTATATTCATAATTGAAATCAAAATTTCCATGGTAACAGCCAGGGTGAATTGTTTAAAATAGGTAGGGGTGTTTGGTGTTAATAATTTCTATCAGTATAGAGTTACTTTCATAGATGTCAAATCAGGGTAAGGTGGGGGTGTCTAAATTTAAAACGGAAGATATACACCTAGTCTGGTTTACGTGTCTATGGAGATTATTTTATTTTTTATTTTTTTATGAAAGGGATTTCTGTATATAAAAACTGCCGTAACATTTGTTTTTGACGACTTCATAAAAGGTTATCATTTTTTGTAGCGTATTTAAACTATTTATTTGGGCTTAGTATTAAACTAAGACAGAAATTCTTAGCTTTAATTGATAAACACTTTCCCATTAATAATAGTAATATATTTAATAAGAACACCCTAAAATTGAGTTACAGCTGCACTGAAAACCTAGATAGTATAATAAAAAACCACAATAGTAAAATCCTGAACAAACCCCCATGCATGAATATTATTAATAAAAACCCTACACTTAAATCAGACAATAACAGTGAAAAATTGTGTGATTGTAGAAACCCAGAAGACTGCCCATTAGAAAATAAATGCTGCCTCAAATCTGTGGTATACCAATGTACTATCTCATCCACTGAGAGTCCTAATACTAATATGATATACATTGGGTCCACGAAGAATGATTTTAAAGCCAGATGGAGGCAGCATAAGTGCTCTTTCAACATTATAAATAAAAGAAATCAGACTTCTCTATCTAAATATTTTTGGCATCTGAAGGAAATAAACAGGACACCTAAAGTAAAATGGAAAATTATAAATAGGACTAGAACTTGTAAAACTTGGGATAATCCATGCCCTTTGTGCCTCCATGAGAAACTGCACATTATTAAGTTTCTAAATAATAAAAATCTATTAAACAATAGACATGAGTTAACGGTTTTTTCCCGACATCATCAAATTTATGCACTGAATAATTAGCTAAAAACAAGCATACAATAAAATAACTTTTATAATGTATAACCGAAATAAATAGTTTAAATACCCTACAAAAAATGATAACCCTTTAGGAAGTCGTCAAAAAACAAATGTTACGGCAGTTTTTATATACACAAATCCCTTTCATAAAGAAATAAAATAAAAAAATCTCCATAGACACGTAAACCAGACTAGGCGGAAACATCTTCCGTTTTAAATTTAGACACCCCCACCTTTACCTGACTTGACATCTATGAAAGTAACTCTATACTGATACAAATCATTAACACCAAACACCCCTACCTATTTTAAACAATTCGCCCTGTCTGTTAACATGGAAATTTTGATTTCAATTATGAATATACTATTAAAATGTAAATTTCATAAATAAGTTATTCAAAAAAAAATTTCGCTTGAAGATGGAACAGAGCTTACTTTAACTCAATTTAATTCAAATAATTATATTGAAGTTTTCGGCTCATGTTTTGAAACATGGGACCTCTTATGTAGCGTGTTGGAAACATATTTTTAAATAAATAATTATATATATATATATATATATATATATATATATATATATATATATATATATGAATGAATTACCTCCCCACAAAAAAAATATGTCCTCCCAACATTCAAAACGCATGGCTCAGATAGTGCATACACCTGCAGATCTATTAGATTGGTGCAAAAATAATGACGTAATAACGTCAAAAAACAACATTATTACGTCATTATTTTTGCACCAATCTAATATTTTACGAGAAATGGCGTAATCGATAATAATGTCCACGATTTGCTGAATCCAAGTAATTCATGGCCAAACCTTTAATGGAAAAAGGTGTTGAAAATGACTTGTTCATAATTTTCCCAAGCACGTACAATACCAATGCCTACCAAGTTTTGTGATCCCTACCGATCCTATCATCAGGATATTTCAGCAGTTGGCAGCCATTTTTTGTATTTTCCTAATTTTTTAATAAGTATAAAACATAAGTTTCATAAATTGGAAAGCTATTTACCAATATTTTTCGCGAAATGCGTTCATCCCGATTAGCTATCTTCATGGAGTAAGATTAGGATTAAATCTCATTAGGGTTAAATCTCTTCCCCTACAAATACAGCAAGTAGCTATTAGGTTGGTGCCAAAATAATGACGTAATAATGTCGTTTTTTGACGTATTTTAACGTAAAAAAAACGACATTATTACGTCATTATTTTGGCACCAACCTAATAATTATTACACATATATGATTACATACATACATACATACATACATAAGATTAGGGTTAAATCTCAATTAGAGTTAAATCTCTTCCTCTATAAACGCAGCAAATGGCTAATTATTATACACAGCAGGTGTGCGTGCGTGTTTCTATAGCCGTTAAAATGGCATTACAGAGGGCTAAATTGATGGTGAGAATAATATGTACGAGATGTCATCTTAGTGCAATCTTTCAAGAGGTCAGGACCTGTCTGACTATTGAGAGTTTAGAACCTGTCTGACTATTAAAATACAGGCTTATATCTAAGGTTACTCTCTAACCAGTGCCACTGAGTGAAATATGCGAAACCACTTCAGCCACGAATCAGGAAACGTGTTATTATAAAAGACATTTACACCTACAACTATGTGTGTAAAGAAAATAACGCATTTAATAGATAGAGAATAAATATAATTTCTTTACATACATATACACTCACATATATATATATATATATATATATATATATATATATATATATATATATATATATATATATATATATATATATATATATACTCACTTTCTTTTTTATGTGTTTATTTTGAAAGGTTTTATCTTTAGGCACAGGGACTTTCCGATAAAGGACTTCGCCGTCGATCAAAACGTGTGAACTCTATAGGGAAGAAAATATTCGTAATGTCTACTTTCACGTCGGAGATGCCATTGTTAATTGACAATTTCAGGAATCCAGAATACTGTCTTTAAGAAGAGAAGATAAAAATAACAATTTGAAAGTAGAAAGTAAATAGACTAAATATATACATCTCTTTCTGTCACTCTTGGACGTTTCCATTTTCGATTAGTTAATGCACAAAACATGTAAGCCAGCTTCCTTTCGGGCACCGTTTTTATGGAGTAAATCCAAGTGAATCCTTACCACAACAATAAGCCACAAAAACTTTATTGAAATCCGGTTTCAGTGCGGCTTTCAGTAAAGACTTTAGAGATAATTTTATTGCTAGTGAAAATATATGACTTGAGTCAATCGGAAGCATTGTGAAATCTAACTTACTGTATTCTATAGAAACATGAATGCAAATATAGTGTATGTGTTAAATGTCAAAATCCAGTAAAACTATGCATTTTAAATGAATATACACTGATGGAAAATTGCAATTATAATACCCGAAATTACGATATAGATTTCTATAAGGTACGGGATATTCAGGTTTGGGCTTAGTAGTTGTTCTTTTAAGTTTTCAATACGTGCAGTACGTGTTTATGAGCATTAAAGACTGACGCATGTGGAGAAAGATACACCGCAGTGAATGATTCAGTTATCTAGCCATGAAAAAGCATGTGTTTTCCGGTTTTCGAGCCCTTTGTGAGATGTAGGATTCTGCAACCTGGAAAGTCTGGTTGCATATTTCAGTGAATTTTCGCTTATGTTTGAAATGACAAATCGGCATTAATTAACTGTTTTTAAGAGTGCTCAGTTGAGGATTCTTACACTCTAAGACTAGGTGCTGGACGGCTATGTCTTACAGACGACCATCGTATTTTAAAGGCAGCAGTGACAGTTCGAAAGGCAACCACAGCACAGATCAGAGTAAATTTGGTCCTAGAAGTATTAATACGGATTGTCATTTATTTCTAGCAGAATATGTGAGCGCAGATCCCTAGCTATAATTTCATTTACGCCACATACTATTTTGCACGACCGCAGTATTCGCGTGAGAGCAGCGATTAGCAATCTGTTGTAACCTAAAAAAAGTTACTGAATGAGGAATAACCAAAAAGGAGGTTGGAAATGAAATAGTAATCTTTATAACATCAACAAAATACAATACTCGCCAGCGGTGTGAACTAGGTAAACCTCTTCTAGTGGTGGACTACATATTACTAATACTTATAATACTGTCCAATGTATTTAGGATGATTGGGAAATACACATTAGTGTTCATAGATACGGTATATAATATAATCACAGCATGTTCGGTTTCAGAAAAAAATTATTCATTTATGTTTGATCTAGATCTGGATAGCAATATCTTGTAGAAGGTGTTCGTACTTATCACACAGACCCAAGCACAAATATCTTGCTTTGATGTTGTATAAGTCAGAAGTCTTGCTCGTCATTGGTATATGTGGCGGGAACTTTCGGCAGTGCCAGGAGCATTCATAATATTGCCCAAGCTGTTACTGTAATAAGAAGTAAGTGTGTTGTTCCCCTACCATGGGTAAATAGTGAACTCTAAACTGGGGTCAAAACACTATGAAAGTTTAGAAATATATTTTTACACTGAAGGTGCCAGCAATATATTTTCATTGCAAAATAATTACCAGCAATAAGTTTTTATAAATCAAAAAAAAAAAATGACCAGCATTAAATTTCGGCATTAAATGACCCATCAGTCAGTTATGTGCAATATATGATACACACTTAGGCAATCATGTATCATTCCATACATGACTGACGAGGCAGATTCTTTCCCGCAATAGGTTGCCATTTCTTTCTGAGGTAAACCATTTGCCATCCAAGGCTATAGAACCAGGTTTACCCATAGCTGGGGGAGAAGAAGAGAATTGATACCGTTCCCAAGGGTATTAGCATGTAAGTGAATGTAGTGACTGAAATTCGCACTCGTCTCTCCGATTCTTCAATCCGGGCCGCTAACCATTGCTCCACCGTGCCTCCGTAAATGTCCAATAAGGAGTTGAAATGCTGTTAAACAAACAAACGAATTTTTTTTCATATGAACCACTGCATTGAGGAACCAACTCCCAAGACGATGCTTCCCCTATCACTACATAATTAACATATTCAAGTATAGGGCTAAACGATATCTCCCCCACATACCCCCATAAACTGTGCCTCTTATTCTGTGACCCTCTACCTCGAGTGGCTCGCTATTTATCGATCCACCCACGAGGACCAAATGTAGCACAAGGCTCGGCAAAAAATATAGCCTTTGGACCCGCCTAGATGGGTTCAGGCCCTGTCTACCTCCCCGGTCGAAACCTTGCCCTTCGGCAAAGCTTCGTCCGAGTTCCTCTCTGCTAACGCAGAGAGTCCGACAGATGTCGCTTACAGTCAAAGACTGTATCACGACTCAGCTAGACTCCGAGGTCTGCTCTAGCCCGAGTGGCTCAGGGTGAATATCACAATAAAAATGGTTTTGAAATCATTTTTTATTCAACTTCATGATTGTTTTCGGTCTTAATTCGATTCACTTGAAGACCTTTAATATACCCAGGAGATTTCTCTGTCAATAAAGATATTAAAATAAAATATACACTTTTGATGGATTGATTGATATATCAACAATTTGTGGGCTATTTAAAGCCAAAATATAATTTGGAATAAAGCATTAAAATTTTGTGGTGACGCAAAAGATGTATTTACAGATTGAAGTCCTACCCAGTTTTTGTGTGAATAAGAGACTGTTTAATAATTATCCCGAGGGTATTGGCTCGCAGGCGAGCTGAGCAGAAATTCGAAACCGTCTCTCCGATTTTACATTCCGATACGTTTGTCATTACACAAACTGCTCATCCTCGAAAGATACAAAGGGAAAAGTAATATCCGATTGGAAAATCAAAACAACTTATCGAAAAAGTTGCGATGATTTCAAATCTCTAATAGTCCTCAATTTAAATGCTCTTGGCGCACCCACCAGTCTATTTATCGAAATATACATGCACTCAAACTTTTCTATACAGTATATAGTTATGGTTAATCTCACAGCGTATCCGCTAGTCTAGAGAGTGCGTACCGCACCAAGTGTCCCACTCTATGCATGTTATAAAATAAAAAAACTTTTGGCAAAAAAACTTTCTATTTATTAATCAGTATATATATATATATATATATATATATATCATTAGCTCGTTATTTCGTTCCTTTATATATGTGACGTCCCCCCGGTGTCGCTACGCCAAATGTGACGTCTGCCTGGCTGCGTCCGTCGTGCTATCTTGTCCTGTGACGACCAACTGGCTTGGTATTGGTCGCGGGACCAAATGTGACGTTCTAACCTTTTGGTGATTCGGATGGGAATCTGGTTAGATTCGGTATCAGCCTTGTCGTTCCCAGCTCGCCTCCAACGTCTGGTTACCGAAGTAACTGTTTTGATTTCTAGTCTAACCTACCCACGTTGTGATTTGATCTTAGGTAGACGAAATTAATCAGTCGCCGGGCCGTAATGCAAGTCGAGTTCGAACAAGGGTAATATCACACAAGTATATGCAAAAGAAAATAAAATAACTCGAAAAGTTCAAATGTGTTAAAAAAGGATAACAATATTTTATATCTGGTTGTGGAATAGAGGACTGCGTCTTTCTCCCAAACTTACTATATGGATTCGTGACACTTTGTGTTTGTTAGGCGAGTCTTATCATCTTAGGTTGTTTGTTCTTTAAGAAACTGGTTCTTGGTGTATCTTCAGGCGATATTCGAAAAATTTCTTTTGGTGGTATGAGTCTAAGTCGTTCTTCAAAAATAAATTGTTCTTGGCTAGAAGTTGAGGTCGTGATGCCTGGAATCTTTCAAGTCAGCTATCTGCGAGGCGGGTGCAACTCCAACTGCGAACTTCACTCAACTGCCTCTCAACTGGAACTCGAACTGGTACTCGAACTCGAACTGGAACTGAACTGGTTTTCACTCGTTGCGACTCTGCTTATAGGGACGCCGACCAAAATCGGAGTGGGCTTGTCGGGGTTTGATGTTCCTTGATAATTCTAAACCCACAATCCACTTCTTTGTTTTTGGTCAGGAAAATGTTATTTTACATTTTTGGAAGTATTTCTTCTTCCCACCTACTTCTGTTCTCATACTGGTATCTCACCATTCCCTCAGAGGGTGTCAACGGTTTCCCCTCTCTCTCTCACAGTGGCATCTCACAACTATCCCTTCAGGGAGGCGCAACATGCCTCCCCTCCTTCTTCACATGATTACTTCCGCCTAACGCTCATGCCACCATCCAGCCAATAGGCGCTCAGCGGCGTCGGTGTGGCCAGACTAGCCTCGGTTTAAAAAATCTTGCTCAAAGAAAAAAAAAAATTATCTTCCTTTTTTTTTCTTTTTCTTTCTTCCCTTTCTTCTGCCCGACAACAAACCTTAGACTCTTATCTTAACCGAATCACCTGGACTTTATCAATCGAGACTTTTAGCCAGCATGAAGTGGATGGTCATCTGATGAGATCGCATTCTGGTGTTAATTATTCCTGATAAAATAATTTTCTTATCATAGTCAGCTCCTGGCACAAAACAGATGCCTTTTTCAAAGATATTCGTAGATAGCCAATGGCTCAGTCTTTTGTTTTTGTAATTCTGCGGTTGATCCAACCGGACATTTTCTGCGACCCAATTAATTTTTTATCTATTCTGCCCTGTAGGTCACCTGAACGACCTGAAATTTTCCCCATTCGGTGCGCCGTCATGAATCAAATCAAATCCGACACATCCGCGACCTTACCTTTCTCGCTAATGAGAATAAAGCCTTTAGCATTTTTCTTTGTTAAAAAAGAATTACATCGCTTAGTGTCCTTTTCGTGGTGGCTTCTTATCACCTAAATTTAATTCTCGCCTTTCTTTTCTTCTTTCCTTCTAGCGACCTAAATAGTGTCACATATATATATATATATATATATATATATATATATATATATATATATTTGGGGCTGCATATTTAGGCATATACATAAATAAATAAATAGGTTCGTTTGTTAAAATCAATGAGCAATAAAATAAAATAGATATCTATTATAATTTCCCTACGCATGTCTATATTTATTTCTCTCTGTCTTTTTCTATCTATTTCAGCTTGTTCATATTTCTCTTCGTCTTTTCACATCTATCTATCTGATGATTATGATGATGCTGATGATAACGATGATGATTGTTCTGTGTATTTCACACACACACAATGATAATGAAGAAATTCAGGCGATTTAACGGCGGAGAAATGTCCAATCAACTATTTTGACCGCTAGTTTAATGGCAGTTTCTAATTCCGGTGTCTAGACAGGAATCTCATTTTTATTTTCCTCTAAATTTGCTTGTTTCCAATGCAACTTCATATAAGGTCCAGTCATCCATTATTCGAAAAGATTGTTCAGCTTGATCTGAATACGCACTCAAGATTCCGTTTCGAAACTCATGAAATAAGAATTTTAGGAAAAAAAAAATATAAGACACTAGCAAAAAGATACTGAAATGAATGGATAGTCAAATGAATAGAAATGAAGCACAATGGATCAGGGAGGTGAATTCCGATTAATTTTGCGCGAACGCTAATACCACAGGAAAGAGAAAATATTGAATGCGTACAACATCTAGTGATTGATAATAAAATTAATATAACCAATTATTTATTGAATTTTATCAAGTTCCGTGCATTCAATTCGTTTTTTTTATTTTTATTTTATTTAGAGAGATAGACAAGAGTCTCTGTCGCTTTATTTTATGTGCCCTGTTCAAGATGTTGGCAATAATAGTGTTTCCATATCTGACTGTCTCTTGTGGTACTAAACTAACGTTTGACTTTTTAAGCACCCATATTGGTGACCGCTCTACCATCCATTCAAACAGTAGAATAGTTTATGGTTCCATCTGCCACACCCCTTTCAATATGTACAGTCAAGTTTTAACGTTACGTAAATTGGGGACCTGAGTTCGAATTCCAGTCAGGTTCGTTAAATTACTCGCGAAAAGAAAAAAAAAACTTCGGGAATTGTATGAATCCTTCTCCTCCCCAAGCTATGGATTAAACAATAAGAATAAAAAAATAATTGTATTTCTTAAAAAAAAAATTAGTATAGCAATATTCACTCCTAAATTATTATTATTACAATCCAAAATATATCCCGGCTTTAAATAACCCACAGAGTGTTGATGCACCATTAAAAAAAAAAAATCAATCATCATCATGTCCTTATAGTATGTCCCTGAGATTTCGTGTGTATCTCTATACTTATTCAGACTTTGGGAAAAT
Source organism: Acanthosepion lycidas (assembly GCA_963932145.1). Lineage (NCBI taxonomy): Eukaryota > Metazoa > Mollusca > Cephalopoda > Sepiida > Sepiidae > Acanthosepion > Acanthosepion lycidas. The sequence goes on along the minus strand of OZ010582.1, from coordinate 85,265,902 downwards.
TATCTATCTATCTATCAAGCTAACTAGCTAGCAAGCTAACTTATCCACTAAGAATATATTTTAAATATATTATTAAGTTTTCCTGTATATGACTAAAAACTACATCTGGCAGCATGGCGTCTGATCGCGAGATTCGACGTTTTGAGGAGCGTTGAACCAACTCTTTATTGCTGTTGTTCCCAGGTTCACCCTGAATCCGAGTGGTAGCACCTGTAAGGGTCCCAGTTTTGGATAAATAGTGAACCCCCAAATATATAAAAATATATATTTATATGAAAAATACAATTTCAAAGCAAAATAACCAACTCTATATTTTATCATTGGCTCCTGAAATAAAAATTAATTCCAGTTGAGCTCTCTAGGGAGTAGGTATGGGTGACTATTATAGGTAATATAGCGAGACTCTTCGCATAGCGAATTGAGTCACTGTCAGTCACTGGGCATGTTTCTAAAAATAAACACGCTAAAAATCCACCAGCATCCCTGCCGTGCGCCGACGGCTTAGTGGTGGAATCTCCGACTTACACCAATTCAGTCGGGTTTCGATCCTAGCTAGAGGCGACCGAATGTCTAGCCACACTGATGAGCTGCGTAACAGTCTGTCTGTGGATGACATATATATATATAAAAAAGTGGTAAATATATATATTTTTAAATGAAAGATTCGAATATGATAGAATCAGGTAGAACTCAAAGTCTATGACAGAGTACGGATATGATAAAAAGCCTTAAAAACTAATATTCCATGGTCATAATTTATTCCATTGGAATAAATTATGACCATGGAATATTAGTGTTTAAGCCTTTTTATTTTTTATTTTATATATATATATATATATATATATATATATATATTTCTGTAGTTTACTGCTACCGGCGGGCAGAAATATTTCTTCTCCTGATGATGGCCATATAAATCTACAACCCAGTGTGTCTGAAGATTTTAATTTTTTAATATATTTTTTTATTGTTCAAAATATATATATATATATATATATATATATATATATATATATATATATATATATATATATATATATGTAAAGAATATAAATTGCAAAGAACTTTTCTTGCAATGTGGATTTCTTTTATTTTAAAATATATAAAAAATATAAAATTAAAATATATATTACACGCTATTTTCCAAGCAACAATATATATTTTAAAATAAAAAAAATCCACATTTCAAACAAAAGTGTTAGTGGGTTTATCTTCTTTTTAAAATATACACTTTTCTCTCATTGGAACAACTATAACCTCTTCCTTATATCATAAAATTATATATATATATATATATATATATATATATATATATATATATATATATATATATATATATATAATTTTTATTTATGTTGCATAACTTTAACAGCTACTGAATTTATGTATTACTCTCCCTTTAGTTTCGAATTAAATTGATATACATCTCTAATGTTTAACTTCGAAGTTATAGTTACAGAACTTTAACTTATTGACTCTATTGTTTGACCAGCAGGTTAAAATCAGTACGCCATTGAAGATTCATTAAAATTATGAACCTGCGCGTGTAGGACCTTTGTGAACTTCCTTTTAAATGTCATTAATAAAAAATGATAAAAATTATTTATCATGGATTGAGGTCAAAAAGAAATATATTGTAATGAATATGATTTTATTTCTGATATTTACATAATATACGAGACCATATCAAACATTGTCACCAAAATCTTACATATCTCTAAGTCTACCATTCGTCTTTGCTTTGAATATTGCTGCCAGATCTGGTCTGGTGGTTCTGCTATATATTTAAAAAGTTTCGATAAAATCCAAAGAAGAATCTGCAATGTTATCGGGCCTAGCTTGACATCTCATTCGGTTACTTTCCTAATGTAGCTTCTCTCTGCCTTTTCTATGAATATTTTCATGGTAATTGTCCTGATGAACTTTACTCTATATTATCAAAACTTTATGAATGTGTCATGGGTCCTTACCTATATCTACAGAATGAACTCTTCCTAACACGATGTATATTACGCTTCTCAAGAGAGAAGGACGAATCGAGTCGAGTTGATAGTAGTTCACTCAAAGCAGACTGACAGTCATACTAACACCTTCCACATCTTGTATTATTATTTCGTGTAATATACCTTCGTTATTTCTACTCTTGTGTTCGTGTTGTTCTTCCTTGGTCCTAACCAGGACCATAACAGAAGAACATGAAAATCTCGTTACAATCAAAGAAAAGAGTCTTTATGTAATATCAGTCATCCTATATGGCTGAGAATGCTAGACAATCTCCTCACAGATAAAGAAGACACTCGAGCCTGTAGGGATGCAAAAAATGATTATCTACATTTGGTGGAGATGCCGCATCGGTCACGTGGCCAGTTTCTGTTTGTTCACGGCAGCCTAACTGAGCGGTGGCTTTTTTAGCCTGCGCCAAGGGGCACAGGCGGAGACTAAATCTCTCTACTTCACCAAGTACTACAGGTTACAAGTGCATGGTGGCGTTTCCATTTGGGAATATATTTTCCCTAGATATACAAAGAAACTTCAGCTCAGTCCTCAATTTGGTTAAACCGAAGACTAGCTGTTTGTGCTTTGTGAAATATGTCCTCGCCTGGAACATAGTAGATGGGTCCTAAAGATGGCTTCTCCACAAACATATATAAATTTCTATTAGGTTGGTGCAAAAATAATGTCGTTTTCTCACATAGTAACATATGTGAGAAAACGATATTATTTTTGCACCAACCTAATATATTATATGTAAGGACCTTCTATTTTTGTTTTTCCTGACATTCTGCTTTGCCGCATAGATATATCCAATATATTTTTCACAGCGTGGGATTCGTGTATACATGAATATAGAGCTTTGCGTGTGTGTTTGTGGTATAAAAGTCTCTCTGAGAACAAAGAGTGAAGTTCCTTTTCCTTTCAGCCATTCCGTTCCGTCCGTGAAATACGGTGTTATTGTATCATTGTTCATAATAATGCCCATAATGGGGGAAATTTTAATCGGAGAATAAATGTTTCTGCCATAGCTCTTCTGTTACAAGGTAATAATGATAAGGTTCTAAAGAAGGACGTTGATATTACCATGGATTGAACATGTGAATGACGAGGAAGTTTTAAAGTAAAGTTCCCCAAAACACGCTTATGCTAAGAACCAAAAATAGACAGCTGCTATTTGTAGGGTGCATAATGAGGAAAAAGGGTTTGGAGGATTTAACACCCAATGGTTAGTGGCAAGAAGAACACAAGTGAAATGCGAGAAATTGCATAAGAGACTTGTGCAAATGAATGACATAAAATAGAATGGGATGTGTGCTAAAAAGACAAATATTTCTAAGAGGTACCAAGGACAGATCATTGTAGTAAGCCATGATCGTCCACGTCTTGAAGTAACACGGCATATAGCAGAAGCAGCAGCAGCAGCAGCAGCAGAAGAAGAAGAAGAAGAAGAGTTGAAGTAGTCTGGATCATTCATCTTTTCACTTAAGTATTCGGGAATCTCTTTTTATTTCAACATTTCAACCGTCAGTACGCAAGAAGGATTTTCCTTAGTTCGCCTACTATTCTCTTAATCATTTCTTTTGTGGGAGACGACGAAAAACTTCCACCCAGAACTGCCAGGTAATTACTAGGGCGGTACAGGTAAGCGACAATTTTTCTAGCAAACTTAGCTATAGATCCTATGTACGAATTCAACTTGGGGTCTGTAGGCGCACATGGCACGGAACCTCCCTGTGAGAACACCGGTCCCTGCAGGTAGACTGAATTTCAAGGACAGATAGTAAATCTCGATATTATCACGACTTACAACTCCAACCTAATCTATCCAAAATCTATTTACAGTCACGCGTGCAGAGAATATTAATGTCAATTTTGGGAAAACAGTATTTCTTAAAATTCTGTTTTATAATGTTATAATATGAAATTATAATATTAATAAAAGTTAATAATAATAATGCTAAAAAGCATAAGTATAAGCGGGAATATAGCGTATAATGTATATTAATATTAGGTTGGTGCAAAAATAATGCCGGTTTTGACGTTAAAAATTACGTCAAAACCGGCATTATTTTTGCACCAACCTAATCATCATCATAATAATAATATATTAAATATATGTAATATTATATAAATCTCTATTAATTATAACTATGTATTATATATAATTTTAATATATATATATATATATATATATATATATATATATATATATATATATATATATATATATATATATAATACGTAAAATATAATAAATACATATAATATATATATATATATATATATATATATATATATATATATATATATATATATATACAAATATAGATAAATAGACTCGTTTCATAAAACCCTCGAATTCTTGATTTGCCAATTATCAAATTAATCTCGAGGGAAAAAAAGGTTTTAAAAAAAGAAAGAGCTACAAACAAGAACTTCTGCCAAAAAAATCGCACAGATGCAGGTCTGAAGCCCAAAGAAAAAACCCCGATACGAGTAAATAACTAACTAACAAAAGAGCTCAATACAACTGTAGAGCAGACATAGATACACCTAGTGAGCCAGACAAACCTACCTAGGTTTCACCTAAACGGATCGTCAGGGAAAGTACGGCTAACGAGGCAAAGAGAAACGCATATTTATAGGCGATAGGAGATTTTGTGGTTCAATCCTCCTTTTAATTTAGCGGTAAAAACAAAAGTTGGCAAGATATTTTTTGTTTTATTAGAGCAACATTTCCCAAAAAAACTGAGTTACATAAAATATTCAATAAAAACAACGTAAAACTTAGTTATTGTTCCATGCCGAAAGTAGGGACTATAATAAATGGATTGAATAAGAAAAAAAACTAGAAATAATCCACGCAGTAATCCTCCTACTTGTAATTGTAGAAACAAAAACATCTGTCCATTACAGGGAAAATGTCAGCAAGAATGCGTGGTTTATCAAGTGAAAATTTACAAAAATAGCGAGGATACTAAGCCTAAAACATACATAGGTGCTACTCAGGATAAATTAAAAAAAAGATATTATGACCACACGAGTAGTTTTTAAAACGAAAAAATTAAACATAGTACCACGCTATCTACTTATGTATGGAAAACCAAACAAGAAGATAATATAGACCCCATCATTAAATGGGAAATATTTAAAAAATGCCCCAAATATAAAGCAGGCCATAAATTTTGTAAATTATGTGCAGAGGAGAAATTAACCATAGCTTTATTTGTTCAAGCTAATCAGCTATTAAACTCCAAAACTGAAATCCTTAACGTATGTAGACATAAAAAATCTTTGCTACTAAATTAGACGTTTTCCCGCTTATTTGTCATTCCACATTAATGTTTTTTCTCTCCCTCCCCCATTTTGGTTGAATAAATATTTACCCACCCACCCACCCACTTAGGTGTTGTATTTGTGGTTCTTTGGTCACGTGGTATAATTTTAGCTATCGCCTATAAATATTCTCTTTGCCTCGTTAGCCGTACTTTCCCTGACGATCCGTTTAGGTGAAACCTTGGTAGGTTTGTCTGGCTCACTAGGTGTATCTATCTATCTATCTATTTTATCTATCTATGTATCTATATATATATATATATATATATATATATATATATATATATATATATATATAATAAACAGACATATTATTATATGTACATATTACCTATGTAAAATTTTCAGATAGAGTGTATCTTTAAGAGAGCAATATGCGGAATAACTTTCGTTCAATAGACATTGAATTGTATGACTTATCTATAACTTCCCTGCCAACATGATAAATATTTATGAGTGTTCCTAAAATCAAGCCTATTGAAGAAGCAATAGCAATTTTGCTCTTGTATAGGAAAATTTGTTACATAATAAAATCCTTTCATTTGCCTGGATAAAGTCCCACAGAGGGTGAAACGCTTGGTCTAAGACAAGTTTTCCTTTTATCTTTCTTTATTCATATTATAATCACACACACACACACACACATTCATATATATATATATATATATATATATATATATATATATATATATATATATATATATACAGTGTAACCCGGATATAAGAGAGTTGTCGGGACAGTAGGACAAGTTTCTTATACCCGGGTTTCTCTTATATCCGGGTTTTGTCTAATTTATATACATTAACACAGGCTCTAATTTGGGACCAGATAAAATCTGTCTTATATCCGGGTCTCTTATATCCGGGTTACACTGTATATATATATATATATATATATATATATATATATATATATATAGAGAGAGAGAGAGAGAGACAAGGTGTAAATAAAAGTATATATATTTGAATATTATATATATATCTATACATATGCATATATATATATATATATATATATATATATATATATATATATATATATAGAGAGAGAGAGAGAGAGAATAATATATAATGAAATATATTTAATAAAATAGAAAAGTAAACAAGACAAATATATCTTACAAAATATGTAAAAATATATAAGGAAAATGAGAAAATGCAGGTGAGGTGCTAGGAAATGACATACTCTTATCTTATACACATACATACATACATACTTATATGTATATATGTGTTTGTATGTGTGTGTGTTCGTATGTGTGTGTGTAAGCGTGTAAATCGTTATATCGCTGCATATGTAATGAATGAAGATGATAATGCTGAAGAGTATATTATTAAAGAAGAAAAGTGAAAACAGTTAAAGCAATGAATAAATATACGTCAAAGAAAAACAGATTGGAAAAGGCTTAAAGAAAATGTTTGAAGAACATGAAGCAGTTAAAAAGCAAAATGATCGTTTTTGGCACTAATACGTACTTTCACTTTCACTTTCGCTTTTACTTTCTTCCCACACTTGTCTACATCCAATGCAATCATAACAAAACAATCTTTTTACACGTTCTCATACAACAAAGTGAAGTGATTACTTCTCTGACTCGACACTCCACAATTTTGTTCCTTTACTTCTAGATATTTGTATGTCTCTCTTTTGTACGAAAAAAAAAAGCTTCTTGATGATTAGTGCATGGCTGATTTTAAGCTAACTGCATAGGAAACACATATAGTCATGAAAGGAAAGAGTAGCAAGCATCTCTTACAGGCATGTCATAAGCCAGAGAATACTTTCTGGTAAATGATGAAGATGATAACAAGATGAAAATACACGCGTTCGCCAGATATTTACAAGATTTTAGAAGTACTGAAATGCTTTTAGTGGGAAGATTGCATTATATAATATTCACCAGAAGGAAATTTGCTTTTTAAATCATTCTTTTTTTTGGGGGGGGGATTTATTGTGTTTTAACACCTTATCAGAAGCTTGAACTGTAAATTCTATTCTAATAGGTTATTCACTCGCACCACTACCTTGTGGAACTCATTCCAGCCTCTTGGTTTTCTACCAACTAAAATCTACACACATTTTCTTGCGATGTTAATCATCTTCTGTCTCCTTATATCACGTTCTTTGTTGTTGTTGTTTTTTGTTCTTTCTACGTAGCAGCGTTTTCTCATTTTACTATAGTCTTAGTAACTCCTTTGCATCCTAGGGGCTTTATCACCTTGCCTGGACTGAAATGATCACCCGCAATCGGCATCATAGAATCCTTGTCTTTTAGCGTGTGGCGAAATATGTGCTTGGCAGGGGTACCAAGGATGAAGAACCCTGTTGTCCCTACTGTTTAGTTAATATCTGGAGGATATGAATTAAACAGTGATGACAACTGGATAGTGATTTAACATTCTAAGCCGCTGAATGAATGATTTAAAACATTTCCTCTAGACTAATTTTAAAAGAAATATTAGTGCTAGATATAAGTATTCAAGTTAAATAATGGCTAAGAATTAGAATAAAGATTCCTAAGATATGCCTATCCTGGATATTTTCAAAATAGGCGCAAGTTCTTCATTCACTCATTAACACTCCTGTGATCAATTTTGTACTAATTCATTTTGGAAAAGTAAGGCATATAACTTCTTCCTCGGAGCTGGGTAGAAAGAACACTCATTTAGCCTACTAGCAGAAGTCTTTTCTTTCCTTTTATATGACATATTCTCTCAGGACGTAAGCGATCATAGCTCCTTCTCTCTGCTTCCTCCCCTAGACTACGTTCTGTCATCCACTTGCTTAAGTCCGCAAGTCATTGTTTTCTCTTCTCTCTATTTCCCTCTATTCAACCCATGAGTATCAGATTCTCAAGGCCATCCTTCCTCATTATGTATCCCAGAAACTTCAGCTGCCTCTTCCTAATATTAAATACAAGCCTCCTCCTTGTTTGCAACCTAAGAGCTCATAGTTACTCACACGATCGGCCCATGATATCATTAGCATCCTTCTGGAGAAACACATCTCTGTCCTCGAGTCTCTTCTTCATCTTTGAGGAAATTGCCCAACATTCGCTGCAATAAAGAAAGACAGATGTAACGTAACAGTCCAATATTCTTTTCTTTGTTACCAAACATATCCTCCTGTCTCTCAGTGCTCTGCCCAACTTTTGGAATGTTTCCTTGGCCATCCCAATACGCGTAGAGGTCTCAGTGTCGCAATTACCGTCCTCTGTCAAGACGCTTCCCAGGTATTTAAACTTCTGCGTCTGCTTGATTCTAATGTTCCCGACCATCAGATCACATTTCGGGCTCATCCTCTTACTGACGACCGTGAACTCCTTTTTCTTTTAGTTTATGCTTAGTCTCTTCTTCACACTCTCCGTCGCTTCCTTCTGTAGGAGATTTTATAATTTCATGTCCGTGTCTGCTATCAATACTGTGCCATCTGCGTATCTTGTGTTGTTAAGATTGCGGCCGCTAATGCTAAATCCCTAATACTCTTAGGGTTGCCTTGCATTTTATGTTATACAGGTCGGGTTAGAAGACGCATCCTTGCCATATGCCCCTTTCTAATTTTGTCTAATTCATTGAAATTGTTCTCTATGTGCATGCATATTTTTGCTGCCAGCATAGGTTCTTCAGTATTCTGACATCTTTCTCGAATATATCAAGAAGTTCCATCAGATCCTTGTGGCGTACTTTCTCGAAGGCCTTTGCGTAATCTTTGAGACATAGTTACACGTACATTGGCATCTCTATGGCTCTTTCTGATAACATTCTGATCATGAATATCACGATCCTTGTTCCAGTCTTTAACGAAACCGTTTGTTTTCTTAGGCATAGCTACAAAGATACATCTGCTAAGTTCTTCCGGTATATCTCTGCCGTTGTAGACTTCATTTCTTATTTCGGTGATCTTGTCTATACCAAAGTCATCTAAGGCTGTCAGCATTTCCATTATAATTCCCTCTGGTCCATCTGCCTTGTTTCTGTTCAATTTCGCCATTGAGGCTTTTACTTTGGTCTTCAGAATTCCAGGAATGTCGGTAGTTCTGTGTATTGCTGATTGTTCTCTTGCGTCGTGCAAGAGTTTCTCCAATATACTCGTTTCAGCGTTGAAGATTTTTTTTTCCTTTTCTAATATAAGAATTACAAATCTCAAATCAAAACCAGAGAGAAGACAACGAAAAACTCACGCTGCCACCTTTCCTTATGTCCATATCTAATAATAATTTCTTCTTTCGAGAGATAGGATCGACAGAAGAAACTTCGCATTAAAATATCCGTGTCAATCACGAAACATCTTTTTCTTTCCTTCAAACTATCTCTCTTTCTCTAACTCTGTCTGTGTCGCAGTCTTTCTCTCGCTCAAACTCTCTGTTTGACTTGCTGTCTCTCACTTTCGCTCTCTCTCTCTCTCTATCTATCTATCTATCTATCTATCTATATATATATATATATATATATATATATATATATATATATATATATATATATATATATTAAAGAAAAACAGACCATTTTAAGGTACCATTATAATAATTTATTTCACCAGAGCACTTTTCAAGGACTCCGGATCATCAGATAGCACAAAAATGGAAACGAAAAAATGAAATTAAAATTGATGGGTAATGTTAGTTTTTGTAATTTAACAGAGAGTGTAATAAGGAGTGGGTTAGAGAGACATTGTAAAGATTAGAGAGGGTTTAATTTAATATTTTTCTCAATCAAACTTAGTATTGGGTGAGGAGAAATGACCAGACCTTGACCTATTCAAACGGTTAACTTAACGGAAGTTAAAACATTTAAAACAATAACTTGAACTTGAAAAAAACAGAAGTCAAAATGGCAACAAGTGAAAGAAAAGAGGAGAAAAAAAAAGAAAGAAAAACTAAGGAGTGGGTGTGTAATGTGGAAAAAAAAAGAAGAAAAGGACAGATAATTACGACATTGTTCACGTTTGCGCATCCGTGTACACGGTGGAATGCGTGCAAATGCACACATGCACACATACACTATGCACCAATAATAAGTGCATATAAAAAAGAAAAATCGAGAAGTATGAGCAGTCAACTGTTGATACCCACTGCAGAGTGGACGGACGGGTCCGTCTACGCAACTGTGGAGTCTGGATGCTGAAGGTAACATCAATCAGCGACAAACCTTTAAATTCTATTATATATTTGAAGCTAACATATTTAGTTATATATTAATATATATATATATTAGTTTGGTGCAAAAATAATTTCGTTTTCTAACATATGTTACTATGTGAGAAAACGAAATTATTTCACCAACCTAATATATATACATATATATATATATATATATATATATATATATATATATATATATATATATATATATATATATATATATATATATATATATCATACAAAGTAATAATTTGTAGAGAAAATTTCAGCGAGGATATTAATCCAAAGAGACCTCAATGTAAATAACAGCAATAATAATAATAATAATAATAATAATAATAATAATAATAATTATTATTATTATTATTATTATTATTATTATATAATAATAATAATGTCAAGAAATTCTTAAAAATCCATCTCGTTTATAATTTACTTTTTGAACATATTTTAATTATTCAAAATAACTTTTTAAAAATCCTTCGTTCTGAAAAGATGAATATTTAAATAGATTCACGAAATAAATTATAACCGAGATAAATTTTAAGGATTTTTTGACCATATATATATATATATATGTATATATATATATATATATATATATATATATATATATATATATATATATGGTATAAAATGGAAAAAAAATCTTAGATTTTCCGACGCGTTTCGTCTTCCGACTTTTTCCAGGCAAAAATGAAATCGAAATGTTTTTGTTGTTATAGTTACATTAAAAAAATCTAAATTTAAAAAGATAGACGCTTCTGACTAAGCTTTTCTTTTCTGGTTAATGTAAATTACCTTTATAGTAAGGGATTTTTTACAATTATCATTTTATACCGATCTGTCTTGTCCACAGAATTGATCTTGAAATTTAACTATATATATATATATATATATATATATATATATATATATATATATATATATATATATATATATATATATATGTATGCAGTGTTGCACAGTGAGTGCTGATGTTAATGAAATAGTGCTTGATGTATTATAATAACAGCTATAATTTATATTTTCCTCACTGGCAGTACAACTCTGGGTTTCATGCAAAATTCAGTTCTCATATACTATTTGCATTGTGAATAAATCTTTTGATTTCTACTACCGCTGATGAAAAAATGTATATTTAATAATATTTTTACTAATATTTTTTTTTATATGTGTCTGTGCGTGTTTGTGTGTGCGTGTGTACACGCGAAGGTGTGAGCACCAGGTTATTTGAAGCGTAACATTCAGCTGACCAGAAATGCAAGACGAACTAAGCTAATATTACGCAGCATATAGCGAATTTTCTCTTAGTCTTTTATATGTATCGAGGGCATTAACATGACAGATTTCAGTATGACGCGGGAAATGAAAAGGCGCGTTGTGCTTGTGGCAATAGCTGCCATTCACAGCGATTCAGAGGAAGCCAACTTATTGAAGGTGGACAGCTGTCCCGGAAGAAAGACAGGTGCCTACGCGAGCACCTTGGAGATACAAATGGCGATGCACACACAGTTCACGTCATCTGTTATGGTAACGGGCGTTATGGGCAACGACGTTCATAACATGCACTAAGCCCTCTTCTGACAAGAGATGGTAGATACGGTGATAAAGGCGTTGATCTAATGTCTTACCTGTTCCTATAAGAAGCTGACTCCTTTGGTTAACGTGATTATTGAATGTTTAGTTGTACCACGCAAAAATGTGCCCCCCCCCATGATCACCTTATTTTAATCCTCTGGGTAACGACTTCTTTATGGAGATCAGCCATTGATCCGAAAATAACGAGGAATTATTGAAGGATATCTATGTGCTTGTGATGAACCTCATGATTGAAAATCGATCGATCCAGTCAGGGAATTGCTTGCCCTGTGCATCAAGATCATTCTCTTTGCTGAGGGTAGTTTTGTTTTTAGTTTTATTGATACAATTAAAAAAGTTTAATATTGATACAATTATATTTGTAAATCTATTCATAGGTAGATCTAAAGGTATATTTTCGGGTAATAGCAACATGAACATAATACTCCATTATATGAGATTTCAGTTAAATTAAAATTCAGTACAATTTGTACGCACGCACGCACGCACACACACATACACACACACATACACACACGCACATGCACACACATACACACAAACACATACACATAGCTGATGTATCCTCAAGGTCATTCTGCCGTACAGCTTCCATCGTTGCGTCAGTGCGCACAGAGCGCTGAGGACCTCTTCCGGAAAGATCGCCGACTGATCCAGTTCTTTGAAACCGATCGATTATGTGCCGAATAATGTTATCGTGAGGAGATACACTGACATTAAAATATTAACGTTCTTTTCTCTAAGTTTGAATCATTGGTATTTCATCGGAAATAAAAACCACAAAACTTACTGGACATCTTACGTAACCATTTAATCTCCATCATATATATATATATATATATATATATATATATATATGTGTGTGTGTGTGTGTGTGTGTGTGTGTGTGTGTGTGTGTGTGTGTGTGTGTGTGTAAAAAATATAGAAAATAGGAAAGAACTCGTTAGGTAAATAATCCAAAGTTCTTTAGTATTTTTGTTATTATTTTTAAAAAATAGTGCTCGATACAAACGTAGAGCATAAATTAAAATTTAAAATTTAAGATATAACTAAATATATATCGGTAAAAGAACAATTTGAATAAAGTTTTCCTTTTGACTATATATATATATATATATATATATATATATATATATATATATATATATATATATATATATATATATATATATATATATATATATATATATATATATATATATATATATATAAGGTTGGTGCAAAAATAATGTCGTTTTCTCGCATATGTTACTATGTGAGAAAACGATATTATTTTATAGAAAATATTCGTCCCCCGACTGGAATCGAACCTGTATCCTATACGGAACCGTTTCGGCCACAAATAGCACAGATATAATAAAACTTAAACAGTAAGACATTTTGATTGAATTTAACAAAACGTATTTTTTTTTATATATATATATATATATATATATATATATATATATATATATATATATATATATATATATATATATATATATATATATATATATATATATATATATATATATATATATATATATATATATATATATATATATATATATATATATATATATATATATATATATATATATATATATATATTATTAAAAATTATGACATAAATATGTTACAAAATCACTACAAAAATAGCCATTTTCTTTCAAAACTTCCGATGTCTTATCAAGTAATGATGTTGAATGTAGAATAAATGGTTTTAAATGTTGCAAATTAATTTACTATCCTTCGCAAGGAGAAAACGCTGCTACATAAGCTAGAATGACCAATCAAAACACAAGTATAAGAAAATTCAAAGACAAAAGTAAGGTTATAATAGCTATTAAAAGTTTTAAAGTTGGTGTTATACTAAAATAAAATTTATTCTAACCAATAAATATTAAATTATATGATAAAAATTTGATATTAAAATTAAAAGTAAAAAATTACCAATTTTAAAATTTAAATTTAATCTCTATTAAGTTTAAAATTATAAAATTACTGAGGAAAAAAATATATATGTTATTCAAATTACTTTTTTTATTGAAATTACGTTAAAATAGACGCTAATATCGGCTGGTCTTTCTGACAAAATGTATACATTTTAATTCAAAGCGTGTGAGTGGGGTGCTAAACTCTCGCGTAAAACAATGCACACTCAGATTATAATACATAGGCACCCAGACATATTTATATATATATACACACAAAAAAAGTGACGAGACAGGAAACATCTCTACGGCCCTTTAAATAAAAAAACCAATATATATATATATATATATATATATATATATATATATATATATATATATATATATAATATATATATATATATATATATATATATATATATATATATATAGTTGGATTGCTGTGAGTTTGTGACATTGGATTTCACGCTATTTGCGACCGTCAGACAAACTGATTAATTTTAAAATTTTGGATTTATATATGGTTGCGTATATCGGTGTTTTTATGGAATTGGGAGGAAAAATAGTCGCCGGAAAGCCATTCATACGTACGCAGACATACATACACGCACGTACACTCATTGCAACTCAAACAGACATAAACATATATGAACACTATGCGACTGGGCGTATTGGCGCATACATGTGTCTTTGCATACCTACACCGTCCAACATTGAATACAGCGACTAAAATAAACAGGATATAATCAACTATATATATAGACACACACACACACACACATATATATATATATATATATATATATATATATATATGAAGAAATATAGTTTAAAGGAATGCTATATTTATAAAAAGTGCTCAATATCAGAGATAGAGCGTATGTAAATATAAAAGTGTACATTGAAGTCAACACTCAATGACAGGCTGTTTCATGCTTAAACGCAATCGTCAACCCATCTGACGAACACTTCAGTGCTCACTTTATATATATATATATATATATATATATATATATATATATATATATATATATACATATATATATATATATATATATATATATATATATTAATTCAATGAGAAACCATGGAAAATTGGACATGTATGTGTATGTGTGAGTGTGTATACACATGTATGTGTATGTGTGAGTGTGTATACTGGTTCCATGTAGCTTGGGAAGTATGTGTGTGTATGTGCGTGTGTGTATGTGTGTGTGTGTGTATGTGTGTGTATGTACTGATTTCTTGTGGTGGGATGGTGTGTATGTGCGTATGTATGTGTATGCGTGTATATGTACAAATGAGTTTACTAATTCCTCATAATAAAACAGTATATGTATAGAGGGAGAATATACGTACGCATATATACAGGCATACTGACAGAAACACACAAAAATGGAAACAGATCCAAGAACACATAGGGGTCAGTAAAACATAAAAAGATAAAATGCTGATAAGTAATTCATCATTTCGGTTGGACCAACCTTAATTGTTTTATGACCCTTCGCGCAGAACTCTTCATTGCCAATTCAAGAAAGAAATTCGGATTACAAACACAGAAAATGTCTCATATCGAGAATATTTAACATTGAAAAACAAAAGAAAAAATTAATTATTTTTAATAATATGTGGAAATCTCCGCTGTTACCTGAAGATGGTCACGAGACCAGAAACACGTGTAGTGTAACATTATGTAAAACAAAGCATAATATTTTTTTCTAAATAAATCCACATTACAACCAAAAACGTTTACGGCACCTCTCTTCTCTTCTTTTTAATATACATACTTTTCTCTCGTTGGAACCACTACAACCTCTTTCTTTATATATATATATATATATATATATATATATATATATATATATATATATATATTGTGTGCGTATGTTCGATAAAACTGAAAGATTGATAGAAGTCCGACTGTGTAAACAGATTAGTAGATAGTTAATTCACAACATTGATAACTTATTTGCTCTTATCGTATTGTTCTGAGTGAGATATAACAAATGAAAATGGCACACAAAATAGTATTTACATATTTTTTTTTAAATTTATTCCTTTAACAATCATGAATGTACTCCATTGTACATTTTCTGTCGTCTGCGTTTGGTCGACTATATTTTCAATGTGATGAGTTTCTCTCTCCACTGTTTGTTTCCACCTTTCCAATATAATTGATTTTTACACAATAGGGCAGATTCAGGTTTCACCGTCTTTAGAAACTCAATATTGCACTCGGTGTGTAAGCGGCGGCGGGGTGGTTGTTATGTGATAAGAAGGGATACCAAGAATTAGATTCGTAGCTTTTACCACTTTACAAGCAATTAGTTTTAAATATCGACTGAAAAATATACAGAAATACCTGAATGGAAAATGTATTCAAGCCAGAATTTTAATTATGTATCACCAAAAGTAAAATATTCTGTTTATTTTAATGTATTCTATAAGTAAAATTGTGTAAAAATAATTGTAATGTTTACAAAAAAAGGCTATTCAATGAATAACATTTGTTAGATCATTTGTTAATTAGTAAAATAATAGATAAAAGTATGTATAACACCATAATACCGCTGGACACAAATTATAAAATAAACTTTACATTGTTTACTGAATATCACACTAACACTACAGCTCTGCATAAGATATTACATCATAATATAGCGAAAATGTTCAGTATAATTTCCCTTTGACGTAAATGAATATTTTATTTGATACTATATACAATTTATAAAGCTTCATTAATCAGTTTTATAAAGCTGTGCTTTAAGTCCTTCACTGATCAGAGGAAAGAACTCCCAACGTTACGATTTTGAACCTAAACCTAATCTTTTAAATTCGTTTCGTCAAAAAACGCTAATGATTTGTAAAAAAAAAAAATGTGTATCTTTATTTATCATGTAAAACCCCACTTACCAAATTGTGTGCTATACCACGGTTCGAAAATCGACCTGCTCTATTACACAAATGCGCCAATACGCATGAATCCATATAAACACTTACCTTCCAACATATAAACATATATTCCTCACTTTAAACGTTAATTTTAGTGGATAATCACATTTGAGGAGACGCTATGTCTATTTTTTTTTACTGTATTTTATTTTCAACAGGCCTAAATATTCACGAAGTCTATTTAATGTAAAATGCGCACTCCTTCAGTATTCGAATACGCGTCCAACCTTGCAGGAGAAACCGTCGATAGATCCCACCTACTTTTAACCGATTCGTTCAGGAAGATTGTCGACGATTAAGCAAGATTTTATACTGTCTTTAAGCACAACCTTATTGTTGAGATTCCCGAAAGATAAGTTTTGTATCAGAAACATAAATGAAACAATTTCCAAATAATTAATGGATTTTCATGTAGTAATCCAAAATATATTTTTATCGCTTTAAAAGTTATTTTTAGTGATGGCTATATTTGAGTAGACACATCGTTTACTTTTTAAACAAAATTATATTTTCTTGTACCGGCCTAAATATTCGAGATTTTTGAGATGTTTATTAGTTGCTCTAGGCCGGTATTTTGGGTGTCATTGTCGGCCATTATACCGTAAATCCTACGTGCTAGGGAATAGAGGGCAGATTTTAGAGAGATGTTTTCGGGTGATGGCTCTCGAAATGATGATATTATTGGGGTTGTGTAAGTTAGATATCTGTGATTATGCGTTTTTTTTTTTGTGTTTTTTTTTTGGTGTTTTTTTTTTTGGTGTTTTTTTTTATTTCTCATGAGTATATCGAAAAATGTCAGTTGGTTAAAATTACATTCATGGGTGAATTTGATCTTCGGTGTAAATTTTTGAGGAGAGTGTGAAATTGCTTAATTGCACACATTGGTTATATATATATATATATATATATATATATATATATATATATATATATATCATTGCAAATAATGGAAAATAGATAAATGAATAAAATGTAATTTCCCTTTATTTTTTGAAAATAAAATAGATAACGTATCGCCCTGTTCACACTCCTCCCAGCCTTTTGAAACATCGAAGTGGGATGAACATACTATAATATAAAGATATAAATGTTCAGATAAAAACAAGTCTTCGTGTAGAAACCTTGCATATATATATATATATATATATATATATATATATATATATATATATTAACCAATGTGTGCAATTAAGCAATGTGTGCAATTAAGCAATATATATATATATATATATATATATATATATATATATATATATATATATATATATATATATCTGAAGAGAGAGAAAGAGGGAGAAAAGATAGGTATATTTTTTTTTATGTTGTTTGATTCTCATTGGGTAATCATGCTTCATGGGTATTCGACTTGTGAAACAAACTTTAGTATAATCTGGAGCCTTACGAATTGCAAGAAAAATGACGCGTCCATTCGAAGTTCCAAGAAGTTAACGGATTCCAAGCCTAACTGAAAAAAATAAATATTCCATTATGTATGTAAGAGTATAATAATTCTAGTTTCTATTTGTAGAATATGAACCAGAACAATTATCATGAAAGTATTTGTAGAAAATACACAAGGAATCTACATTACATCGGTTTGAAAGTGACTGGAGCCGAGAGATCAGGTCAGAACTAATGTAGATTATTCTTTGGATTTTATCAAGAAATTCTGAATGTATATGTTGTAACCTAGGGAATGTTACTGAATAGAATAGCCACACGGAGGTTGGTAATGAACGATAATACTTAAGATACGCCGGCGGCGCATAGAAGAAGTAGTCAGCTGCTAGAAATGAGTTAAGTGAATTCCGCAATGAATCTTCAAATGCAAGATATCTACCTACCGCCCCACGCGGTCAGATGTGGCACAGGACTGAATTTAATATGGGGTATCCAATCCCGTAGACTTAGTCAAAAATTCCTCGTAAACCTCGTATACAACCGGGTTGGGGAGCTGTTTTCCAAGATGAGTCTCTGCCCTTCGACAAAGCATCGTCTGGGGTTCCTCTCCGTCAGTAGTCAGAGAGTTTGACCAGCATAGCTGGAGACGAATCTCTAAATGCTGGATATTTACTAAGCGCCCCATGCGGCAATATGTGGCAAAAGGCCGAATTTAATGTGGGGTATCCGAGCCCGTAGGCTCGGCTAAAAATTCCTCGTAGACCCCGTGTAAAACAGGATCGGGTAGCTGTTTCCTGAGACGAGACTCTACCCTTCGACATAGCCTCGTCTGAAGATGCTCTCATTTATTATTTATGTGAATGGAGGCATACCCATTATCGTCCGTAGATATGCTACAACAATATAGCAGGAACACCAGACCAGACCAGACGTGGCATCAGAAAGAATTTTGTCTATAGGTATGTCGATAAGTACAAATTCGAATGATGAAGGAGACAATTCAACACAATAGATATCTATTCATTTTTCAAAGTAATATCTACTTTAATACATCATGCATATTAATTAGAGTCATCGAACATTATCTCTGAAAATTCAGCAAAATACGTGTCAGACTACGGACTTATTGATCACATTGATATATCTCCTAAGATTTTTTTGATTCGATTGCCAGATGAATAAGCACGCACATCAACGTATTGTATTTAGAACATGAATTCATTGATGACATTATAAGTAGTATTTTCTTCAAATACACGCATATCACAGACAAAGAACTCTCTTTTTCCTTTGTTTATTTTTTCTTTTTTATTTTTCGTTCTCTCTCTCTCTCTCTCTCTTTCTCTCTCTCTCTTTCTCTCTCGCTTGTTTTCCATAGGATTTTATTCTGTCAGAGATGCAGACAAGTCAACAACTCTTGCGCCCACTTACGATAAACGGTGTTATATGTTGAGTTCTATATTTTTATTCATTTAACAATCAACAGACTGGCACCTTTGTGCAGAGGTAACGTTTTTAGGACGTTGTCGTGGCTTCAAACCTGTTTACTGAACGCGCATGCATTTAATGCACACCCACGCCTCAGCCTGGATACTTAGAAAACATCAGTAGCTTTTATGCTTTCATTGCTATCATTTTGAATCCGACGTATCGAATAAATTCTCCATTTCTGCAAATTGGCAATAAGCGAGAATGTACAGAATTTATTCTTTTGCAATTTTATTGCAAGTAAAACAGAATATTATGAAGCGGCATATATATATATATATATATATATATATATATATGCAGAAAGAGTGTATATACTGCTTTTTTCCCTACATATGTATAGCTGTGTAAGGATTGGCGAATGAAATGAAATTTTCTACTTTACAATTCTTAGCAAGAATTTGTAGAAACGGTTGCAGAAAATATCAGCCAAACAGAATGGCGCGGAAAGACATAACGACGCCACGTTAACTACACCGTACAACACATATATATATATATATATATATATATATATATATATATATATATATATATATATATATACACAGTATAACCCGGATATAAGACACCCTGATATAAAAGAAACCCGGATATAAGAGAGATTTTTCTCTGCTCCCAAATTAGAGCCATACTTACCTAAACAAAATAGAACAAACCCGGATATTAAAGAAACCCGGATATGAGATAAACCCTGATATAAGATAAACCCGGATATAAGAGACTCTTTCTCCGGTCCCGATAACTCTCTTATATCCTGGTTACACTGTATATATATATATATATATATATATATATATAAAGAAATATAGTCTTAAGGTATGCTATATTTATGGAATAAGGTGCTCAATATCAGAGATAGAAGGTGTGTAAATATAAAAGTGATCATAGAAGTCAACACTTAGAGGCGACAGTCTGTTTCATGCTAGATGCAATCGTCAGGCCACATATGCTGTTATTTTTCTCGGCTATTTATATATATAATAAATATAAATAAATATAATATAATAAATAAATATAATAAATAAACAAACCAATCCCAAATAAAGATAATCAATTAAAAACTGTTCCCGCCAAAATAATACTTAGAATGAACTACAACAATCAACCCCAAAATTGAACAAATAGATTTAATTAAATTCTCAAACCAAAACAAAACTGTTAAATAAGTGATATAAACAAATTTTTACTCCGTTAATAAATAAATAAATGAATAAATAAAATAAGAAACAAAAAAATAAAACATAACAACAAGCAATATAATTTGACCCAAATAAATAAACAAACGACTTCCTGTAAAATAACCGCCATAATAGAATACCCACAATGCACCACTAACCCGTATATATATAAATAGCCGAGAAAAATAACAGCATATGTGGCCTGACGATTGCATATAGCATGAAACAGACTGTCGCCTCTAAGTGTTGACTTCTATGTTCACTTTTATATATATATATATATATATATATATATATATATATATATATATATATATATATATATACTTCGAGCGATGACATTTTCTTTTGTACTTTAGTAAAAGAAATCTAATTTTTTTTAAGAAACTCCGATTTTAAAAGTTTCTTTTAGCGGCTTAACATTTGTAGCTTACAACATAAATAAAAATAAATTATAAAAAAGTCAAATATGAGAAATGAATAAAACATAAAAATATCCATATGCAAAATATAAATGTAGTTAATATATAAATATAGATTCAAAGTAGGTCTCGATTGCCCATGTTGCCAATTAAGTTATAGCACACTCGAAATAATAAAGGAGGAGATATGATCCCTGTGTAAATTTCAGGGATGAGGAAATATCTTTATTTTGTTTACTATTAACTAGTACTTTTGTTAATTACCAAGTCCTTCTTCACGGATAGGTCCGTGAAGATAGTCGTTAATAGCTAGTCCTCCGATCTCGAAGCGATCAAAGGAGGTGTTCAGCATTGTTCGTTTCTCGGTTAAAGCCTTTTTTTTTCTTTACATAAATGATCTGCCTAAGTTTACACCGATCATTTGTGAGTATCTTTGATGAAGACAACGGTATATGGGTGCACATCTGAAACTCTAGATGACCAGAAGTTGGTAGCCGATCTCTCCTCTGACCGAGCTTTAACAGTTCAATATAGGGTAAAATGGCTGGTCGAATTCGCCCGAGATACAAACTAGCGAACCCTGGCTTTTTAATCGCGATGAACAGATGTTCCCTCAACGAGGCCCGTGACTTGGGGGCCTATTAAGACAAACTCAAACCAAACTTACATACGATCTATCCCTAAAGATGTTGGAAAATTGTCGGTACGCTGCGCCGCTCTAGTAAATGCCAGATTTCTCCTCGTATCCTCTGCTTTTACAAGAGCCAAATCAGGGGAAAATGTAGGACTGTAACCATATAAGAGCAGGAGGTGCCAAGAGTTCAATTTCCATACTACATAGAATTCAAATGCATTTCCGCATCACACGCACACACACACACGTAAATATATGTGTGTGTCTGTGTGTAAAATTTAAGATATAACTAAATATATATCGGTAAAAGAACAATTTGAATAAAGTTTTCCTTTTGACTTTTTATATATATATATATATATATATATATATATATATATATATATATATTAGGTTGGTGCAAAAATAATGTCGTTTTCTCGCATATGTTACTATGTGAGAAAACGATATTATTTTATAGAAAATATTCGTCCCCCGACCGGAATCGAACCTGTATCCTATACGGAACCGTTTCGGCCACAAATAGCACAGATATAATAAAACTTAAACAGTAAGGCATTTTGACTGAATTTAACAAAACGTAATTTTATATATATATATATATATATATATATATATATATATATATATATATATATATATATATATATATATATATATATATATATATATATATATATATATATATATATATATATATATATATATATATATATATACAAGTGTACACACATATGTAAAGATAGATAATTAACAGATTGAAACAACCATATAGATAGATAGATGATATATGCCAAATCAAGTTGAACAAATAAAAGTTAACAGTCAGAATATCTCGACATTTGCAGAATACAAATGAAGCAGAAACAAGATTAAACCAAGCAAATCTAATTTTGAATATATCGCCTGATTTTTATTGTTCTACGCTATCAAAATAGAAGATACACCGTTTTTCTTACTTGTAAACCATGAGAGCTAATTTTCTACACATGGCCCTTTATTCTTCATTGCAATTCAACATAATAACTTTTTTTTAATATTTTTGCGTCTTTTGCAAACGTATCCAAGCAGAAAACCTCTCTCTTACACCTCAGTATTAAATTTGCGCAATATATACATGTATAATGTGTATTATCTAAATTTTGCATTATGTTTGATTTCATGTGCATATTCATTGAATTCGTTGAGTATATTTGATTATTTATTTAATAAGTTTATTTTGGTCTTATTCAAAGTGCACTGTGGTCGATACAAACTAGATTTTTTTTGTTTTGTTTTTTTTTTCAACTTAATATCGGAGATAAGACAATTGTAAATCGAGAAAACTAGTGGTCAAGTCTAAAATTTTAGTGGTAGTCTTGTCCAATACTGCACAATGCTACAAAACCAAAATATTAATCGAGTGTTTATCAACGTGGAAACTAGTGTCCCTTGTGGGCTCTGTTATGTTGAAAAGGGGCACCGGAAATTTTTTTTTCATTTGGTGTTGGGGTGGCGGTGAACTTACTCGTAGTGTGTTGGGTGGTTATCCATATTTTCTTTTTCAAATTTTCAAAAATGATTCAATATTAGCGACGAAAAGAAGTTTTTGAAAGGTATCTAAAGTTTTGTGAAGATATCAAACTTTTCTTCGTTGCTGTCCAATTTCCTATATGGCTGAATCGGGTTTCAACGCAGTTACACAGCTTCTTACTAAACAAGGAAACCGCCTGCAAATTACAAAACGATGAGATATACGATTACTTCTATGTAGAATGGAACTTCGACTAAGACCGTTAGTCAGTAAGTACCAAAGTCAATCATCGCACTGAAAACATTGAGATAATCTATCAAATAAAAGCTTTATACATTAGAATTTTAAACATGTACATTTATAATAGAACTGGTGATATCCTAAACATAGCTTAGGTGTGGCACAAAGCCTGAATTATGGAGCACTCCGTGAGGATCGAACTCATTGTTCAGTCCTAACGAGATAACCTTGCTAACAATTGCATCACGTCGATGTGCGCAATTTATAATAGAAATGAAAACAATATTACAATTGTTTTTGAAGTAATACCTAAGTGTTATATTGCCATGAAAGATGAATTCAGTATAATATTCAAAATTTGTTTTGACAGGGAGGCGTTGACAAAAATCTGGTGGACAAATGGGGCATTGGTTGATAAAAAAAAATGAGAAACACTGCATCAACCCAAGAGCTTAAATCTCCATGCTAGATGTAGACTGAATGTCTAGATCTAAAATGAACTATATCGCTCCACACATTCGCGTGTGTCTGGCGAAGACCCAGGCATTGCATCATGTCAAACCTCTCCAGGAGTACGACAAGGAGGAAATGAGAGATACGTTCTATTTAATCTCTTCCTAGTCTATGCTCTTCACAATCGTTGAAACAAAGCAGCGTCCTCTCAGATGCGGAGAGTTCTAGGAGCGTGAGGACATTGATGCGGAGGAACAGTGGTTCCAGCAGGATGGTTCTCCTCCTCACCATACTAATGTTACAATGTCATAGCCCCGTGATAATTCTGGGGGCGTCTCATCAGCCGCATAGCTGTAGTGGAATGGGCACCTCATTCGCCTGATCTGAACCTCCCAGATTTCTTCCTCTGTGGGTTCTTCAAGGACAACCTCTACCAGGCCAAACCTCGCACCTTTGGTGCCTTGAAGGCAATCATCACTAAGATCCGAGCGATCACCGATCAGGAATATACACGCGTTATCAAAAACTTTGCACTCAGCATGGCTTTCATCTGAACGGCGTGTATCTGGCGCATGTACTTTAGAGATCCTCTTGACACAATTGCTTTGTTTGATAATAAATGTTTGCAAATCCTAAAATGATATCCTTTTACCTTTTAATAAATATAACTTCCATTCATCTATCATTTATATCATTGATTGATGCCGATTATTTTGTTTCAAAATTGTGAAAGACCCTGTAAACAAGCACAGATATGATGTGATGGGCACATGTTATTTAAGCTTTCATATCTGTGCCTCTGAACACTAATGCGTATGTCCCAATCCTCACAAACACATTGGAATCTATTGTAAGTGGTGGGGCAATATGCTAAGTAGTCGACCACTAGCAGTGGTTTACCTACTTCAAGCCGCTGGCGAGTATTGTATTTCGTTGATTTTATAAAGGTTGCCATTACATTTCCAAACTCCGTTTTGGTTATTCCTCATTCAGTAACCCTTCCTAGGTTACAACAGAGTTCCTATTCCTTTTTCTTTAATTCAAGCTGTCTTTAGAATTTGGATTTACCATTCTTTCTTTTTACTTTCAAAGCACTTTTGGATTCTCATTTCAATCTCTTTCTTTTCTTAAAAAACTCTTTTCCAATTGGATTTTTTCTTTCTTTCTTTCTTTCTTTCTTTCTTTCTTTCTTTCTTTCTTTCAAACCGTCTTTTAAATACTCATATCTATTTTTTCTTTCTTTCTTTCTTTCTTTCTTTCTTTCTTTCTTTCTAGACGTCTTGTCCATCTGGATTTCTCTTTCTTTCTTTCTATCTTTCTTTCTTTCTGTCTTTATTTATTTATTTATTTAATTCAATCAAACCGTCTTTTGATTTGTTTTATATACCGCACCTATGAGCACTTAAATGTATATCATAATCCTCATAAATACGTTGGACACTATTGTAAGTGTGTGTGTGTGGGGGGGGGGGGCTGTTGGTAATATGTTATCTAAGTAGTCGACCACTAGCAGTGGTTTACCTACTTCATGGCGCTGGCGAGTATTTTATTTTGTTGATGTTATAAAGATTACCATTTCATTTCCAACCACCGTTTTGGTTATTCCTGATTTAGTAAACTTTTCTTAGTTGCAACAATACCACATCCATAACTAAAGAGAAATACAATCTGCAATTACATGAAAGTGTTTTACTTACTTTGAATCCATCATAAAATATACAGTACTTAAAATTAATAAATACTAAACAGTTCCACTAAATAGGGTTAAAGATCAATTATTGTCGATGTAATGTACGAGATAACACGATATAGCTTTCGCAAGGGGAAATTTTATACAACAAGATGCTACAAAACCAAAATATTAGCCTAAGAAATCGATCGATGTTCTTAAATAGCCTCGTCATATCAAGACTTTCATATGGATATCATACATGGCGTCCTAACTTTTAAGGAATTTTCCAACTTTCACCCTTTTCTCAGATCAAGGATCAAAAATGGAATCAAGCGAATGAAATCTGTGGGTTTTGAAGTGGACAGTCGTTCGTAGGGTTGCATAGTCTCGTGCTACCCAGTCATATAAACAAAGAAATTTAACAAAGAAGCAAAAGCATATTTCTCGAAGTCTTCTACCGGAAACAACAGCCAAAATGGATATCACATATAATTCGAAGAGAAAAATACGACATAATAAAAATTTCCACAATGCCTTAAATAAAAGGTTAGTAAGGGTACCCCAAACCACCACTACTGAAAAGAGTGATAGCAGTCCACTTGAGAAAGATTTTATAAATTACATCTGATTGTAGTAGTAGGAGGGATAGTGGAGTAATAGATAGCGGCTTGGATTGAAGAAATCAGAGAGCTGAGTTCGAATTCCAGTCGAATCCAATACATTCAGATATGAATCCTCTTCTTCTCCCTCCCAGCTATGGGTAAATATCAGATCAGATCGGGTTCGATAGCTACAAAACCCAAATATTAACCTAAGAAATCGATCGATATTCTTAAAGAGACTCATCATATCTAGATTTTCATATAAATGTCATGTATAGCATCCCCCCTGTTCCGAAATTTTCAAACTTTCATCAAAAGTATCAGAAATTGAATCACGCGAATGAATTCCGTGTATTTGAAGTGGACAGTCGTTCGTAGGGTGTGGCGCTACACAGTGATATAAACAAAGATCTTTAGCAAATAACCCCAAAATGGAAAGAAATGGTAACCTACTGCGGGACAAAATCTTCCTCGTTAGTCATGTGTCGAAAGATAGATAATCGCCTAAGCATGTATCACGAACGGCCCACAACTGACTGACGATAATGTTTACTCTTCAGTCAATAAATGGCTAATATTTCCTGTCTGGAAACGGCTCATTTCAACATTAAATTTACCATTTATAAAAAACAGCTCCGTAACGCTTGAATATATACGTTTCCTGCAAAAACAATTAAGACGATGTTTTAATCATTTTTTTTTAATCACAAGACACAAGGGAATAAATGTATATGAGAGAATATGAGAAAAGAAATAAGGCAGTTAAAGAGAGAGAAGAAGAAAAGAACAGGAATTAAGAAGACAGAAGATAACGATAGATATTGCATTTAAATTTTTGAAGATCAAACTTGACTGAGAAGCGAGAAACCGGAAGAGAGTTCCACAAGCGAGAAGTGCGAAAGAAGAAACTGTCAGCATAGAACGTACGGTTTCACCTAGCCATTTCAGCAGTAAAATCATAATTTTACTTCGTAAAATATCGTAAGCTGTTATACCTCTTTTCCATTTGATCACGAAAATAATCTTAACTTTGTAAAAAAGGAAAATGTGTATCTTTTAAACTCCCACCTACATGGATCTCCACATTTTTCTTGTTTTTGTTTTAAATTATTTTCTGTGAATTACCATGCGGTCATTGAAAAGATAGTGGAGTGGATTCCAAATGCTTCATCCACTATTTGGAATTAAGCTTTCTTTTTCTTAGACTGGTTGCCACTTAAGGCCAGGCAGTAGTGCCTACTCTACTATTTACCTCATATTTAGGGGGTTACGAGACGTGTTCATGCCTTTCTCAAGAGGATTTTTACCAGGGATAGCGCAACCGATGGAAGCTGAAATTTAAAATTGGTTCGTCGTTTTCATTTTCTGTGCCGATAGCCTTTACACTGCCCTCCTAACCAATTACACTGCCCTCCAAACAAATTCTGTACTCCGGATTAATTAAATTGCGACAAAAAAATTCATTTCTATCTTCTTTTCAGTAAATATTAGCAAAAGTTAAAAAAGAAAGGAATTATTCTGGCTTAGATGCTCTTTGAAGCAGTTTAATTCGGTTAAAGGATAATTGCAGATTATATCTTTGCAACGAAGCATCATCAGTGTATAATCCGCACCAAGAGTTTAATCTACTAACAACACTCATTAACAAAACCTTATTTAGTATCAAAGCACATATTTAACCCAAGGCAAATTCTGGCAAAATAAAATCGATTTTTATGGATGTTTTTATTTTACGGCTTATCAAACATTTGCAGGTTATTCAAAGCAAGAAAATATTTTTAGATGGTAAGATTATTTTTGAAATAATAAACTTTTACTGATACAAGTCTTATTTATTAACCCATACATGGGGAGGGGGAAGTTGTGGATTCATAGCTGTCCCAAGGGTAAGTGAATATAACCCTCCCAAATGGAATTGGAGGTCACCTCTTCGACCTCCAATTCCGATCCATTATGGATTAGACCACCCAGCACATCCAAGCTAACAGCACCTGGCGTTCCCCTGGGGTCACCCATCTTCGACGTTGCTTGACTTCGGTGATCATAGTAGAACCAATGTTTTGACGTGATACGACCGTAAGCCAAAATTAAAAATATACAAAGACTATTTTCTTTCATTTAGCGGGAAATACTTAAAAAAATGACATTCTAATATTATTTTTTGATTAAGCTAAAGAAACAAGTTGCCTCTCTTTTTGTATATAAGTTTATTCAGATAATAATTTTCAGAATAGTAAAGTATTAATGCAGTAACATTTTGATGGAAAAAAAAATTCAACTCGCTCAAAACTTTTGTCATATTAATCTTCCTATATGACAGTAAATGATAAACAATTTCATCACTGTTGAAGAAGAAATTTTAGGCAAAGCAGATGTCGTTCTCCGGAAGAATGTTGTGAATACCATGGAAAGACGATATAAATAAACAGTTTTTTTTTTTTTTTTTTTTAGAAAAATAGGAACAAAAATAATGCTTTGGATCAGAAAGAGGCTGATACATAATGAGTAAATATAGCTTGGAAAATTTGACACTATCTGGGTATTGTTGTGTAAAAAAACGACCTACCTTCTCTACACTAAGAGCAGAACACGGACTTGTCTCTTCGCTATCTGTAGAACATCACTCTCATAGGAAGGTTCCTCGCAAAGTGAGTCGCAAGGAGTAACGTTTGAGTCGTACGCCTTGTCGCACTGAACTTAGTGCCCTTTATTATTTTATTAATCCCTGCCTCTCACGTGATTAAACCTGTTCTTCACTCAACTTTTTGTTTCAAGTGTTTCCTTTAGTATTATTAACCAGAACTATGAGCATTATACGAAAGTTATAAGAGATGTTTTGAAAACAAGGCGGTCAGAGAGAAACGTCGAATAACTTAACTAACGAGCATAGAACATGAACTTAGGTAGTAATACTAAAGGAAAAAAAAAACAGTGTTTAGAGGTAAAAATAAAATGTGAATATCCATAATCGTCGACGTCCTGAAGGGACACGGCAAATATAAGAAGTAGAACCATAAGTTTTTTAAAGAAATAGGTATTCCTAAAAGGAGAACGAACATAGAGCCAGGTGTAGTTTCAGTTATATGCCATGTCCTTTCAGGCGTAGGCGATCATGGCTCTCCATCACCTTCTATCCCTTGAAGCTCTCAACAATTTCCTTCCCTCTGCTTCCTCCCCCAAACAACGTTCTGTCATCCACTTGCTTAAGTCCGCCAGGTATGTCACGCCTTTGTTTGTCCTTGTCTCACTTACCTTTGTTTGACTCGTGAGTAACAGATTCTCCGTGCCCTCCTTTATCATAATGTACCCCAGAAACGTCATCTGCCTTTTCATGATATTTAGTATCAGCCTCCTCCTTGGTGGCAACCTCTTTAAGACCTCATCGTTGCTCACACGCTCGGTCCATGATTTTCTTAGTATCCGTCTATGGATCCACGTCTCCGTCTCCGTCGCCTCGAGTCTCTTCTTCATCTTTGAGGAATTTGTCACGTAACAGTTCAGTATTCTTTTCTTTGTTTCCATAGATATCCTACTGTTTCGCAATACATTGCCCTGCTTTTGGAATGTGTCCTTGGCCATCTCAATACTTCTACGGATCTCAGTGTCGCATTTACCGTCCTCTGTCAAGACGTTTCCCAGGCATTTAAACTTCCGCGTCTGCTTGATTCTAGTGTTCTTCGACCTTCGAATAACATTTCGGACTCAACCTCTTACTTAGCTCGAAATGTGATACAAAAACAAAATATGAATTTAAAAAATGTTCTTAAAAACCCTCGTCAGATCCAGACATCCATATGAATATCACGCATGGTACCAAACCTGTTACAAATAGTCTCCGCCTCCTTGTGGGAGAAAAATTATTTTCCACCCTACAAAACCTTTCTCACTGTTCTATGGATGGTGCTCAGTCGAACTGCATTCCTTCGTTCCATCATTTCTAACCTTCATGGTTAAAACCCAACAAAACTACCCAAATTGTAGTGAGATGTAAGTTCCACCCAAGCAATTTTTTATGTCACAAAATGCTGCTCTGTGGAACCAATTCCCAAGAAGATGTTTTCCCTATCATTACAATTTTAACCTGCTCAAGGCTAGAATTAACTGTTATCTTCACCACACATCCTATTAAACTGTACCTCTTTTTCTGTAACCTTCGAATTCTAGTGACATCCAGCCTTGTACAGAGTGAACAGCAACGTTAATATATATATATATATATATATATATATATATATATATATATATATATATATATTGATGTGGGCCCAAAGTCGGGACCACGGAAGGAAAACACAGAACACGGATTAGAAGGTAAGAAAGATATATTAAACAAAAAGGTTACAAAGATAGTGTAAGTGTAAGCGGAGCTTACTATGTGCTAGTGTTCAATATTGGTAGTCGTACGCGGCTGATACTACGGTATTAGAATACTCTCTCTCTCTCTCTCTCTTCTCCTAGAGTGTTATATCGCATATTTTATATAGTCCCGGAAGAGTCCGTGTTGTAGGTATGTTACGGTCTCACAACATATATATATTTCTGTTTTTAGGCAGCAATCCTTCTTTCATGCACATTTCCTTAAAAACGATAGAGAAGGTGCTTTTATTTAGTTTTTTATACTATTTCTCATGCAATCTAATATATTTTTTTTTTCTTTTTGCATGATAAATTATATAAATACTGTCCGCATGTTCTTTTTATCCGAGCGCTTTAGGCTATACATTTAGCCATTTTCAATGATTATATTTTAACTCCTAG
This sequence comes from Acanthosepion lycidas, assembly GCA_963932145.1. Lineage (NCBI taxonomy): Eukaryota > Metazoa > Mollusca > Cephalopoda > Sepiida > Sepiidae > Acanthosepion > Acanthosepion lycidas. Next base: position 85,234,599 of record OZ010582.1, on the reverse strand, counting down.
ATCAAAATTAAATAGGGCAAATATTATTTACGAATTCAAATGTTCATTAAGGAATTGTATTCCTCAACAATCAACTTTCGTAAATAATTATATAGGCCACACTACAACATGTTTAACACGCAGACTAACTCTACACCTTTCTGACAATAGCTCAATTAGATATTATTTAAATATTCATGGAGACCTACCGGACACTATTCGGAACATACTTGTTGACAACACTAATGTAATAGCATCATCCATATGCAAAAAAAAAGGCTATAAATAATGGAAGCCTTATTAATAAAAACAAACAAACCAACACTTAATAATATTAACGTTGAACATGGACATAATATCTTGACTGTGTTTTGAAACAAAAAATGCAAAAATTTTATAAAATATACATACAACAAACTATTTCTAATTTTAACAGTTAAAATATAATACTTAAGATCCTATAATTTATCAGTTTAATCATATCTGAATATCGTTTATATACAAATTTATAATTATCAACAGAATACCATTGGGTGAATAAACGTTTTCATAGGTGGTCGGGAAGGAGTCTTTATATTAGTAAGATTAAAAATTATTTTAACCTCAAAAACAATAGACAAAAAATATTTTTAGTAAAAAAATCAGGTGAGTCACTTTTCTCGAACAGCACTGTACATTACATTTAAAATTTAAAATTGGTAAATTTTAATTTTGAATTTTATAGTATAATTTAATATTTATTAGTTAGAATGAATTCTATTTTAGTCTAACAGAGCATTTAATATTATTAGAGCATTTAATATTATTAGAGCATTTAATATTATTATAACCAAAGTTCGTTGTCAAGTTTTTTGAATTCTCGTATACTTGCATTTTGATTGGTCATTCCAGCTTATGCAACAGCGTTTCCCCTTGCAAGGGGTGGTTAATTGATTTGAACCTTTTAAAACCTTTTATTCTACATTCAACACCATCCCTTGAGAAGACACCAGGAGTGTTGAAACAAAATGGCTATTTTTGTAGTGATTTTATAAAATTTTTATGTTATAATTTCCGAATAAATAATTTTATATATATATATATATATATATATATATATATATATATATATATATATATATATATATTGAAGTCAGCATTCAGAGACTCTTTCATACTAGACTCAATCGTTCGGCCACGTGTTTTTTCTCGACTATTTAAATATACGTGTATATTTTTATCAACTATTTATATACGAGTATATAGTCAAGAAAAAAAACAGGACTGACGATTGCGTCTAGCATGAAACATTCTGTCACCTCTGAGAGTCGACTTCAATGTCCACTTTTATATTTACATACGCTCTATCCCTGATATTGAGCAAATTAGTCCATAAATATACCACACCATAATATATATATATATATATATATATATATATATATATATATATATATATATATATATATATATATATATATATATATAAACTCTCTGCTGTATACAACAACTTTCTAAGATCAATGGTTGAGATCAACGGATAGTTATTAAGTACACTATTTAGAAAGGAATTTTATCCTTTTTTATATTGTAAATGTATATATTTTCTTTATCTTATTTCTAGGATCAATTATTTAAAAAAAGGATTTGAACAAGAGAAACTTGAGTGCCTTTGGAAGGATCATCCCTCTTTGATCACTGTCAACTGTCTTTAGAGATTCACAAAGACCTGTATTAAATAAGAGAAAACACATCACTCGAGGACTACCAACGGCAGAAACAACTTTTTTGTTTAAAGTATTTTACCCCAAGCAAGGCGGGAGTGTCCCTAGCCCGTAAATGGTTGCAGAGAGGGGGAACAAGTGTAAAGAAGTCTGTTTGAGGAAATGATAAAGAGAAGGACGGGTAACTAGATCAAGGCATCGGAAGATGTCGTTTGACATTACATTTGAATGTTTGAAGACTATAGATAACAGGAAACTCGTAAGAGGTAGGGAGTTCCACAACAGACGATAAGTGCGAGATAAGAAGCTGTTGGAGTAGAAGTGACGGCTATATTTAATCTTTTCGACAGTGAAAGGGTGGACCCGAAATGCCAGCCTAGAAGCACGCTTAAATTCATGCAGTATGGGAACCAGTGAAAGTAGCTGGTCGAAGCAGTTGCCGTGAATATATTTGTAGAAAAGACAGAGGGAACTAAAATTGATAAAATAATTATATGGAAGCATAACGGTGGAATAATGAATTGCGGCTCGGATTACGGGATCGAACAGCCGAGTTCGAGTTACGCAACAATCACTTGCTAATACCTTTTGGAAAGTTATGAATCCATTCCTTCCCCACCCAGCTCATGGATAAATAGTAGGAGAGACTAGGTGGAAAAAACTCTAAATTCAAAACAGCATGCCTGGCTATCTTGTGGCTGCAATACATGAGGTGACCGTACGACTCTAATACAGGACGCGTGATTGTGATTTAGAAAAGAATATCAAATAAAATATTCGAAAAAAAAAAAAAAAACCTTACCACTGGAAAGAGCTATAACAACTACTGGACTTGAGAAACCTGTTTTCCTGAAAGATTATTTCAAGAGAAAGATTTTATAAATTTCAAACAAACGCATTAATGGCTGTTCATTCAATGAATGCGAAATCTTTCCTTGTAGGGAAACGGTTAATATTACCATTACCATTAAAATTACTATTTACATTAGTATTTCTGCCAAACCTATAATTAGAAATTGTCCCCACCAGATTGCTCTAAGAAGCTCTCTAGTATCGGGAACGGTGATATGATATTTTATAAGAACGCATATATCGCATGAAAGAGTCTTGAATTTATTCAACATTGCCAACACTGTTAAAATTTAAAAAACGTCTGTCATTATCGAGTATGTATATTTTTGCTATTGTTTAAAATTAGTTTTGTCTGAGGATACAAATAGGTAACACTTCAAAGAATCGAATTCACCATTGAAGTAATAATTCTTTTGAAAGTATATTGTATTAACCTTAATTTATGAAAAAGCGTCACGACGGTGTTTATTATAAAAAATTAGTGATGCCTAGTGTGGTCAGGCTCTTTGAATCTTTGTAAAATTTGATATATTTTTTATGATAAAATATTGTAGTTTTTTTTTTTCATTTCTATTTGCACATGATGGGAGTGGAGGATATTTTCGATAACACTATTCTCCGTTAACAAGCATCTACGTCAATCTATCTATCTATCTATCTATCTATCTATCTATCTATTTATCTATCTAAATCTGCTCATATCTATCTATTTATCTATCTATCCATCTCAATCTGCCTATATCTATCTTTCTATCTATCTCTCTATCTATCTCAATCTGCTCATATCTATCTATTTATCTATCTATCCATCTCAATCTGCCTATATCTATCTTTCTATCTATTTCTCTATCTATCTCAATCTGCTCATATCTATCACATTCTGCTCATATCTATTTATCTATCTATCTCAATCTGCTCATATCTATCTGTTTCATATCTATTTACGTCAATCTGCTCATATCTATCGATTTATGTATCTCAATCTGCTCATATCTATCTATCTATCTATCTATCTATCTATCTATCTCAATCTGCTCATATCTATCTCATTCTGCTCATGTCTGTCTATCTATCTATCTATCTCATTCTGCTCATGTCTATCGATCTATCTATCTCAATCTGCTCATTTCTATCGATTTATGCATCTCAATCTGCTCACATCTATCTATCTATCTATCTCAATCTGCTCATCGCTATCTATCTATTTATCTATCTATCCATCTCAATCTGCCTATATCTATCTTTCTATCTATCTATTTATCTATCTATCTCAATCTGCTCATATATTTTATTAAAAAGTGTGCTTTTATTAAAAAGTGTGCTTTTATTAACAGTTAAGAATATTTTTCAATGTGCAGAAATGCGACGCTAGGTTTTTGAATATTGTAGTTATATAGCAATTCACAATTTCTATTATCATAAGAGTTTTTTTTCCCCCCATTAACAAGACATGGACAATTGGTTCAATAATTACAGCAATGACCCAGAAGTATTTCAGGTTTGTTTTTTTGTTTTTTGCTTCAAATCAATACTTTTTTAAATTATTAAATAATGCAGCTTAATTAATATTAAAAAACAGTCTTTCAAAGAATAAATCAATAACGCTCATGTAATTAATAAAGAATTCACTTCGCTAGCAGATTAAATAAGGCATTAACTCACTGAACACTCGCTGACTAACACGGATCATGTTTTTATTAATTATAAAATGGATTAGATGTTCGGTCTATATTGCAAGTACTTTCGGGAAAAACTTCAGGCATATTTATTATTTTTTTTCACAATTTCAGGTAATTTCGTTGAAGATTCAAGGTCAAAAATGAATGTTATATTTGGCGAAAGATGTTTTATTACAAAGTTTGTTATTATTAACTGTGACGAATTTTTATTTTGAGTGTTCATTAATGCGATACTAGATTTTTGAATATTGTAATAATGCAGCAATTCACAGTTTCTATTTCTACTATTGTAAGTATTTTTCCCTGTTAACGTGACATGGACTATTGGTCAAATAATAATAATGTTAATGGTCAGTGAATTAATGGCTTATTTAAGCTGTTAGCAAAGTAAATTCGCCATTAATTACATTAACTTTTATGATTTATTCTTTGAATGATTACTTTACAATATATATATATATATATATATATATATATATATATATATATATATATATATATATATATATATATATATATGAGATAAACAGATAGATAGATATACAGAACAGAACCATTTACACACACAGACACACACACACATATATATATATATATATATATATATATATATATAGACGATTCTGCTCCTTCTATCTATCTATCTATATCAGTCTGCTTATATCTATCTATATATCTACCTTTAACAGTGGACACTGAGTTTAACAGCGACAGGCGACTGTTTATTTTATTCTTGAACGTAAACTTTAACACATTTATATATATATATATATATATATATATATATATATATATATATATATATATATATATATATATATATACATGTGTACATATATATATATGTATATATATATACACATGTATATATATATATATATATACATGTGTATATGTATATATATATATATATATATATATATATATATATATATATATATGATCCTGGTCTATCTAGGTATCAATTTATACGTACGTAATTACATATATAGGCATATACGGGTATAAACAAATAAGTTAATTTTTTTTAGAATCAATTATGAAAGACACAAAAAATTAAGGGAAACGCATGCTTCGTTTAGAGATGCGATGAAGCGACTCAGTTTCTGGGTGATAAATTATACTCAAAGCGAACATAAATATTTTTTATATTATTTTCCTACAAAGAGAAACCAGTTTATGATGTGGAAAGTTGAGTGAATGTCAAGCTGGAATATGTAGACAAAGGACAGAAACTCTTTTTAATGCTCACACACAGACACATACTCACGCTCACGCAAACACACACGCAGATTCGCTCACGCAATGACGCAAATCCCATATATATATATATATATATATATATATATATATATATATATATATATAGAGAGAGAGAGAGAGAGATAGAGAGAGATATATATATAAAGATATATATATACACACACACACACATATATATACATATATATAAACTGTTTGAATCAAAAGTTATCTACATGAACTATGTTGTCTTTTCAGATATATAAGATGAAAATAATATATTTTTTTCAATAATCAAATACATTGTCCATTTAGACACATTAAATATACAATATTTCCTTTATGCGCACATAATCTGATAAACGCATAAAATACGTCTATATATATATATATATATATATATATATATATATATGTATATATATATATATATATATATATATATATATATATATATATATATATATTAAAAATTATACATAAAAGACATTGTTCGATTGCAGCCGAATATTAAACAAACCGACCGCAATGAGTATATTTAAAATGTTAAAATAAACATTTTATGCGCATATAGGCTTCTCAGTGTTATTTTTATTAGTTTATTTTAAACATTTGCATTAAAAATGCATAATATACTTTTCTGTTTCCCGTTTGCAGATATATATATATATATATATATGTGTGTGTGTGTGTGTGTGTGTGTGTTGTGTGTGAGTGAGTGTGTATGTTTGTGTGTGTATGTGTTTGCTTATAAGTATCATAAAACAGAAACCGTAAATATTTGTGAATGATATTAATTCCTAGATTTTATTTGTCATAAAATACGACGACCATATTTAAACCCTTTTGCAGTTTCCCTTTTTATAATTTCTGTACGTATAATCCTGCATTTTTAATCTCTATAATTAACTCTGTCGTTGCGTGTGCGGAACAATATGGCCTCTTAAATATTTAGAAATATAAATAGGCAAATAAATCGAACATTGAACCAATAAAATAAGAGTGGCCCATTTGCAGAATGATCTATCTTAATTATTAATGAGATATCCTATACCATTGAATAGTTCCTGCTGTACAAAAACGGAATATCTTATTACAAAAAGAGGGATATCAGGCTGCGTCGTAAATAAATATATAAAATTTAATAGGTTTCAAATTTTAGAATAAATGGTAATGCTGAAGATGATATATATATATATATATATATATATATATATATATATATATATATATATGTAAGTATGTATATATATAAGGCAGGATATATATGTGTGTAACGAATGCATGGCCGCAATTTTCGAAGGATTTGCACCAAAATTTACATGCACATGCTCCAAGTTAGCGAAAAGTCCAAGACCGACTTTGCATTTTCCAACTCCCAACGATAGTGGAAATAATAGATTTTTCATGCTTCTACGGCAGTTTTTATGTAGTTTGTGGCCATTTTCTACTGGCCAGAGTGAGAGCCTATAGCTGGTTGTCACGAATTGGCAGGAAGATTCTATTACCCAGCGTGAAAGCCAACAGCTAACTGACACGAATTTTAACTAGCATGTCAGCATGAAAAAAAAATCGATAGCTGCATTCGTCACAAGTGGGAAAAATTTAAATCTGCATGGCACTTTACTCCAATTGGCTCATTCGCTTGCTTAACCTGAACGTTGATTCTGATTCCGCAGAACTGTGTTGGGTATGAAAAGTATTTGTTGTTAACATTCTTTTTTCATTCGGCTTTTCCAGTTACGAGTGCTTTTTTTTTTTAAATCTGATCGTTTTGTGTTCATTTTGTTTAGTTCTTTTTTCGTAGCAGTTTTAATGTTTAGTTTAGAGCTTAGAAAAAAATCGCAGTGTGAGATAGGCAAGAAGTAAGGCATGTAGAAACATCAGCACGACAAAGGGCACTGCTTTAAAGGCAAGGAAGGGCAAAAATATTTTAAGTCAAGTGATAGTGATTGCTGTATGAGTCGTACGATTTTTGAATCAAGCACGGGCAACGCCAGGCCATGCTGCTAATATATATATATATATATATATATATATATATATATATATATATATATATATATATATATATATATGTCATCAGTAGTGCGCATCCACTACCGAGAATTGAAACCCGGAAAGTTCTGTTATCAGGCAAAGGTTATACCAACTATACAAACGGGCCTCTGTGACTAAGTGTTAGCGAATTAGACTCGATATAGCGCCGCTCGATCACATATTCCGTGTTGGAACTCATCCAAGTTTCTCATTACCGATAGGAGTGTGCTCCCACGAGCCACGATTACTATCACCTAACCGCTCCATCCAGAACATTTAAAGCCGGTTTCAAGCAAGGATATACAAGTGATAGAAATTATTAGGAGAATTTGAGATTAATATAATTAAGTATTTCTTCAAGTCTAGAAGACATTTCAACTGGATGCAGAATAATATAATTGTGTATTTAGGCAGCATTCTTTCGTTTATATATGTTTCATTGAAGCCCATGGACAAGATACTGCGATTATGTTTTTTATTTGATTTTTCTTGTGTACGAACAAGTATTATCAACACATTGTGGCGATAGTCTGTTTCGAACTTGAATGCAATCTTCAGCGGTTTTATATTTACATATGCTTTATCTATGATATCGATATATATATATATATATATATATATATATATATATATATCCTTCGTCTAATCAGATACCTATATATACATATATATATATATATATATATATATATATATATATATATATATATCTATTAGATAACTGATTAAACGAATGAGAAAGCCCACTTCTTTCTTCTTGATCGGGGTGTTTCAAATATATCATATCTTTATGGCTTCAGAATTTTAAAAACTGTACGTCTCTTTGAACGTTTACACGGCTTTGAAATCGGTCTACTATACATTATCAATGACATCTCTTTTCATAAAAATAGGAATCAGTCTCAAAGACATTTATATTGTATTGTTAAGGATATTAATAGATCCAACTATATATTTGTTAAATCTGATAAAACTGATAACTTTTACAAATTTAATTCCAAAGAATACAATACATTAATCAAAAGCAATTTAACTAAAAACTATAAGAGGATGAATATGAAAAATATTAATTGTGTTGATAGAATTAACACTGCTTGTGAAAATATTACTGGTAAATTTAAATTTAGCAATAGGGAATTTCAGATCAAACTTCCTACGAGGATTATAAACCCTGCCAGACCTGAAATCGGAAGGATCAGTTAAGTTATCCGGGATCGCGTCAACAAACACATTAAATGACGCCTTGGATTAATAAACTGGATGGTACCACAGAGGTCATTAATTAGTTCAGAGGAATTACTAACAAAAGAAGTTGGTCTTTTCTCCAATTTGATACTGTGGATATTTACCCTTCCATTTGTAAGGATCGCTTTACACTTGGCTTTGAAATTTGCCAAAGAATATTTTTAATGAAACTTGTATAAAAGGGATATATATATATAAAAGGGATATATATATATATATATATATATATATATATAGATAGATAGATAGATAGATAGATAGATAGATAATATTAGTGGTAAATATACATATATATGCAAAATCCACAGGTGCATATACACACATGTATATTTTTTGAATAAAAAATTCCGTGAGGATAGAATCCAGGTAGAACTCAATGTCCAGGACAGAGTAAGGATATAATAACAAGGCTTAAGCCTTGTTATTATATATATATATATATATATATGTGTGTGTGTGTGTGTGTGTGTGTGTGTGTGCGTGTGTGCGTTTGTGTGCGTGCGTGTCTGCAAGTATGTAAAAAATAGGAAAGAACACGTTAGGTAAATAATCCAGGGTTCTTTAGTGTTTTTTATTTTTTAAAAACAGTGCTCCATACAGAAGAAGAGCTTAGATTTAATATTTTTTCCTTCGCTACATAACATGAGAACTTATATAGCGAAGGAATCATATTTAAAAAAATAATTATAATTATAATATATATATATATGTGTGTGTGTGTAAAAATATATGAAATATGTGATGCAGTTCAATTTAAATTACAATGAATCATTCATGCAAAAAGTAGATTAGTAAAGTTAATGATATAAAATGGCGAAATCACTTCGCAAACAAAATTTTAAAGGTGCATTAACTTACAAATCATTCGATGAATGTTATGATCCTTGTTTTATAAAAATTATAAGCTGTATAAGGTCTTTCGCGAGTAATTTCAACTGCACATTCAGTCATCCTGAGGCATGGTAATTATTTTGTTTTTAATATAATCCAGGTAGCATCCGAGACGAAAACATAAAATGCGAGTCAAAATATATTTTTTAATGTATTATTGTTAACGGATACAAACTACACTATTTATTGTTAACGGTACAAACTACACTATTTACATTATTCGGACTATTGTCCTCATCTTTGTTGCCATATTTATCACAACGTTTCGGCCGCTGTACGCTCCGGCCCTCTTCAGGTGGTTGGAATGTCGACCTGACCCCTTTATTTCGCTCCATGGGGTAGACTGTTTTAGTTCCACGTACACTGTCTGATGTATGTCTGTTAATTCCCCTCCCCAAGTTCTCCAACACCTTAACCAAGTATTGAACTAACACTGGATCTGACTAACGCCTTTATCCACTGTGCCATGTGTCCTTGAGGACATCTGTGTATGAATGTGTTGGTATTAGAAACCTACTGTCCCTAGCGCTCATATTTTTACCAGTGATCATTGGGCAATTTTTGCTGTTATCATTGTATGTTTTTACCTGAGCTTAGATTGCATTTTTTGTTGTTATTATCGCTTTTATCTGGCACTCCTTATTACTGATTCCCATATTTTATTCATTTCTATACTTGGTCGGCTCCGCCGCAAAATCTCCTGTCGTCCTAAAATTTTCGGCCCTTAGCAGTATGGATTTTTTATCCGCAACAGCATCATTTCGATGTAACATGAAATGAGCCCGCTGTGTTGCAATTACAGATTCCCCAGTCTTTCAAAACGTTTCAACAGCAAACACACAGTGGGCACCGACCGAAGCCAGTCATATATATATATATATATATATATATATATATATATATATATATATAAAACAGGACTAGAACTTCTAAAACTTGGGATGACCCATGCCCTTTGTGCCACCATGAGAAACTGCACATTATTAAGTTTCTAAATAATTAAAATCTATTAAACAATAGACATGAGTTAACGGTTTTTCCCGACATCATCAAATTTTTGCATTGAATAATTAGCTTAAAAACAAACATACAATAAAATAATTTTTATAATCCATAGCCCTAATAAATAGTTTAAATACCCTACACAAAAAGATAACCCTTTATAAAGTCGTCAAAAATAAATGTTACGGCAGTTTTTATATACACAAAACCCTTTCATAAAGAAATAAAATAAATCTCCATAGACACGTAAACCAGACTAGGCGAAAACATCTTCCGTTTTAAATTTAGACACCCCAAACTTACCCTGACTTGACATCTATGAAAGTAACTCTATACTGATACAAATTATTAACACGCAACACCCCCTCCCTATTTAAACAATCGCCCTGGCTGTTACCATGGAATTTTTTATTTCAATTATGAATATGCTATTAAAACACAAAAAAATTTCGCTTGAAGATGGAACAGAGCTTACATTAATTCAATTTAATTCAAATAATTATATTGTAGTTTTTGGCTCTTGTTTTGAAATATGAGACCTCTTATGTAGTGTGTTGGAATCATATTTTTAAATAATATATATACCCCAGCAATAATATCAACAAATCCAGTGTCTCCAAGTGGTCGGATAATTTAAAACGTTATATTTATACACAAACTTTGTTTAAAGTTTAAGCTAATAAAATATGATGAAAAGAAGACGGTATGCCCCCACTACAAGGACTAACAGCCATCTCAGACGCGCAGTGTATACTTCGTTGATTATTTAGCTAATCTATGAAGTGGCTGATTTCTGGCGTAATAAGGAGAGAGTGAAAAGTTGACTGAAAACCTGCCTCCTATATTTAAAAAGTGCACTTTAAACATATTTAGCCCTTTATTTTAAACACATTTAGTCGTCGATTTTAAACATATTAAGTTCTTGATGTTGAACAAATTTAATCCTTGATATAAACACATTTAGTCCTCGATTTTAAAAGGTTTTAGTCCTGGATTTTAAACGATTTTAGTACTCGATTCAAGACAGATTTAGTTCTCGATTTTAAAGGGTTTTAGTCCTGGATTTTAAACGCATTTAGTAATCGATTCTAAACACATTCAGGCCTCGATTTTAAAAGGTTTTAGTCCTGGATTTTAAACGCATTTAGTCCTGGATTTTAAACGCATTTAGTCCTGGATTTTAAACGCATTTAGTACTCAGTTCTAAACACATTCAGTCCTCGATTCTAAACTCATTTATTACTCCATTCCAAGCCCATTTAGTCTTAGATTATAAACACTTTTAGTCCTTAATCTTGAACACATTTAGTCTTTGATTTTAAACGCGGTCATATGCTACATGACACCATTCGTTTTACTGATTTTCCAAGCTTGTCACTATGCTAAATTTTCATGTCAAAAAAAGATAATAAATATCAAAACATCAAAAAAAAAGTATCGCAGAACGCAAGGAACGCCTTAGGCAGGTTGAAGAATATATCGAGCGAAATTTTCTGTTCCAACAACAAAGATAACAACTCGGAAATGCATGGATAATTTGAAGTCCTATTCAAGGATCTGACACACACACACACACACACATATATATATATATATATATATATATATATATATATATATATATATATATATATATATATATATTTGTGCAAACGCAAACAAAAATGGATCCATCAAATTACGCTAGCACGATGGAGAGTGAATTGATTTTGGCAAACGGAGGACACTTGGACAACGTCCACCAGAAAGAATAGAAAACCGTGGCCAGTGTTTGTAGATTTGATCCGATTGCGGAGTAGAGGTTTCGGGGTTCGACTGAACGGGAAGGAGGCCAGATGTTCTATGCACGACTCATCTTCAAACATCTGGACATTGTCCATCTGAAGATATGATGGAGTGAAGATGTCGAAAAAAATGAGAGTTGCCAAACAGAACTCTGTTCAATTTCTCTTTTGTGGCCTACAGACTGTATTCCTAAATTCAAACCGCATCGGAATTCCAAGGGAAACACCCGTATTCTATCTATCTATCTATCTATCTATCTATCTATATATATATATATATATATATATATATATATATATATCAATCACTTAATATATATATATATATATCAATCACTTAATATCTATATATCTATATATCTATATATATATCTATATCTATATATATATATATATATATCAATCTATTAATATCTATCTCAATCTGTTACTATCTATCTATCTGTCTGCACACACACACATACACACACACGCACACATATATATATATATTGAGATACGCATCTAGTAAAATATTGAGATAGTAATAGAATGAGATTGACAGATAGATAGATAATTAAGAGATTGATATATATATATATATATATATATATATATATATATATATATATATATATATATATATATATCAATCTCTTAATTATCTATCTGTCAATCTCATCCTATTACTATCTCAATATTTTACTATATGCCTATCTCAATCTGTTACTATCTATCCAGCACTAGCACTTAATATACGAAAGCAGGATTAATTAAGGGTTTCTATGTAAGAATTCTTCAAATATATAGCCCGGAATACTTAAATGAAGAAAAAAAATTACATTAAAAAAACCCCCAAAAAACTCTTTATTATCAACATACTTTTTTTACAGTCATTTTCACCTGAAGCATAGTGCTCAAGCCGCCAACATGCAATGGCACTTAGTGTGGAAGAATCTGATAAAAAATTATTAAGGAGAGATGAAAATGAAAGAACTGGCTGGAATTATAGTAAACAGAAGGTTTCAGTTAATATTGCATTTAAATCTTTGAAAATCAGTGTTGTCTGGGAACCGCGAGAGAAAAAAAAACTGTTAGCATAGAACTTATCGATATATCTAGACATTTCAAGTGTAATATCATGAGACCTAGCTGACAATCCAGTACATTTGTTGAAGGAAACATTTAAAATATTTCCAAATCTCCTTCATTTCATTTTCAATATAAGAATAAATATGCATAAAATCAAATCGACTAAAATAGTGAGTACAATCAACAAAAATAATGCTCGACTTAGAATTCTACCTTTTTTTTTTTTTTTTTACCCACTGACCTCGAAAAATATTTAAATTTCAGAAACAGTAAAATGATTTGTCTTCGAAGTGATAGTACAGTGGTCCCGTTGTCTTCTCCACGGTGGTTTATGGAGACACCATCTCTAGTTAGCTGGTCGTTGACTCAGTGAATTTCTCCGCCCTTTGCAAGGTTTTTTTTTTTTTTTTTTTTATGTCCTAGTGACTTGCTAACGGGCCGTTTCGCTCGGAATTCGGAGTGGGGTAGTCGGTTTGGTCGCCGACATTTCGACTGAAATACTTACCGAAAGGTGAGGGAAAGAAAAAAACGTAAAGTTTTAACTTATTTAAAGTCCTGATGGCCTTTATTAAATGCTAAAAAAGTAGGGAGGGCATTAAATTCATTTCACTTAGAGAAGAAAAATTTGAGAAACAAGAGAAGTAAAATAAATAGTAGTAGCCAAAAAATGAAACTGAAGGGAAGAGAAAGATGAGGAAAAGTTCACCATATTTCAAGCAAAAACCGAGGTGGATGAAGTAATCTGATGGTTTAAATCGAAAAGAAAATCACTTCAACACTGTGTCCAGGCGCTCCTTCTCGGCCAACCTCTCACCTGTGGAACACCCTTCCAAATTACTGTTTCCCTGATAGCTATAATCTCCAACTATTCAAATGTAATGTCAATCGACATCTCCAGTTACCTTGATCTACACACTACCCTTCCCTTCATCCTTTCTTCTATCACTCCTATCTGCTCTTGCTACAAATCTTCTGCAACCCGACTGCATCCTGGTGGCTTCATGCTTTGCTCGGGGCGCTAAGCTTTAAAAAAAAAAAAAAAAAAAAAAAATTTCAATTTAGAAAACTCATGACGAGGTGAATTAAATTCAGTAGCATTAGAAATAGGACAGTTATGGAAACTAAACTAGAATAATTAAATTTGAGCAAAGTGTGTGAGCAACGATGAGATCGTAGAGAGTTTGCAAACAAGGAGGATGCTTATACTTAATGTAAGGAAGAGGCAGCTGAAATTTCTGAGACACATAATGAGGAAAGAGTGTCTGGAGAATCTGATACTCATGGGTCAAATAGAGGGAAAGAGAGACAAGGGAAAACAACGCGTCACATACCTGGCAGACTTAAGCAAGTGGATCACAGAACGTGGCCTGGGGGAGGAAGCAGAGGGAAGGAACTTGTTGAGAGCTACAAGCGATAGAGGGAGGTTCAGAGCCATGATCGCCTGAAAGAACATGACACATAAAAAGAAAGTAGCAAACCTTAAAATGGAAAAACAACCTTCAAGACAATGATATATTTAATCTCCAAAAACGTAGAATCAACAACGTATAGCTAGGATATCAATGATTAAAGTTGAGCAAGCATGACCGCTTGTGAATACCAGGGTACTCTAGAGTGGGTGTGCGGCTGGTGTAATAGATAATGTCCTGGAATTGGAAATGGGAGAGTTGAGTTCCAATTTCAGTCTTGTTCGTTATATTCACTAACGCGTAAATAAACTTCGTGAAGTTTTGAATCCACGGCCAGCTATATTATAATTTATATAATTAAATCGTTATTATCTCCATATTGTTAAAATCTAAAATATATACCTTGGTTTTTAAAATAACCTGAAAAAGGTTGATAAGCCGTAAAAAATCAATTAATCTAAAGACAAGTGTTAATGAAGAAAAAAGAGAACCCCGTTGCCATAACACATTATTTAATTCTTCAATTATGTGCCATGCGTGGTACACGCTTAGGCGATAATGTATCTTTCGATACATGACTGACGATGCGGATTTTTTCCCTTGTAGGTTGCCATTTCTTTCTGCGGTAGACCAGTTGCTATTCAATGCTACAGAAACCTGTTTGTCCTGATATTTACCCATAATTGGGGAGAGAAGAAGAGTATTCATATCTTTCCCAAGGTTATTAGCACGTAGCTGAATATAATCTGTATCTATAAAAGGCGGGTTTTGTGTGTGTGTGTGTGTGTGTGTGTGTGTGTGTGTGTGTGTGTGTGTGTGTGTTTGTGTAACGAATGCACGGCCGCAATTTTCGATGGATTTGCACCAAAATGTATATGCACATGCTCCAAGTTAGCGAGAAGGCCAAGAACGACTTTGCATTTCCTAACTCCCATCGATAGTGGAAGTAATCGATTTTTTCATGCTTCTACGGTACTTTTCCTGTAGTTTTCGGCCATTTTCTACGGGCCAGAGTGAGAGCCTATAGTTTCCTGTCACGAATAGGCAGGAAGATTCTATTGGCCATCGTGAGAGCCAACATCTGACTGACACGAATATTAACTAGCATGCTAGCATGCAAAAAAACATCGATAGCTGCATTCGTCATAAGTGGGAAAAATTTAAATCTGCATGGCACTTTACTCCAATTGGCTCATTCCCTTGCTTAAACTCAACGTTGATTCTGATTCCGTAGAACTGGGTTATGTGTGAAAAAGTATATGTTGTTAACATTCTTTTTTCATTCGGTTTTTCCAGTTACGAGTCCTTTTTTAAAGCTGACCGTTTTGTGTTCATTTTATTTATTTTTTATTTTTCGTAACAGATTTAATGTTTAGTATAGAGCTTAGAAGAATTTCGCAGTGTGAGATATGCAAGAAGTAAGGCATGTAGCAACATCAGCACGGCAAAGGGCACTCCTTTAAAGGTAAGGAAGGGCAAAAATATATTAAGATAGCGATTGCTGTATGAGTAGTACGATTTTTGAATCAAGCACGGGCAAAGCCGGGCTATGCTGCTAGTGGATTCGACTGGAATTCAAACTCGGCTCTCCGATTTACATGTTACTAGTACACAAAATAAAACAGAAGCTAGTGCCGACTTTCAAAATACTACCTTTGCGATAAATCCATATGTGAGCATAACCTATGACAGATAAAAGACTGAGAAAGAATATTAACAAAAATAATTATAAATACTCGGCACACGTATTTTTACATGCCACTGACATAAAACAATACGTAATAGATGTATGATCTTCGTATTTGTAGATGATATCACATAATGTGACACATGTATATCAATCAGTTAAGTGCCATACATGATAGACACTTGGACTATGAAGCCTTTTTCGATTTATTACTGTCTAGGTAGAAAGTTTTCCGTAGTAGGTTGCCGATTCTTGCACATTCATATTTTATCATAAAAGGAATATACACAAATATACTGTTATGGCCCAGGTTAGGACCAAGGAAGAACGACACGAACACAAGAGTAGAAATAATGAAGGTATATTACACGAAATGATAATACAAGATGTGGAAGGTGTTAGTATGACTGTCAGTCTGGTTTGGAGTGAGCTACTATCGGCTCGACTCGATTCGGTACCTAGCCATCCGCCCACGAGGGTTGCCTGTAGCACAAGGCCGAGTTTGACGTGCGTTTCCCGAGCCCGTAGGCTCGGACCAAAAAATGCCCGTAAAACACGTATAAACGGGATCGGGTTGGTCAGCCTCCCCGGACGAGACTCTGCCCTTCGGCGGGGCCTCGTCCGGGTTCCTCTCCGCTCAGAGGCAGAGAGTTCGACCGTCTTGTCGAGAAGCTCGGCTGGAATCGGTATCTAGCCCCCCATCCCCACGAGGGTTGCATTTGGCACAAGGTCGAGTTTAACGAGGGTTTCCCGAGCCCGTAGTTTCGGCTAAAAAATGCCCGTAGAACCCGTATAAACGGGATCGGGTTGGTCAGCCTCCCCGAACGAGACTCTGCCCTTCGGCGGGGCCTCGTCCGGGTTCCTCTCCGCTCAGAGGCAGAGAGTTCGACCGTCTTGTCGAGAAGCTCGGCTGGAATCGGTATCTAGCCCTCCACCCCCACGAGGGTTGCATTTGGCACAAGGTCGAGTTTAACGAGGGTTTCCCGACCCCGTAGTTTCGGCTAAAATATGCCCGTAGAACCCGTATAAACGGGATCGGTTTGGTCAGCTTCCCCGAACGAGACTCTGCGCTTCGACGGAGCCTCGTCTGGGTTTCTCTCTGCTCAGAGGCAGAGAGTTCGACCGTCAAGCCGAGAAGCGTAGTATACATAGTGTTAGGAAGAGTTCATTCTGTAGTTATAGGTTAGGACCCATGACATATACCCATTTAAAACAGGTACTTTCTAGTCGCCGGAACATCACCAGAGCGTACTACAGGAGTAGCAATTCAAGCTGTACATAGTTGAGTATATATATATATATATATATATATATATATATATAATGATATCCACAGACAGACTGTATCACAGCTCATCAGTGCGGCTAGACATGCCTCTAGCTAGGATCAAAACCCGATATCAGGCGGATATTCTACCACTAAGCTGTCGGCGCACGGTCGGGATGAAGGTGGATTTTTAGCGTATTTATTTTTGGAAACACGCCCAGTAACCGACAGTGACTCAATTCGGCTTGCGAAGAGTCTCGCTATATAGCTATAATAGTCACTGTAGTCACTGTTACAAACCCGGATACCTCAGGCCGTGCTTCAAAAATAAATTAATTCAGACTAATATATTGTCATCCACAGACAGACTGTTTCGCTGTATCACAGCTCATCAGTGCGGCTAGACATCTAGCTAGGATCGAAACCCGACTGAATCGGTATATATATATATATATATATATATATATATATATATATATATATATATATACTAATAGTAGTATTCGGTTGGTAAAAAACCTAACTTGCAAAAATATATAAGAACAAATT
Source organism: Acanthosepion lycidas (assembly GCA_963932145.1). Taxonomy (NCBI): domain Eukaryota; kingdom Metazoa; phylum Mollusca; class Cephalopoda; order Sepiida; family Sepiidae; genus Acanthosepion; species Acanthosepion lycidas. The sequence continues at coordinate 85,216,199 of OZ010582.1, read as the reverse complement.
AGCATCAGAATAAAAAATCGGAAAAAAAGAAAGAACTAAAAACCTCCGAACAGGGTGAAACAAATTATCCAATGCCTTATGGTTTTAGTCATAAAAAAAAAGAAAGAAACACACGCGAGTAACACAGCTGAAACATACAGTGCTCAATACGCTAAATAGAGCTGGAACTTTATTATATATATATATATATATATATATATATATATATATATATATTTGGTTGGATTGATGTGAGTTTGTGACCCTGGGTTTCACGTTTTTGCGATCGTCAGACAAACGATAGCAAAAGCGTCAAACCCAGGGTCACAAACTCACATCAATCCAACCAGATATGTTAACTCTATCTCTGATATTGAGCGCTTTCTATTAAGTACCGTGCATATAATATTACACACATTTTTCACACACACACACATACAAATATATATATATATATATATATATATATATATATATATATATATATATATATATATATATATGCATATATGTATATATATATATATATATATATATATATATATATATATATGTATAATATGAAATGGATTAAGTCCGACAATTATTTCATATGTTTTCTCTTTATACGTTATTTTTATAAATGCAATTTTTTTAACTAAATGTTCTGTTTTAATTAAACAGTATTAATTACATTTATATGCCTTAATGTTCGAAAAACTTCGTAGAAAATAAGCGTTCTCCGACAGGAATTGAAACTGTATTCATATGCGGAAAGCGTCATTTGGCATGACGTGCTACAGAGAAGCCTTTGGTTAACAAAACGCGAATTACTATTTATAAAATGCACAATGGTACCTCGGCGTGGCGTAATGGTTAGCAAGTTTGTCTCGCTAGTGCTGCATACCTTCGGCCTTGTGCCACATCTAAGCCACGCTCAAAATAAACGCAGTCCTCGATCGATCATTTCTGCTCACGAAACGAATCTTAACGTAAAAAATGACAGCGTATTATGAAAGGTATTATGTTCGACAATTATTTAATATATTTTCTGTTTCCAGATACAATTTAATTTCTGTTTTACAGATACAAATTATTTAAGCAAATGCCCTGGTTTTAATTATACAGTATTAATTTCATTAACCGGCCTGAATTTCAAGAAATTTCGTAGAAAATATGCGTCTGACAATTATTTCATATACATACATATACCCGTACATATATACATATACATACACATACACAACGACGCTGGTTGTGTATGCATATGTATATGGGAATATGTAAATATGTATATTTATGTAGATATATTTGTGGTGTGTACGTATGCATATATGTATGTGTATATGTATGTGCATGTATATAGATTAAGTGTAAAGATCATATTTAATTATAAGCTTTAATCTTGTTTCATTTCGAAATAGTTTTCAAATTAGATTTGAACATTAAACAAATATTGAAGACATAGGAATATTACTACTTAGCTGTTATTCACAATATTAAAAATATTAATAATAGTAATATTTTATTTGTTTATTGTTATTAAATTAAAATTATATTTATTTCCTCGTTTAATTTGTTGAAAAATTAAGACGCTTTAATTAATATCAAACGTTAGCGGAAAAAAATATATAAATCTGAGTTTTTTCCAAATTAGCCGCTATATGCCTACATATATTAATTCTCTTAATTTCCCTTCCCAAATCTCTATTCTCTTTTCTTTCTTTAAAACCCTAATTACACTTCTTATTTCCTAGAACTTTACTTCTCACTTATCCCTATATATCGTTTCCTGGGAGAGGACCTTTTAAATAGGTCAATGTCTGGTCCTTACCACTTCCTCACTATTATGTATTGTAATAAAAATAAATTTAAAATCATTCCTATCTCTTCCTACCCTCTCTAATTTCGACAATGTCTGTCAAGCGCTCTCTCACTACTCTCTTTATCACCTTACACCAACTTAATACTACTCCTCAAAAGTGTATAAAAATATACGTAAATTTTTCACACTTGGAAGTGTAGTCTGATGAGCCAGGGAAAAAGAAATTCCCTGAGGAAATGAATTATAACCAATCGACCATTAAAGTTGTCTGTTTTCATTGAATTAGTTGCTCTGATTTAACATTGATCTCTCTGGATTTCATCCTCTCTTGGGATTATCCATACGGATTATCAAGATTTTCATTACTCAACTGCATTCGGCTATTTTTTGGACAATTTGTATTTTAATTTTAACTGAATGTATGAGTTTTTTTTTTTTTATCTGTGCGTCTGAAGTTATAGGAATAATTTATTTTCCAGACACGGTCAGCACACTGTGGCCGTGTTACTACTTAATGCCACCTTCATTTTAAAGTTGCACAGGATTATTCGTGTTATTGTTCCCTTTTCATTATAGAACTCAATAATAAAAAAAACAAACGCTAGTTAACAATGGTTTTAATAACTACCTCATCGACCACAAAAATAGATTATTTTTTTCGAAAGTAAGCAATACTGTACGTAGATATAGAAACAATAACATTAACATCCTCTACAAAAGCTAAATACATGTTAAGAAAACGAATATTCTCTTAGAAATATCATAAAGAAATACAGAAACCCTGTCGACCCGAACAAGAAAATTAAATTAATTATTTATTAAAAAATTAAAACAGTTGAATTTATCATAAAAAATAACAACACACCCGAAAATCAAAACTACAAAGAATTAACACGTCGGAGAGATTCCTTTGTCATTTTGCTACATTCATATTTAATTCTTTCTTTAAGATCCTCTATATTTCGGTGGGGCGGGAGCGTCTAGTGAACAACTCATTTCACATGGCCCCAAAGAAGAAAAAAAATCATAGTGTGTGATGTCTGTTGACCTCGGTGGCCACTTAACTGGACCCTATCAAAACAAATGAGACATTTAAAACATGATTAATTACTTAACCCCTACAGTCCCCGTCTTTTGCCTCACCCTGTGTATACTTGAATGATTACACATTCAATCACACTTGTAGATTTATAATTTAACTAATTTTATGAATTGCATCGTTAATATCGTTCACAAATCCGTTTGTTTAGGCCATTTAAATTGTCAGTATTTGTGTCATAGTCTATAATTTGCAATATGCACAACAGACCATATAAATTAAATAGCATCTCTTTCTGATCTAAATTATAGCTTATTTGATTGTAAGATCAATAACACTTGACATCCGACTCCAAAACAACCGCTTGGAGTTAGGGAATTACTGTCTGTGCGGGCTTTTAGCAACGAGAAAACTTCGCATTTAAAGATAAGCATTATGGAGTATTTGTAACAGCAAGAATAAAAAAGGTGATGGTAATAATAGCCGCTTTATTATAACGAAACATTCGGCCATCATTGACTGATCAGTTGAAATTTATAAAATATGTTTCTCAAGTCCGGTAACTGTTATGGACTTTTCCAATACTGACTTGATTGATTTGTTATTTTTTAGCAGATTATTTAAAACCGGAAAATATTTTACCTTATAATTTTTTTTTTTTAAGGTATTAAGATTGTAGAGAAGGTTTAAACTTGGGGGTTGATTCCACAAAGTAGAAGTTCGTAGTAACGTCCTTCTCATGACTGAAGGTGTATATATTTCGTATTTTTACGATACAGTATAAAAAAGAATCCACGTTAGAATTACTCAGTCATATATATATATATATATATATATATATATATATATATATATATATATAATATATATATATATATATATATATATATATAAAAGTGAACATAGAAGTCAACACTTAGAGGCGACAATCTGTTTCATGCTATATGCAATCGTCAGGCCACATATGCTGTTATTTTTCTCGGCTATTTATATATATATATACGGGTTAGTGGTGCATTGTGGGTATTCTGTTATGGCGGTTATTTCACCGGAAGTCGTTTGTTTATCTATTTAGGTCAAATTATATTGCTTGTTTTTTATTTTTTTGTTTCTTATTTTATTTATTTATTTATTTATTTATTTATTAACGTAGTAAAAATTTGTTGGAGTTGGAGTCGGATTCAGTTATGAAAGTTTGTGCGATGATCTAAAGAGGCATTTAAGACCCGCTAGTGATTTACAAAAGAGGCCACACATGGAGCAAGTGTGAGGATTATGAGATGTGAGCACAGTTAGATTGGCTGACCTTTTAGATCTTGCTCTCGCTTCTTGAAGATGATTCAGACAAGCAGATTGAAAATTGCTTATATATTATCATATGTCTCATCATATATATATATATATATATATATATATATATATATATATATATATGTATATGTATATATATATATATATATATATATATATATATATATATTTATATATATATATATATATATACATCACTTGAAAGGACACCGAGGGTGTTGAAACAAAATGGCTATTTTTGTAGTTATTTTATAACATATTTATGTTAAAATTTTCGAATAAATTATATTTCCTCTACTCTGTATTGAACACTCTTTTAACAATAGTATTTTTTGGTTATTGGAATTTATTCCTATTCACCAATCCTATCCTAGATGTTATATATATATATATATATATATATATATATATATATATATATATATATATATATATAGGATTGGTGTATAAGAAATAAATGTCGATGAAACTCTTCAATACCTCATTTGTATGACCATTTCTCCCCGAAAGAGATTAATCTTCCGAGGCTTGTCAACACCAAAGTGTTTGAAGATAAAATGAAAAGAAAGCTTTAAATTTTATACTTAAAAAAAAAACCGGAAGTAAGGAGAAAAGAAAGAAAGACAAAGGGAAAGAAATATTTAAAAGGGGAGGAAAGAGAAAGAAAAAACAAAAAAAAAAAAAAACAGAGAAGGAAAAAGAGAACATGTCTAGATAAAGCTAAGCACAGATAGAAAACACGTTAAAGACGATTGATAAGCTACAGCGATTAAGCTTTTTGTTTAATTTTTCTTTTCTGGACGCAAAGTAAGTCAAAACTGCGCAAAGGTTTGGCATATCCAAGCATTTTTGCCTATTTTTTTTTAACTATGATTTGTATTTATTTTTATTTAATGTGTGGTTTTTTTTTTATGTGTGTATCTGAAGTTATAGGAATGTTTTATTTTCCATAGACGGTAAGCACAGTATGGCCGTATTCGTACTTAATGTTACTGAGTGTTTTCCATTTTTATTAAAAGTGTTTCTATTATTTTCAATCTTATTTTTACATGTGGATGCGTCTTTTATACTTGTATTTTCTACTAATATGTTGCAGATGGAGTTTGGCAGGTATTTCTATGTGTTTACGTGATTCCTACTTGAGCTATATTCAGGTAGGTGTAACGGGAGTCGTCTAGATAATGTAGTAGTATCTTGAATATAATTATTTATGGGTTTGGTTTGATCAGGAACACAGTTCCTTAATGGGCATTTAAACTCGTAAATAATATTGGTTTTGGTTTCAGTTTTCATTTTTCGGGTGTGGTGTTAATTTTTATGATAAGGTGAACTTTTTGAAATTTTTTGTAATAGATAATTAATTTAATTTTATTGTTCCGATCGACTAGGATTGTATGTATTGAGATAATATTTCTAACGTCAATCGTCTTTACCGAACCTTGTATAAAACAGTATTTGCTACCTAAATACACTATATATATATATATATATATATATATATATATATATATATATATATATATATATATATATATATATATATATATATATATATATATATATATATATATATATATATATATATATATCCCATAGCTGGAGGGAGAAGAGGAGGATTCATATTTTTATTAGCACGTAGGTGAATGTGATGGATTCGACTGGAATTCGAACTCGGCTCTCCAATTCCTAAATCCAAGCCGCTATCCATTACGACACTGTGCCTCTTCTCCCTTCAGCAATAGGTAATCAGCAGGACAGACTGGGGTCTATAGCCTTGGGTAGAAACTGGTCTAGGGGTCTAAGGACAACTTTGGATTCAAAAACTGCGGAGGGTCGGGTGGGGACCTTGTGGCACGTAATGCACCATGTCTCTGTATTCGGCCCTTCAAAAAATGTGTATGGTGCTGCACGAAACCTTCACCACTATAATCAAATCTCATGTGCTGGTGTCGAGCTGTTTCTTTCCTAGGAACTGATCCACTTGACCCTAATACGTCGAATTCGTCGGGGGAGTCGAATATATATATATATATATATATATATATAATTTTAAAAACAAGGAATGTATTGATTTTAATTTTAAAAATCTCTAAGGCCCTTTCAACCAACATCTCATCAGGAGATAATCGTTGGATAATTAATTAACGAAAAGAATAGTAACGACAATAAAGAGCAAAAAGTGGGGAACACGTTAAAATAACAAACAAGTGTATATATATATATATATATATATATATATATATATATATGTATGTATGTATGCATGTATGTATGCATTGCTTCTCTTGCTTCATAATCCTTTCAACACGAAGAAAAATGGCGTTATTTGGATTTATTACAACGCACGACAGCATCTTTCAAGACCATCATGCAAGGCACCGTTGAAGGTAGACGTAGGAGATGACGTTAACGCAAAAATTGGTTGTACAATGTCTAACAATGGACAGGTATGACTGTATCAGAATTGGTGATGGCGGCTTTTCTGTTATCGAGAAGTGTTAGAATGGCTTCTGAATTCAGATCCGCCCTACGATTACAAAAGTCAAAGGGATGAAGATGATTACATATATATATATATATATATATATATATATATATATATATATATATATATATATATATATATATATATATGTGTGTGTGTGTGTCCGTGTGTGTATTTATGTGTTTGTGTGTGTGTGTATTTATGTGTATGTGTGTTTGTGTTTGTGCGTGTGTGAGAGAGAGTGAGATAGGGTGAGGGGGTACTGTGTTTGCTGATAGGTGTTTTCAGGCAATACATTCTTTTCTTAACTGATTGAAAGAGGCCATAAGATTTCGCCGTTCGTCGGAGTACTTTTGTGAGTCACCGAAATCTGTAAGCGAGGGCCGTTTTATGTATAAATCCACTTCAACTACCTTCTTAGAGATGCGAACATGTGTCATTAAATATTTAAATAAGCGAACGAATATGTGCGCTCACGAAGACAGACATGTTTATCCCAAATACATACAACCACATATAGATACACAAGCACACACGATATGTCAACGTGAATGGGTATGCATAATTTGGTAGAGACATACACGCACACAAAGTCATGCATTAATTAAGTTTTATGATTCATTGTTTCAGAGATATTTTGGATTATTCTTCGATGATCATATATAAAATTGAAATATAGTTTGGATTCATATCAATCTTGTCGACATGAAGTCAGGTTTTCAGTTCCTGTGTTTCCTGTCATTATATCCCATGGGTAAGTGAAATCATTTTAGACCTTCTTTTAAATGTCTTTCAGTCAGTATCGTTTCTTGTTATTACACATCTATCTATCTATCTATCTATCTATCTATCTATCTATCTATCTAGCTAGCTAGCTATCTATCTAGCTACCTAGCTATCTAGCTATCTATCTCAGTCTCATAATATCTATCGATCAATCTATCTATTCATTATCGATCTATGTATCTATTTCAGTCTCAATAATTATCTCTCTGTCTCAGTCTCTTAATATCTATCTATCTATCTATTCATTATCGATCTATGTATCTGTTTCAGTCCCTTAATATCTATCTATCTATCTATCTATCTATCAATGTATATATTAATTATCTTTCTATGTATCTATTTCTATCTCTTAATATCTATCTATCTATCTATC
>OZ010582.1:85198422-85203422 GCA_963932145.1 Acanthosepion lycidas | reverse complement strand
AGAGTTAAATACAAGTTTTCGTTCTTTTTTCTTTAGTAAGCCCTTCAAACTCTAGGCCATTAGACACCGATTTCACTGCGTGTGCCATATATATATATATATATATATATATATATAGTATTCTATTCTTATCTGAAATACACACACATATACACACACATATAGTCGAATGAAGACTTAAGTGCGTATATGGTTGTACATCGGTATAGAGATATGTATGTGTATATGTATGTGTTCGTGTATATGTATTCATATGTATATATGTGAATATATTGCATATTATATATGTGTATATGTGTATGTGTGTATATGTACATGTATATGTGTATGTATGTATACATATGTGTGTGTTTTTTATGTGTATATGTGTATGCGTATATATATGCAAGTGTAGATGTGCATATGTATTGGTGCACATATATGGGTATTTGTATGTCTATTGCATGGATGTATATGTATATAGATTCACATATGACTTCATGTGGGTATATGTATAGATGTAAGTATAAGTGTATATGTGGATTTGTATGTAGATATGTGTGTATGTGTTTCCCTGCAGGTGTATATGTGTAGGTATGGGAATATACATATAGTTTTCGTGTGGATGTGTGTGCATGTGTATATGTGTATATAAGAACTCATAGGTATATAGTGAGATATAGGTATGTGGATATAGATAGGTGTTCGGATATGTGTAGAAGTGTGTATGGGTGTGGATATATAAAAGATTGTAAAAGAAGGACCTAATTTTCTCCTAGTAATATTTTATACAAAGCTCTCCTCTAATATTCTCCAATTGGAAGTGAGTTTAAATAACACGGGGGTAAAGTTTAAATTGTTAATTTAATTTGAATTAAAATATATTACCGTTTAACAATCATTATTGACGATAAAGTTATTTAAATTGGAAGAACCTTAGTTAATAATGTAGGTATCTTAAAAAAGTCACGAGTTGAATCTATGAACAAAACTCAAACGAATAGATGTCAACTGAATAATAAACTAGAAAAAGGTATCTGTACACTCATATAGAACATTGGAAAAGAAGGACCTAACTCTCTGGTAGTAATCCTTTATCCAACTTTCTCCTCTAATATTATCCAATTGAAAGTAAGTTCAAATAAATAATACGCAGGTAAATTAATAATTTAATTTAAATTGAAATATATTACCCTTTAATAATCATTATTGATGATAAAATTATTTAAATGGGAATAACCTTTGATAATTAGGTACCTAAAACAATCCCGAGTTTACTTAATTAATCAAAAATCAAACGAATAGATGCCAACTTAACAATCAATAAGAAAAAAGTTTAGGAAAATATAAAAAAAATTACTAAATATAAACTGGATTACTTTTCCAATCTACTTCCTATGAGTTTTTTCCAATCGACTGTTTCATTGAAAATACCAAAAACTCCAACAAAATTCAAATTAAATTCTTCGTAGATTGTTTAGACATTTAGATTTATATCAAACCTCAACCCCCAAATATGCCCTTTAAAGTAATGCGAATTAACAGCGTCTAAGAATTTGAGTGAAACCTGCCTTCGTGGAATTTAATTTATTATGGTTTGTTATAGCTTCTTCCTTTAATGTCGGTCTTCTCCCTCACCCCTTACCCATCTATATCTAGAGATAAAACGCGACGTCTAGCCTACACAGAGTCGGGTCAGAGATAAAGAATTGAAATGGTACATCTAACTAACTCATGTCTTCTCTCCCACCTCACTTCCTCACTTCGTTAATTTTACATATACTTGATGCGGTCCGTCAAAAATGTGTGAATTTCTTTTCATTTTTCATTTCAACCTTTGGAAGTAAAGTCTGATGATCCAGAGCCCTGTTAAAGGGGTTGTGATGAAATAACTTATTACAAGGAACCTTAAAGTGGTCTCTTTTTATTCAAATATATCTGCTCTGAATTTGCATTGAGCTCTCTGGATATCATCCTCCTTGGGTCTACCCATACGGATTACCTAGTTTTGCATAAACTATATATATATATATATATATATATATATATATATATATATATATATATATATATATATAACAATAAAAGAAGTTTATGCTGCAACCACATTAGACACACGAATTCATTCACTAGCTCAGTCACTAAATCTACTTTCAAAATCTATCACGATTCTAACTGTAAAAGTCATAGCATAATTTACCTCCTCAGAATGCACACTATGTCAGAAATAATATGTAGGAAAATCTGAATGGCCCTTTCACTACAGAATTAATAATTATCGCAATCGAATCAAGTCGAATCCCCATGAAAAATTATTACCTGTAGAACAACATTTCCTCCTGGAAAACCGATCCCAAATTCACTATAATTGAGAGAATAGAAAAGTTCAGAGCAGATAACATTAGAAAGATTTTAGAGTCCCATGAAAATAAGTGGCTACAACGTCTAAAAACACAATATCCAGCCGGGCTAAACCATAAATTTAACAATATAGATAGTACTAATATATAACTTTATAAATCAAAACCTACCCACATTTCTCACCCACACAAGACAGACATGCGTACGGAGGTGTTGAGGTCACGCACTTACATACATCATACTCACTCACTCCCTAAGAGCCAAATGATAATACACACCCGCAGTAATATACACGCTTACACATATCATACTCACTCACTCCCTAAGAACCAAATAACACACGCACAAACACTTAACAGAGACACATCCCATCTCCAGGAACCAATAAAACTGTCAAACTGACCAGGGGAATTCAGAGCAGCATAGATCCACCCAGCTCTTATCTCAAATAAAAACTTAAAAGAGACTGCTTGACCAACACAAGGAATGTTAAAAGATTCATATAAAAAATATAAAAAAAAAAAAACAAACAAATGAAAACTACAGACAAAAGTTCATTTTCTCCATCAAGACATTCATTTCTGTAGTTCACTGCTATCCGCATGCAGAATTTTTTTTCTCCTGATGTTGGCCATGTTAGCCGAAACTAGCCGAGGAATCTAAATGAAATAATAATAAAAAAAAACGAAAGAATATTAATCTACAACCCAGTGTGACTGAAGATTTTAATTTTTTAATATTTTTTTATTCTATAACCTATTTTAGACGCATATTATCAATACGTAAAAGACTGATAGCATAAAAAACATATGAATCTTTTATTTTCAACACATTCTGAACGATTTGATGTGGAAGTGCCTTGGATTCATTTCGGAAAAGGCTATATGAATCGCGTACTTTAGAGCCATTCTGAAAATGAGATGAGGTTTTACATTTAATTCGATACAGAAAACCTCGGGAAAATGTATGTATAACTTTTGACATTAACTATTAGGTTCGTGCAAAAAATAATAACGTAATAATGTCGTTTTTTGACGTATTATTTTTTGTATACATTATTACGTCATTATTTTTGCACCAAACTAATAACAATTATAAAGAAAAAGGTACAGAATAAATATTAACGGCATTTTTTTTTTTAAAGTAACTCTTTTTCATTCTTTTCTTTCATCACGAGAAACGCCAGCTCATAGGAAAAATAACGAATATTTAATTATTTAAGCAAACACACAAACATATTTCTTTCTTTCTTATTTGGTTCTGGTGACTCATAGAACGGTGAAACGTTTAAACAATCTTGTTTCAATGAAACATTTTCCATTTTTAAAAATATTTCCAAACATTTTGGGGATTAAATATCCTATTATAAACCCCCATATATATATATATATATATATATATATATATATATATATATATATATATATATTCGGAATGATTTAGTCATACAAGTTTTACTAATTAACCAGTAGCTTAATGGAGTAAGAGGTGAATACATACCTTTTCCCAAGAGTATTTATGCGTAAGTGTATGTAACAAAACCAACTGCGATTAGAACATGGCAATTCGATTAACAACTTTGATCTATTATCTATTGCACCTACCGCATATCCAAGATTACAGCACCGGCTAATCACAAGCGATCAACCATCTAGTTACTGACCAGCGGTCAACCATATATATATATATATATGTTAACTGAAAAACACTTGTAAAAAAAGAATTCGTGGATTTACTAAATTCATATAAAAATTCTCACTTGAAATTTTGAACTTTAGCGTTGCAACTCGCAAGTTCCGAGATTGTTCAACCGTCAATAAATAGGACATTCTTAAAAAAACATATTTTTGTCTACAAACAATTATTTCGTCTTCAAGTTTTAAATTTAAAGGAAAAAAATACAGACTGATGATGAAGACATAGTCTTCGAAAGTACTTGCTTAACTTAAAAAATATACACTAGAAACATCTGACAACAGTTTTATAAATGAGGTTCACATCATTCAATGGATTAACAGTATTTTAATGCATACATTATGTTCTACTAGCGAAGTGATTTCGCTATTAATCGCATTAGTCTTGCTGATTGTTTCTATGTATGATTATATATATATATATATATATATATATATATATGTGTGTGTGTGTGTGTGTGTGTGTGTGTGTGTGTGTGAGTGCTCAGTGCAAATTAGAGCGAATAATATTTATTTAAAAATTATAACATAAATTTGTTATGACATCACTACAAAATCAAAATGGCTATTTTATTATTTAGAGGTTAGACATATTTGATTTTCTATCCCCGCTATTTTCGTAATCAAATTGAAATTAATAACAACCGGCCTAAATTTCACTGTTTATATTTTTAATCGTTTCAAGTAAGGCAATAAAGCCACTCAGACGCTAGGATTTACAGGGTGTTAAATTATATGAGAAAGAATGAATGTACTATTAAGGGTAGAGAACAATAAAAGAACAAGGATCAAAAAGACAGAATATAACGATTGACATTGCATATAAATCTTTGAAGATTGGTGTCGACTGAAAAGCCGGAAGAGTGTTCCGCAAGCGAGAAGTGGCAGAGAAGAAACTGTTACCATAGAACCTACGGTTACATCTAGCTATTTCAACCTTGCAGCAAATCTGATACATGGGTTAAA
>OZ010582.1:85175922-85193422 GCA_963932145.1 Acanthosepion lycidas | reverse complement strand
GTTTAACATACTTAATTCTGCTATATAACAAATTCGTCAGAATTTTAAAAAAAACAACATCTCCCCCCCCGCCACACACGCACGCGCGCACACACAAATACACACACACACATATACATATATATATATATATATATATATATATATATATGTATATTAGGTTGGTGCAAAAATAATGTCGTTTTCTCACATAGTAATATATGTGATAAAACGACATTATTTTACATTATATATATATATATATATATATATATATATATATATATATATATATATAATATTGGCCTATTTTATGCCTTGAGATACGACCTGAATTTTAAGATGCGAGCGAGTTTCAGTTAAGCCCTATTTGGCGCCAAGCTTCGAGACTATTTTCACTCGCAGTACACGTCTTGACTTCACACTGTAAGGATCTCTTTGCGTTGTCTTGGGTCATTTTGCGGTTATTTTGCAAAATTCCTTTAATCACACTATACGTCCGAAGAAAGGAAGCGTAAAGAGACATAGTAAAAAGCCGAAGACGTATTATTTAAAGATTCATGAGTTAAAGCGGGAAATTAAAAATTATAAAAAAAACAAAAAACAAAAACAAAAAAACACGAGGACTTACGAGTAATGGATTTGGCGAGACAGTATTTATCGACGATAAATAAAAAATAAAAAATAAGAAATTTTAAAAACTAAAATAAAATTAGTTACAATAATGGATGAAAGTAAATGTTTTTAAAAAAATTAAAATTAAGTAATAAAATTAATCTTTGGTATCGTAAAATATAGTTACCGTTGCTAGGCTAACTTAGCTTTCCCTAGGCTTGCTGTTGTTGTCCCTATCTCTCTCCTTCGCCAGTTGGCCTTTGACTCGTCTGAACTTCATGGATTAGTACAGTTTCTTTCTTTACAATTTGTTTTTCTCTTTTATATTTTTGTTTATAAATAATATTTCTTGATTATTCAACGTTTTTACTTGTAAGAAAGCCACAATACAAAAATGGAAGTTTAAAAAAAAATAAAGGTGGATTTATAGGGGTCTGGTATCAGATTGGAAATATTACCATTAATATCAACGGGGAAAATTGATTTTTGATACGAGATCTTGAGTTACGAATTCGTTCTTTCAATGAATTAAACTCGTATCTCACGATATTACTGTACATAATGATTAAAATATATTAGGTTGGTGCCCAAATAATGACGTAATAATGTCGTTTTTTGACGTATTTTTTAACGTCAAAAAACGACATTATTACGTCATTATTTTTGCACCAACCTAATACTTTAAGGTATGTTATATTTGTTGGGTAAACGTGTACTATATAAGAAATAAAGCATGTGTAAATATAAAAAGCCCTAAAGTTTGCGTTCAAGTAGGAAACAGACTGTCATCGTTTGACATTGATATGTAGGAAACATCTCGCACAAAACCTTTTTTCCACATTGCCATTCTCTAAAAGCTGTATTATATATAGTTATTCCATATATTGACTTACTTAGGCGAAATTATATATATATATATATATATATATATATATATATATATATATATATAATTATTTATTTAAAAATATGATTCCAACTCGAGATTTGGAATCATATTTTTAAATAAATAATTATATTTATGCTCTACTTCCGTATCGAGCACTATTTTTAAAAAAATAATAACAAATATACTAAGGAACTTTGGATTATTTGCCAAAACAGTTTCTTTCCTATTTTCTACAATATTTTCACACACACACACACATATATACATATATATATATATATATATATATATATATATATATATATATATATATAGTCTTAAGGTGTGCTATATTTATGGAATAAAGTGCTCAATATCAGAGATAGAGCGTGTGTAAATATAAAATGGCCTGACTATTGCATATAGCATGAAACAGACTGCCGCCTCTAAGTGTTGACTTATATATATATATATATATATATATATATATATATATATATATATATATATATATATATATATATATATATATATATATATATAATGAAAATGGACAGAGTCCGCCAATAATTTAAAACATTTTTATGTTATACATTCTTTTTATAGATACAAATATTTAAGTAAATGATCTGTTTATATTAAACAGTATTGAACAACATTTACCGGCCTGAATGCCCGAGAAATTTTCATAGAAAATATTCGTCCTCCGACAGGAATCGAACCTGCATCCTATACGGAACCGTCATTTATCTTGACGTGCCATTACCGATTTGGCCACAAAGCAGCGTTCGGTTAGCAAATACAGTAAATTCGGCTTTGCTAACCGAACGCTCCTCTGTGGCCAAATCGGTAAAGGCACGTCAAGCTAAATGACAGTTCCGTATAGGATACAGGTTCGAGTATCCTCAAATACTAGTGGCCAGTTATCACACACACACACACACACACACATATATATATATATATATATATATATATATATATATATGTGTGTGTGTGTATATGTGAGAGTTTTTTTTAACAGAGGCGGGGAAATGCGATACTGAAATCTGAAGGCGCATTGGGATATTAAAAATGTCCCTCCAAAAAGCAGTAAAATCTCGTTAGAAACAAAAAAACATAATATAGTACTTAAGTGTTATATAACATCGTTCCTCCTGTATGACAGTTAATACTGGACAATATCCTTGTAAATGATAAAGACATGAGAATTGTGGTTCCACGGAAGGAAGATGAGAATTCCTTGGACTGAACATGTGACGAAGTTTAAGAGAAAATGGAAACATAATCGTCATCAGGAAGAGGCAGTTGAAACTTCTAGGGAACACAATGGGGAAAAGGGGGTTAGAAAATTCGACACTGACAAAATATATTGAAAGCCAAACGGTAAGATGAAAGCAGCAATCTGCCTAATGAAATTATGTATGGCTGGCCGAACAAGGGTTTCGCAGAGATAGCGAATAGTCACAATTTACTAAGAGCTACAAAAGGCAGGAAATTATGGAGAGCAATGATCGCCAACTTCTTAAAGA
Source organism: Acanthosepion lycidas (assembly GCA_963932145.1). Lineage (NCBI taxonomy): Eukaryota > Metazoa > Mollusca > Cephalopoda > Sepiida > Sepiidae > Acanthosepion > Acanthosepion lycidas. The sequence continues at coordinate 85,190,428 of OZ010582.1, read as the reverse complement.
GATACGGTACAGAGAAGAAGAAGAAGAAGAAGAAGAAGAAGAAGAAGAAGAAGAAGAAGAAGAAGAAGAAGAAGAGGAGGAGGAAGAAGAAAAAGAGAGATCATTTAAATATCATTTCTGTTCAAAGATAAAATAGAATACGTCAGGACTCATTATGGATGTCCCGCTAAACATTTTTTTCTCTCCAGATTCTATCTTTCAAATTTATGTCTAACACTAGTCTATACATTGAATATTGCTGCCACACCTAATCTGGTTCTACTGATTTAAAGATTCTTAATGAAAGCCAAAGAAGAATCTGCAATTTTATTGAATCTGATCTGGCATCTCGTATTCACTCACTTACCCAACACCATAATATAGCTTCCCTGTGCCTTTTATATAAATTCTTTCATGGTAATTATTCTGATAGACTTTCCTCTATGGTACCAAGACCTTATGAATTTAAGCACATTACTGAATTGGCGGAAATGTCTCATCATTTTGCATTCGAAATAGCTAGATGTAACCGTAAGTTCTATGCTAACAGTTCCTTCTATCGCATTTCTCCCTTTTTTATATTTTTCGATTCACCACATTACGATGAATATTTTTTTCCTATCATTGACCTTCCTCTTTTGTTTAATATATTTTGGTATATATTTATATGGAGTTCCGTTTTGAAATATCTAATACAATTAAGTTTTGAAATGCAATAAGTATATATTTTTGTATTCATAGACACCGGTTTGAGCTAAAATACTGCACAAATGCCCTTCACACTGTATGCAAAGACAGACATTCCACATCTTTTGCAAATAGTCTTTACGAGAAGCTCACTTATCTATGTGACGAAGGAAGAGAAGGTAAGCAATCAGTAAAACAAAATTTTTTTTATCATTCTTTTTCATGGATATGATAGGTCGCTTCAGCGCGGGAGCGTTCATGTCTCACCACAAATCCCTATCTTTTTTAACATTACGTAATGCGCCATTAATATCTCTCCCAGTTCCTGTTCTACATTTAAAGAATGCATATAGGTAGGCTGCTCGCTCTTTTCTTCTGATTCACTTGCATTCAATATGTCCCGTAAGGGTCAAATTTTCCAAGCTTTATTTCCTCATTGCTCTCTTAGAAATTTCATCACAAGTCTGTTTTTGTTTCTATTTTCCTTGTAAATTCCTCATTGTACACATCTCAGTATCTTTCTGTAGAAATACATTTCTGTTGCTTCATGTCTTCTTTTCATCTGTGAGTAAATTGTTCAGTATACACTATCATACAGGAAGATTTATATTACAAAGCTGGCCACTGCACGCTTGTTACTTTTTTAACGAAAATTTTCCTGTTTTTTTTTTTCTTTTTCAAATGCTTTTTTTAAAATTTTCGAAGACATTTTTCGCTATTCCAAATGTACTTTGCGCTGTCACATTTTCAGTCGTCTGCTATAATAATTCTTTGATAGTTGAATTTCCGTAGTTGCTAGATTTTGATATTTCCAGTTCGTAGCTCGCATCTTGGGTTCTCCTATTTGTTAAAGATCATCCACTCGGTCTTCTTGCAATTGATAGTCTCTTCTCGCTTTCTTTTACTACTTTGACGCGGAGTTCCTGTTCTTTTCCTTCTGTGTCTGTTATCAACCCAGCTTCACGGGTGTCCTTGATATTGTTATGATTGTGTCCGCTAATATTAACTTCAAACATGAGTTAAACTTGTTCTCTCAGGATAGCCTCACTGTGTTGGTAAAATGAATCCACTGAAAAGTAGAATCAATATCGTATGTCACTTTCCATTGTTGTCTACTTGTCTATTCAATCCGTACGCAGGTGATCATTTCTCAGGATAATGTTTCGCATTAATGAAATATATTTGCGTCTTATTTACTAAGGTTCTGTTATAGTTAAAGTTGGCAAAAGTATTTTTTTTAATCATTTCATCTCAAGCAAAGGAACACAGCCACTAAGGCGCAAGAAGTTACTGAGTATGAGAAAAGGTATCGTTGTTGTTCTTGCGACGTGTTTGACTAATTTAAACAAACCAGGCTTTCAAACGCACGCATGCGCATATTCTGCTCATCTTCCCTGTATATCTGTATAGTTTTCTTATCCAACCAAATTCCAGGAAGTAATATTCAACTGCTAATGCAGCGTGCCGATGTGAATTCATCCATTATTCCGGATGAAGGGAGTGAACTGACAATTCCACCCCAGTACCTGGTTTATCATTCATTTACACAGGTATAGTACCCGCTGTTTCCACTGTCTCTTTTTTTTTTTAATTATTTTTTTAAAATCAGTTCACTCCAAACAAGGCAATAAAGCCACTAAGACACAAGGGGGTTGCTCATTGTGAAAGGCTAATTTCTTATTAATGTGCCAGGAAAATAAAAGAGGAATAAACAGCAAATAACAATTGACATTGCAAAAAGTATTATGAAGGAGAGAGGACAATGAAAAGACAATAATTAAGAAGACAGAAGATAACGATCGACATTGCATTTAAATTTAATCTAATTTTACTAGGAAGCAGGAGAGGGAAGAGAATTCAACAAGCGAGAAGTGCGAGAGAAAGCAATGCTAGCATAATGGTTATATCTGTCCGTTTCAATTGCAAAATGATGAGACGTTGCCACCAATCTAGTACTGGGCTTAAGTTCATAAAGTTTGGGTACCATAGAGTAAAGTTCATCAGAACAGTTACGGTAGTGGGAAAGGGATCGAAGCCGAGATGCCAGGCCAGGACCAATGGCATTGCAGCTTCTTCCACGGATTTATATGACACTTTACTTAGTAGGAAAACACAAGAACCTTACGCAGTCGGGTAATTTTTCAACTCAAATAAATGTTCCGCCTAGCATGTTTATATCAGTTTAATAAACGTGTAATTAAATAACCGTGCCGCGGAGAAAAGTATTTAAAAAAATAAGTGTGTGATACGAAATGTCTCATCAGTTACGTTTACTTTCGCACAAATTCTCTTTGGAAACACATTCATTCTTCTTAATCGGTAGTGTCTCTAAGGATTCCTCCGAATGCAAATCGATGGCGACGGCAGCAAATGAATTAAATAATCGTGCCGGTACTTGCATTTAGGAGAAATGAGTAATGATCATATAATAACCCAGTGTGATTTCATTTAGGAACAATACTAGTCCCTTAACGGTTGACAAACACAGAGGATGGCATTTGTTTTAGTCAGAGTCTTTGTTTACTAAACAACAGCATAGTCTGACACGAGGCTAAAAATATGGAGCACTCAAAAATGAAATTTGGAATTATGCTCAAACTTACGGTGTTTTTTTTTTAGTGATCATGACTCTGCACTCTCCAATTATTTCTTTTTCTTAATATATGGGAAAGTGATAGGATTCTTGGATTGACCGATTGTTTGTTTAACGCCGTATCAACTGCTTATAGGTCATTTAATGTCGAGATTAAATTAAACGGATTTGGTTTGAAGTCTCTAAAATTTGCTAGTATGTTCTTACTGTTGGTATTTTTACTATAAAAAATGTATTTTTATACTGTTGTAGTGTTTGTTTTTGTTTGGGTGATGGTTCGCTATTTATCCATAGCTTGGACCCTAGCAGGTGCTAACATCCTGGGTTAGGGTGGACCTAGGAACAACAGCAATTAAGAGGTAGTTCCGTGTTCCTCAAGACACCCAATCTCCTAATCAGAATCCTTGCTGTCGGATGTAGTTTATCGTCATCCCAGGAATAAGGACTTATTGGGAAACATAGTTGATGTGTTTTATGTTAACTTCTCTACAGATTTCCATTCAGAGGACTCGTTAGACAGATTTGGGAACAAATCCAGAAAAGGAGGGGAGAGAAACGAATCAATTTCCAAAGTGCATCTGTGTGAAAATGAACGCAAGTGATGAGTTCTGGGTTTTAACGCCGATATAAATTTTCACTCCTGTACCAACTAGGCTACTTGCAGTCCTCCCATAACAAGTTAGTTGTTTTAAAATACGATCTTTACCGAGTGATCTCTCTAATATGCCTCCTTTGTGTATTTGTTTATTTTGTTTATTTTCAAGCTTTTTTAAACGAAACTGCTCACTTTAAATCGTCAGTGAAAACATTGTTCACCTTCCGTCATCATGGCTGATGCTAACCTCCAGGAAGGTCACACTTTGAAACTTCTCGATCTAAAGTTTTCCACTGACATGAAATGGAACAAATATATTGAGTCAGTTGCTAGGTATGCTGCCAAGAAAGTTGGTTCACTGTGTTTGACAATTTTTATCACCAGAATATATTTTAACCCTTTATAAGTCTACTATTCGTTCATCCATTGAATATTTCTGTCGCATTTGGTTTACTGTTTCTATTATGTATCTAAAGATTCTTGATAAATTCCAAAGAAGAATCTGTAATGTTATCAGTCCTGACATGGCATCTCGGCTTCAGTCACTTTTACATCGCCATAACGTAGCTTCCCTATGCTTTTTTTTTATAAATGTTTTCATGATAATTGTACCTATGAGCGTTTTTCTGTGATATCTCGACTTTATGAATTTAAGCGAAATACTAGATTGGCGGGTCGAATCATTCAGTAGTTGAAATTGTGAGATGTAACCGTAAGTTCTATGCTAACAGTTTCTTCTCTCGTACATATGTGTGGCTCTCATCCAGTTTCATCCTTTCCAGTTAACTTTGATCTCTAAATATTTGAATGCATTGACAATCATCATCTTCTCTCTCTTAAATACGTGCTCTTTTATTGTCCTCTATCCTTACTATTATTTTTAAGTTTTCTCATATCCTTTCATACTTAGTCACACGTGGCGGCATAATTGATTTATCGCCTTGATAACAAGGATTGAGTCAAGACGTGGTATAATTTTCAAACATATTTGGGATCGACATCGAAAGCTGATAATATCGAAAATGTGGCCTGCTTGACAAATTGACCTTGTTGAGGTTCGAACCTGAGTATCATGATCTGAAAATGTACGTTCTAAACACGCGACTACGCGTATGAAATTAGATAAACACAAAACTATTCTAGGGCTGACGAGTGCAAGTCCACAAATGAGAACTGAACTGCTTTTAAAATATTAGGTTGGTGCAAAAATAATTTCGTTTTCTAACATATGTTACTATGTGAGAAAACGAAATTATTTTTGCACCAACCTAATATTATAATCAATTAGCTATGATTATTTAGTATAGAGATAGTAGACTATAGATATAAAATATTTTTTACTCTGTGTATTTTTTTTTTTTTTTTTTGATTTGTAAGTTATTTTCTTTTTACTTTGTGTAGCTTTTCGGGATGCAACAACTTGCCTGAACGACCGCTCTTATCAGCTTAGGTACAAATCTTGTTACGCAATGGGGAGGTTTTATCATGAAAGGCTTTCAGAGAACGAACGTTGTGCGTAAGTATTAGGTCTTTTTTTTTTCATGTTGATTTCTTTCCTCTTTTTCTCCTGTGTGCTCTCTCCCTCCAGAAAGTGGGCGACAATGCCTTTCCACAACTTACTATTCTATTAGGTTGGTGCAAAAATAATGACGTAATAATGTCGTTTTTTGACGTATTTTTTAACGTCAAAAAACGACATTATTACGTCATTATTTTTGCACCAACCTATTATGTAGCTCTCAGTGTCTTTTCACTATCACTCCTAGTCCCCGTTCTTCCCTCCATTTACAGATATTGTTATGGGACGCACGTGCTAATTTCATGTCAATCCGCATTTTAATTCAGATATATCCTTCTCCTAGACTGGTTGCCAACGAAAGCCGAGAGAGCTCAATTTGCTCTAATAAACAACAAATAAAGCGACAACAATAACTATTATTATTATTATTATTATTATTATTATTATTATTATTTATAATAATAATAATAATTTTTTACAAAACTGCTCAGTGGAAAATGTCACGATGACATTCCTGATCTTAGGTCTCTTGTTGGGAAAGAAATGAGTATACAACAGAAACCAAAGGAATAATAATAATAATAATAATAATAATAATAATAATAATAATAATAATAATAATAAAGATAATAATAATAATCTGACCATATGTCCCTGGCTGGGACCCGGAATATATACAACAGAAATCAAAAGAAATAATAATAATAATAATAATAATAATAATAATAATAATAATAATAATAATAATGGGTATAGACATGCAAGTACAGCATAATACACCGGCTGAAACTACAAAATACTTAAAAAAGACAGCAAAGACGAATGCAACCGACCAGATACAGAAACCAAAGGAAGTTTCAAATGGAGTTTCAAATGGGTGTAGAAATACAAGTAATGCACAATACAACGACTGAAACTGCAAAATACAGAAAACAAAAGCAAATGCAACCGACCAGATACAGAAACAATGGCAAATAAACCGCTTCACAGTCAATACTCTGTCCGTACCAAACAAGCCGATGTAGACAAACTCCGTACCCATCAGTGTCTACTTAGTGCAGGTTTAAAAGCTGAAACCAAAGGTATTATTTTTGCAATACAGAACCATGCTAAAAATTTTGTCTAGCCCAAAATGCATATTATTGTGATAAATATTCAGAAATAATTGATCATCTTGTATCAGGTTTCACGGTATTGGCACCCACTGAATATAAAACACGACAAGACAGAGTGGGCCAATGTCTACACTGGAAAATTAGCAACTTCTACGGAAAGGAAACTGAAAGAAATTGGTATGAACACCACCCAGGGCCGGTTATAGAGATAAGACTTGTAACAATTTTATGGGACTACACAATACACAGAGACAGAACAATCAAAGCCAACCGCCAAGACATCGTTATTGGAGACCGCATACAAGAGAACTGCCTCCTTATTGATATGGCAGTCCCTGCAGACTGCAATGTATCTTTGAAGATCTTCAAAAAGCGATCAAAAATACAATCGAAATTTCAAAAATGGGGCACATGAGAACATCAACAATCCCTGTTGTAGCCAGAGCCCTTCAATTTAATGGAAAAGATTCCAATAGACTCACTGAAGGGATCCCTGGTAGAACATGCCTTAAAAATATCATCGTTCTCACGCATAGAGCCCACACCTTACGAAGGGCTTTATCTATGTAACATATGTGTGTTTGTTTTTTTTTAATTGCTCATTGGAAAATGCCATGATGCCATTTCTGACCATAGGTCTCTGGACGAGACCCGGAATGAAATTTGTATACTCCAAAAATCAAAGGAAATAATAATAATAATAATAATAATAATAATAATAATAATAATAATAATGCAACCCTGAGTACAACCAGTCTTGCATAGTCAGAAGTAACGATTTCGGTGTATGGAAGGCTACTCTTTTCCGAGTGCCCCGTCTCGTTGGGCAACTAGCAAATTCCTGTTGCAGACACCTGATCAGGCACATTTGTATTTATTCAGCACCCACAGAGCCGAATTAAGCTTTATACTTTGTTAAAGCTTCTCTGAGAGAACGCTAACGTCGGAGCAAGTCCAGTAGTCTCAAAACCTCGAATGAATTCGAGGTAGCACTTGTATCAGCGGCTTCCAGTTTCACTAAGAAGAATTGAGTCAACTCACGGTATCGTTTTCAGGTATCGACTCGCAAAAATTAGCGAAAACCTGAAAAATCGACTCGTGAGATTCAGAATGCAAACGAAACACTAAGCCACAAGCATGAATTTAGATAAACATAAAAATCATCAATGCCTGAAAAGTGCAAGTCTAAAAGTAGAAACGGGGGCGTTTATAACGGCTGCACAGGATCAACACCTATTCACCCGGAATTACCAGATAAGCTAATAAAAAATATTGCAAAGTTAATATGTAGATTGTATGATCAATATGTTGCGACTAGTGACCATTTTGATCCTAGTTGTTCAGTTTTAACACCGAAGGAACAAATAAATCGATAGGGCAATATTGGACAATATATTCCTTTTGAGATACAATGGTATCAGTTTTTGTCTTGTAAGGTCTTCCATAACCCACGCGTAATTCAATACCAAACGAAATGATACCTAGCACCCCTATATACGATTCATCGCAAAAAGATGCAGATAAAATGATCGGCTCCCTGTCCCGCTCCAGTAAGTAACTGACTTCACATATTATCCTCTAAGTTTATAAGAGACAGATTAGTCCAAAAATGGAGTACTCTTGCAATATTTGAGCAGGAGCTGTCTAGATCTGATCTTCTAGTTTTGATAAAGTTCTAAAACGTCTCCAAGACTCTCTTGTCTCTGACCATCGAAAAAGGTCGAATGAACTGCATCTTCTAGTTCCACCAGGCTTGACTTCCACAGATAGGACTCGCCATGACACTTACATAGTGATAAACCACACAAATTCCTTCTTTATTCCATCGGCGACAAGTACGTTCCATTCAAACAGGCTCTTCGCTCGAACTTCCCTATGGAACAGACTTCCTAGAGGATGCTTCACCGATCACTACAATCTTAACCTGCTCAAGTCTAGTGTTAACTGTTACCTTTTCCTCCTATTCATATAGTGTAGAGTTTAACGCAACCCTCTACCTCGAGTAGCGCCCTGGTCTTGTACAGGTTGAACCTTTCTGTAAAAAAAAAAAAAAAAAAAAAACTGTATTGAATGGTTGTTTATTTCACAAGAGTTAATAATTCCGGACAATGAAAGGAAATCTATTCTTTCCCACAACGAATGTGTACGACGAAGGAAAATAAACTTAATAAATGACTTTGTAGATATCTTTGTACGGATTTATTTTCTTTCAGTGTCTGCTGATGCATGAATCAACCTTTAACCGATTTATAGACGAAGTTTTTTTCATGTCTGCAAAAGAAACATTTATTAAATCAACACTAAAAATATAAGTTCGTAAGGTCTGACATCGATGAGTATTGACCAGGATTTCATTTTTTTTTCTGTGCGCACTCGATGTATTAGTGTATATATCCTCGTTCGATATTATACAAATAGAGGGAAAAAACAGACATCAAATTTACTGGTTCTCTAGAAGTCTGAAGTAATTCTTTGTTTAATTCTTTGTAAATTACAACTGTGCATGATTTTCATCACACACACGAAGACACACACACACAGACAAACACACTAAACAGTGCGCATTCGAGAAAATAATAATAATAATAATAATAATAATAATAATAATAATAATAATAATAATAAATAAATAAATAAATAAATAAATAAAATAAAATAAAATAAATAAATATTGGCCGGTATAATAACGTCTGAAGTGATAAAAAAAGTCGTATTAAAAATAAATCCAATAATTCTTAATATATATATATATATATATATATATATATATATATATATATATATATATATATATATATATATATATATATATATATATGAATGATTCATGTAATATATAGATTTATATATATATATATATATATATATATATGAATCTATATATTACATGAATCATTCATACAAAAAGTAGATTAGTAAATTTTCATAAGTTCTTATCCGTTAACAATAATACATTTCTAAATAAACATATTTCGATTCGCATTTAAATTTTCGTGTCCGCTATTACTTGGATTTTACTAAAAACAAAATAATTTCCATGCCTGAGGACGGCTGAATGTACAGCCGAATGTACTAGCAGATTAAAAAAAGATATCTCATGCATAGGCAAACACTAGGACGTAATATGTGTAGACAGAAAGATGTTTTTTTTTAAATTATTTATTAACAGTTGGATATATGTTTTAGAGTCTGCGATGTCGCGACGCTAGAGTTCATGCTATAATCGTTCAAGTGAGAATTTTATTTGAATTTTAAAAAGTTATAAATCAACAAAATTTCCTTGTTATAAGAAACAAGAAATTTTTTCCAGAACTCCTCCTCGCAATACATTGGGGAAACTTGCAGGAATTTAAACAAACATATCTATGAACATATATTAGGTTGGTGCAAAAATAATGACGTAATAATGTCGTTTTTTGACGTTTTTATTTTACGTCAAAAACGACATTATTACGGCATTATTTTTGCACCAACCTAATAAAAGGTATTTTATGCACTCAGATTTATCAAATGCAATAGTCATACATAAAAAAAAAATAAAAAATTAGCCACTTGATTGAAAGATAATGTAACTTAGACGGAAAATTCTTGAAAGTGATCCTATCGAATCTTATCAAAATCTTATCAATCCACGCTCCGGATATTTTCAGATATCTCTATTTCTGAAATAATTACTTTTTTTTCCCCAAACCAACATACATGACTACAAAAATGTTAAAAAAAAATTTATCATCATTTTATTTAAAATATAGAGCTCGTAAATAAATCACAAACTAAAATAATTTAAATTCTAATTAATATTAAAACTTATTTCTTCAAGATCTCATATTCGCTTTTGTTTATTAGACATTAAATCATCCTACATAGCTTGCCTTGACTTTTCGGCTAAACTAATGACTATTTATGAGCTATCTTAAATTCAAAAATTTTCAAAAGCCAATGAAATTTTGGCTCTTGTATATAATATTGCACAAATTAAAATCCTAATATTCGCTTTGATAATATCCTTACATTCCCTCTGATAACATCCCTGACAGGATGAAACGCGTCGTCTAAGATAAGTTTTCCGTTTGTCATTATTCACCTTATATTTTTACAGATATATTCTGAAAATTGGCACAGATGCGCGTGCACGCACGTACACACAGATAGACGCATACACACACACACACACATATATATATATATATATATATATATACTCTTTATGAAATGGACAAAGTCGAACAATCATTTTAAGACATTCCTATGTTTAACATTCTTTTTATAGATACAAATATTTAAGTAAATGCTCTGTTTATAATAAGCAGTATTAAACAACATTTACCGGCCTGAATATCCGAGAAATTTTCTCGTTTTTGACAGGATTCGAACCTGCATCCTATACGGAACCGCCATTTAGCTTGACGTGCCTAACAGCTCGGCCACAAAGGATCGTTCGGTTTTACTGCTTATAAATTCAATCTTCCATGAATCTCGTACATTCATAACTGCTCATGACGTATCAAATGTAAACAAATGACGTCATACATTAAGAAATGGACACAGTCCGACAATTTATTTATTAAAGACATTTTTTATGTTTAACGTTCTTTTTATAGATACAAGTATTTAAGTAAATGCTCTGTTTATAATAAACAGTATTAAATAACATTTACCGGCCTGAATGTCCGAGAAATTTTAATAGAAAATATTCGTCCTCCGAAAATTTCTCGGATATTCAGGCCGGTAAATGTTGTTTAATACTGTTTCTTATAAACAGAGCATTTACTTAAATATCTGTATCTATAAAAAGAACGTTAAACCTAAGAATGTCTTAATGTATATATATATATATATATATATATATATATATATATATAAATATGAATGTGCGTGTATTTTAATCGAATTCACCACCCGCAAGGCAGTAGAGCCACTAAGATAAAAAGCGTTGTTGGTTGTGGAGGAATTAGTGGAAAGAAAAATTACTAAGGATTGAGAACAATGGAAGAGTGGGTGTTTACTTCTGCTGTCTACAACTAAATTATCTTATAGAGTTTCTCTTCTGTTCATACAATTCTTTAGTGCAGTGCAGCTAATAAAAAAAAGATGTTATGCAAAATTCTATGTTCCAAATCACAGTAATTGACTTAATTTATAAATTATTTACTTTTTTTCTTTTCAGGCTCGCGTTACGATATGTTGGCTGCTTCAGAAATGCCGCTGAGAAATTTTGCAACAAAAAAGCGAGAAAATTTATCGAAAAATACAACTGGATTGGCGCATCCTACTTTGTCGGTTGCGGACGAGGTGCGTTTGAAAATTGTTATATATATATATATATATATATATATATATATATATATATATATATATGTGTGTGTGTGTGTGTGTGTGATAGGGTAACGAACAAATAGGAATCGTTTATAAACTTGACATGTTTTGCTTTTCTTTAAGCTTCAACAGTAAATGTAATACAGAAGAGAATTTAAAATTCTTATATTTTCTATTTTTGCGTTGTCTGTTTTATCAGGCAAAGCATTCCCCAATCGACATACGATCAGTGTCAGAAATAAATAAAAATCTCCACAAGATGCACAAACACACTCTCACACACACTTTAGAACTGGAATTGTGATCCACAAACACGCAAGAATTATATAAATGCACGTTGCCTGAGAGGAAATATACAAAGAGGCTCTGCATAGCCATTAAAAAGGCAATACAAAAATAAAAAAAATACCAGAATTTATTTTATTGTTATATATAGCGGATGCGAAAAATGTAAGATAATTTATATTATATATGATGGACTCTCCCGTCGTTTTCAACGTATGAGTGTCTGTTTTTTTAATCCTGTCACCGTCACCTTAACTCTCTCAATGGACTTGTTGATCAGGTGGAATAGAAAAGAAGGAAGACAGAATTGAACTGCAGACAATCCACACAATGAGTTGGTGAAAATATTTGTCGCGAACACAATGAACAAGACACCTCAGATTTTATTATCATAGAGTTATACATCTCCGATACTGGCAGTGGCAAAGAAGAATGCAGCGCCTTTCGATGGTAATTTCACATGATATATATATATATATATATATATATATATATATATATATATATATATATATATATATATATATATATATATATATATATATATAACGTTATCCACAGACAGACTGTTTCGCAGCTCATCAGTGTGGCTAGACATCCGGTTGCTTCTAGCTCGGATCGAAACCAGACTGAATTGGTATCAGCCGGAGATTCTACCACTCGGCGCACGGCAGGGAAGCAGGTGGATTTTTAGCGTATTTATTTTTAGAAACACGCCCAGTGACTGACAGTGACTCGATTCGCTATATATATATATATATATATATATATATATATATATATATATATATATATATATATATATATATATATATATATATATATATAAAAAGAAAGAACAGTAAGATATATAATCCGGTGTTCTTAAAGATATTTTTATTTTTACAAAATAGTGCTCAATGTAAATTTATAGAGCATTAATATTATAAATTAATTGATTTAAAATATGTTTTTTCCGCTACACAGTTCTAACCATGTTTCAAAATATATATATATATATATATATATATATATATATATATATATATATGTGTGTGTGTGTGTGTGTGTGTGTGTGTGTGTATGTGTGTGCGTGTGTAAGATAGGATAAGGAACAAATAAGAAATGTTTACAAATTTAAAATATTTTTGCTTTTAATTAAATTTGGAACGCATATGTTAGTGCCACTGCAAAAGAGGCTGCAAGAATGCTCCAGAAAATATTGAAATTTACAAGAGGTAGATCAGACCAAGAATAGACTATTCCTACCATCGCTCGGCTGGTGCTGTTTAGTTCTCACTATCTAGCCACGACGTATCTAAGAAGCGCTTAAGCGTTTGTGTGGGTGATGAATTATTTTCTACCCTTACCCACAGAGGAGACGTAGGCAGCTTTTCATTACTATATCGTTATTATTATCGCAGATGTTCGGACGAGTTATATTCCTTTGGTTCACCAGCTTCGACCTTAAGGAATGGAACCCTTCATGTCATGTTTACGCTGGAAAAGCATCCATATTCCATTTGTGTTGCATTGCTAAATATGAAGTTACACTCAAAACAAACTCCCGAGAGAATGCTTTTCAGACAAATACAATATTCTTCTCATTAGAGGTCATCAACAACCAATATATATATATATATATATATATATATATATATATATATATATATCCCTTTCTCCCTCATAATAGTTTCTTACGTCCCTTCCTTTACAATCCCACTCGGCTACCGTCAACTTTGAGTGACCATTGAACATTTTATTAGGGGAAACATTAGTAACAAAAAAAATACAAAAATCTCTTTACCTGAACTGTTATATTTGGGGATGTGGATGATCATTCACCCGATCCCCGATCCCCGACTAAGGAATTTTGTTGCAGAAGGTCGTTTTTAGCGTAGTGTACCCATATACATGAATATACATGGTTCCATAGACAAAATTACGCGTCTAAATTACGCAAAAATGAAAATAACACTGACATCTCATTTTATCCTATATATTTACCAAAATGACACAAATGTATCTTGAACTACTAAAGAGTAAATTTATTCAATAAAATCGCCATTGCCTTCAACAGCGACTTTGGAATCTCCTACATCTCATCTGAAAAGACTCCCTGTTTAATTTGGTAAATGCTGCCATAATCCTTGCCATCAGTTCTTGGTGTTACAAGATTTTGGTTGATCTCTGGTTCAACTTCGCCCCACACATAATAATCTAGGTGGGTTCAGTCTGGTGAGTTAAGTGGTCAGATGTAATTGATGACGTGATCGCAGAAATTGTCTGACAAACTGGATTCTAGTGCTTGTGTGGCATGCTGCAGAGTCCTGTTGCCAGATATAGGCTGATCCAGCAATCACCCTCTTAACTCAGGGTAGCAATACCCCATCGAGGCAATTGATGTAGGGCTCTCTGTTGAGACTGGGGCCCTGTGG
>OZ010582.1:85140922-85165922 GCA_963932145.1 Acanthosepion lycidas | reverse complement strand
ACGTATAGCTGGCAACATTATGGTTTCAAAAATGCATAGCTGGCAACATTATGGTTTCAAAAACTTAGCTGGCAACATTATGGTTTCAAAAACTTAGCTGGCAACATTATGGTTTCAAAAACGCATAGCTGGCAACATTATTGTTTCAAAAACGCATAGCTGGCAACATTATTTTTAACAAAAAACGTATAGCTGACATTATTTTTTACAAAAAACGTATAGCTGGCAACATTATTGTTTCAAAAAAGTATAGCTGGCAACATTATTGTTTCAAAAACATATAGCTGGCATCATTATTTTTCCGAAAACATTATCTGAAGCCTTGCTCTTGGATGTAGTTTATCGCCATACCCAGGACGCGGATGTAGTTTATCGTCATACCCAGGACACATCTATCGGATGCAGAGACGTGATTGTTCAATCGGGAATATAGATCTATGAAAATTCATATCTATACTATAAGAGAAAATTCTTCCAATATCCCCATGATAGTAATCTGGAGGAAAATGATTTATTACTGCTTATCGAACCTTTGTAAGTTATTCAAAGCGACAAAATATTTGTTTTTTTGTTTGTTTGTTTTTTTTTTTGTTTTTTTTTTGTGGGGTTGGTAATACTGGTTTAGTGATAAAAATCTTACTAATTATGAGCCTTGTACCTTGTAACTATATAAAAAAAAATCAACTATAAGAAATGACTCGTAAAGAACGCTTTGAATATAGTGATATAATTTTTTCCCTAATTAAACAGGACATAACGAAGGAGAAAAAGAAAAAGAAGAAGAGGAAGAAAGAGAAGAGGAAATTTTTGAAAATGAGGACGAAGTACATTTTTTCACACATGTAATATTACATATTATATGCCAACAACAAAACACTTTCAAAGAAAAAAAAAACGAGCGTCTAATCAACTATGAACAATGTTTGAAGAACTAAATATGCCAACTTAAAAAATAAATACATCGATTCAGGCTAGCAGATGGTATACCGCTGATTCAACGTTCATCTCCACTTTACACGCATCAAACCTAAGCGTTCGAGGGTGTTACGAGGTATAATGACAGCTGAATATATATATATATATATATATATATATATATATATATATATATATATATATATATATATATATATATCCAAATGAGAGAAATATTTACTTTAAAATTATTTAATCATCAGTTACCATCGCCTGGACATGAGCAACGTAGTGTCGAAACACGAAAGCTATTGTGTAGCGATTTCAACATGTTTATTTGTTATAATATCTTATAATAAAATTATATATATATATATATATATATATATATATATATATATATATATACTGTACGAAAAATTTCAGATAGATTATATTTGTGAAACGGACAATGGGAATAAAGACAAGATTCTAAGTTATTTGTTTCTAAGAAACCGGGAAAATTCACATGATAAGACAACCAGAAAAAAACTAATTAAATATGACATATTATAAATTAATCTGCCACTCCGTTTATTTTGCTGTCTTTGAGCATGTTTGTTTTTACGCAAATCAGGACTCCCTGAAAATAAATCTCGCAAAAAAATCCAAGATAACAGCCGAAACTTTCTTAACTGGTAATAAAACGCTCTCCAGAAGATTTGCAAGAAAAGACAAAGGAAATCTAACCTAAAAAATAAAATATAAACGAGAAACGCAATAATGATATAGAGATTTCCTCGTCCTTTTTCTTCATGTAGAAACGAATTAAATTCAGATATCAGTTTGAAAATGCAAGATGCATTAAATCTTCTATTACTGATAAGCAAGCCTTGAATATGAATGTATACTGATAAATACAAACATTATTTATATATATATATATATATATATATATATATATATATATATATATATATATATGAAGAAATATAGTCTTAAGATGTGCTATATTTATGGGATAAAGTGCTCAATATCAAAGATAGAGCGTGTGTAAAAATAAAAAGTGAACATAGAAGTCAACCCTTAGAGGCGACAGTCTGTTTCATGCTAGATGCAATCGTCAGTCAACGAGTGCTGTTATTTTTCTCAGAACTTCTACACCTGAGCTAGGATGAAGGCGAATTTAAAGGTCTTTATTTTTAGATAAACACACAGAGAGAACTCAATTCGCGTTACCGAAGAGTCTTGCACTATTTGCCGTAATATTCATTGTTTATAAACTCAAACTTCCTCAACAGAGAGCTCAACGGAAATAAATTTTCCAGGTGTGTATATATATATATATATATATATATATATATATATATATATATATATATGTATTCGTTATACGTTGGCTGCATGTCTTGTAACGATAAAAGGAGATGCGAAGTTTGCCCTTTGTTGTTTTGAAATATTCAACCGATAGAAGCGACATTCAAAAGAGTATTAAGTGCCTTAAGAAGGAAGCATAAAATGTTGAAAAAATTACTATTTGCTGTATAAAACGATTTTGCGTAAATGGTTACAAGAATAGGGATTAGTAGAGTGAACGAAAAAGTAAAAAAAATACTAAAAGCTACAAAAGTCAGGAAATTGTCGAGCGTCTTTAGATTCCACGTACTGAAAAAAACACTGTGTAAAGAAGAAGAAGAAGAAGAAGAAGAAGAAGAAGAAGAAGAACAAGAAGAACAAGAACAAGAAGAACAAGAACAAGAAGAACAAGAAGAAGATGGAGCTTGTGTAAATGATTTACAGAACAGGAATTAGAAGAACTTGTGTAGAGAAAAAATTACTAAGAGACACAAAATACTGAAAGCTGTGGAGTTTCATGATCACGCTTGTCTGGAAAGGACACGGCACGTATCTAGTTTGGCAGAAATATCTCAGCATTTTATTGTTGAAATTGCTAAGCTTGTAAATTTCAAGGGTGCATAATGATGAAAGAAGACTTGGAAAATTTGATACACACCAGGCATATTGAAATCGGTCCAGGCGAAACAGCATAAAAAAGAACAGAAGAGTCAGCGAAAAGATAACATTTACCAAGAGCTACAAAGGATGGAAAATCGTCGCCCTCGCCCTTTTCTTGCCTTTCCATCCATAGATGAAAATTGCAAACAAACTGCAGTAAAATAATTGACCTTTGTCACGATATTAGCAAACAATTGGTGGAAGAAATAAAACAGATTCTTTGTTACTCTATTGAGCGACCCAGGAATGTGAATGCTCATTTTAGAAAATAAAACATGGGAATAACGTCTACACAAACGTCATTGCACCAATCTTCAGAAACACCAACCGATAGATTGACTACTCTGGGTTCGGTTGGAAATTCCAACAAATATAATCTGCTGAAGTCCGGAGCGTACAACGGCCGAAACGTTGTAAATTTAAATATTGCAAATATTAAAAAAAAATCCTCTGATATATATATATATATATATATATATATATATATATATATATATATATATATCTTGCTTTGGTATATATATATATATATATATATATATATATATATATATATAAAAGCAGGATCTGTGTGTGTGTAACTAATGCACGGCCACAATTTTCGACGGATTTGAACCAAAATTTACATGCACATGCTCCAAGTTAGCGGGAAGGCGAAGACCGACATTTCATTTCCCAACTCCCATCGATAGTGGAAATAATCGATTTTTTTTTATGCTTCTGCGGCAGTTTTCATGTAGTTTGCGACCATTTTCTACTGACCAGACTGAGAGCCTATAGCTGTCTGCCACGAATAGGCAGGAAGATTCTATTCGCTAGCATTAGAGCCAACAGCTGACTGACACGAATGTTAATTAGCCTGCTAGCATGCAAAAAAATCGATAGCTGCATTCGTCACAAGTGGCAAAAATTTAAATCTGCATGGCACTTTACTCCAATTGGCTCATTCGCTTGCTTAAACTCAACGTTGATTCTGATTCCGCAGAAATGGGTTAGATGTGAAAAAGTATTTGTTGTTAACATTCTCTTTTCATTCGGTTTTTCCAGTACGAGTCCTTTTTTAAAGCTGATCGTTTTGTATTCATTTTGTTTAGTTCTTTTTTCGTAACAGATTAAATATTTAGTATAGAGCTTAGAAAAAATTCGCAGTGTGAGATAGGCAAGAAGTAAGGCATGTAGCAACATCAGCACGGCAAGGGCACTCTTTCAAAGGCAAGGAAGAGCGAAAATATTTTAAGTCAAGTGATAGCGATTGCTGTATGAGTCGTACGATTTTTGAATCAAGGACGAGCAACGCCGGGCCATGCTGCTAGTATATATATATATATATATATATATATATATATATATATATATATATATACATATATATATATATATATATATATTTCTACAAAATTTGGGGAAGGTTATATATATATATATATATATATATATATATATATATATATATCAAAGCAAGGATATAAATATATGCCTGTAGTAAATCATTCATTTTTGACACAGAAACAAGGTAAAAGGTATTAGGTTGCTGCAAAAATAATGACGTAATAATTTCGTTTTTTGACGTATTTTTTAACGTCAAAAAACAACATTATTACGTCATTATTTTTGCACCAACCTAATAATTAAGACTGAAAAGGCAAACACTGGATCGACAGTTTGTACAATAAAAATTGGCAAATGTTCTTCCGTTGTGAATGATGGAAAAACTTTAAAATCACTGTTTGTGACTTTGCGCATGACCGGAAGTGTTAACTGTTTAACCACAAAACCAAAAATTTACCTCGGAGAAACACAATTATCTGTCTTAGCCATCATAACTCTGAAGACGATATTGGAATAATATCTAAATTACTTGAAGAAACAAAACTTATACGTGATTACGAAAGGATATTATTGAAAATAAACAAACATATGTCTAAATTGTTTAATCAGACATGATTAAATGAAAATAAATAAATATATATGTGTATGCGTGTGTGTGTATGAGAGGGAAAGAAAGAAAGAAAGAAAGAAAGAAAGAAAGAAAGAAAGAAAGAAAGAAAGAAAGAAAGAAACTAAATGCAGTCTTTTATTCCAAATAAGATTTTTTTTTTTATCGAATTAATATAGTAATATTTGATTTTTGGAAATTAGCATTTAGTAGACTTGCCAATATTAGATTGTATAATTTCTTTCGTCACCAAACATATAAGGTTCTACTATCTCTTCTTGAATGTCCAAAAAGGCTGCAATGAAAACACAAAGCAAATCTTTTGCTAGAAAGTTTTCTGGATATTATTTCACAATCGAAAATAACCCATATATATTCATTAAAATTCCTGCCAGGAGACTGACTTCTACATGACAGTCGCTTAATAACTTTATGGAACTGCCATGTTCTAGTTTTCTCATGAAGAAGCATAGTTTTTTTGTTTTTTTTTTTCCAAAATACCATTCTGCGGATATTGGAAGAATTTTCTCTTGCAGAATGGATATGAATTTTTCTGGATCGATATTCCCAATGCACTCCAGGGTTTTGAACGACCAGTGCTCTAAATCCGACGGATGTGCTACAAGCGAGTCAAAGAAAAATCATGACTAGTGAAGACAGAGGAAATTATGAATCATCTGAAACGTTGACAGTAATAAAATCTCGAAGGGTCTCTTCATGAGCAGTGTTGCGCGTTGTTTTCTCTGTTGAATAATGACTCGTTCGTAAAGTTATCGTGCGTACCCCCCACCCCACCCTAAGAAAGATATAGTGCGTCAAAGCAACGTTTATTTTTCTCTTCACGCAGCTATTCCCGGAAAATCCCTCGGCCATTTTTATTGGTTTAAAAAGTTAATTTTTAGAATGTTAACAAAAGACAAACTTTCATGGATTTTTTCGTTCTGAATTGACAACACAAATATTAAACACTTTATTTATTAGATTGTTGATTTAAAAGAATGATTTCACATTTACAAGATTATAAAATATACGAACCAAATAAAATGCAATATACATTGCGAGCATATAAAAAAGAAATGATTAACAAAACAATTTTAGTTTATCCTCGTACCCAAGACTGAATGACGCAAGAAGTTACATAATGGAAAATAATATGAGAACAAGAAAATAAAAGAGAAAGAACAATAACAGTAAAGAATTAAAATGTCAGAAGATAACAATTGACATAGCATTTAATTTTTTTAAGGTCAAAGCTGACTGGAAAGCAAGAAGCCAGAAGAGAGTTCCGCAAGAAGTGCGATAGAAGAAACTGTTGACATAGAACTTACGGTTACATCCAGCCATTTTTACTGTAAAGTGATGAGGCCTTGCCGCCAATGTAGTTGTATGCTTAAGTTCTTAAAGTCTAGGTACCAAAGAGGAAAGCTAATCAGAACATATAAAGATAATGTAAGTCTAATTATAAATTTTCAAAAAAATGCAAATTCCCATAGGGGCGTCCAAAAATTCCCCGTAGACCACGTATAAAACGGGGTTGCGTAACTGTTTCCCGAAACGAGACTCTGTTCTTCGACATAGCCCCGTCTGGGGATCTTCTCTGCTCGGAGGCGGAGAGTTTGACCAGAACCGCTGGAGACAAATCTTCATCTGCAGACTAACATATAGTATTTACTACTGCATTGATAAGATTGGCGACATACCCATTATTGTATTATTGTATGCTACAACATTTTGACATGCTGTTTTTATTTTATTAATTTTTTGGTGTGTGTGGGGCGCGTACGTTTGTTAAACTTTGCCGATTGCTTTCAGAGGTGTGTTTAACACGAGTTGAATAAACTTTTTCCTATCTATCATAAATAAGAAAATCATTATCATTTTATCACCTCTACATAGAAAGACACCTTACTGGAAGTTAAAGGCGACATGAACGATATCTTTTTCTTTTCCTTAATTATGGAATTTGTACGTTTAAACAGTGAACAGCTGGAAGTGAATTTCCCAATTTTGATGACATTGAACGACAGTCTCTTCCGCGTTTTGTTTTACATCTTCCGAAATTTGAAGCTGCATGTTCTCAAGTACAATCTTGACAAAATATATCATTATCGGCATACATTTTTGTCAACATAGAAACGAAAAGATCTTAATGGTACATTATTTTTTAAAAAATTTGTTGCTACAGTTGAGTAACAAACATCATGAAGCTGTAACCTTCATAGTTATCCTTGACAGGTTGTTGAGAAAATGTATTTAATTATGTATTACGCTTTTAAGAATTTTTACTATAGCCATCATGTGTAAAGATGTCTGGTAGAATTTGCCGATTTTTGGTAAAAAGATGAATCGACAATACATTTCCGAATTGCCTAACATATTTGTGCATATGTTTTTTTTATTTTTTTTTGTGCATATGTTGTTTTTTTATTTTTTTATTTTAGATATTTAATCGATTTAAATAAAAGAAACAAGATAAAACAAGATAAAAAAGAACAAAAAACCAAAAAGGAAAAAAACTGTCGGTTTGTTTCTGTACATTCAGCAAAATCTGATTCCATTTGATGCACTCTAAAACATGACAGAAATACATATGCAAAGTAGTCCTGGCTTCATTTTTTCCTGCTTCAATAGCTTCGTTAAATCAAATTTCACATTTTTTCAAAATATATATTTCTGGTGAGATTTACTGATTATATATGTATGCGCCTCTCTCGCTCTCTCTCTCTCTCTCTCTCTCTCTCTCTCTCTCTATATATATATATATATATATATATATATATATATATATATATATATATATATGAACTGAAGGCAAGTATTATGGCAGCATTAACTTATAAAAGGAGACCGTCCATAACAGTTGCAAGAGATCCCGAAGTAGTCTACAGGCCGTGGTTGAAGCCGATGGTGATTTTATTCAATAAAATCGTCTTCAACGTCAACAACGGTCTCCAGATAACTTCGCATTCTCCTGCTACTCTTCTGGGCGGTCTCCTTGTTTAAGTGAATGCGTTCAATTCATTTTTGGTGTTACATGGGGTTTTTGCCCTCTTGTTCAACTGCACCGCCCACATAATAATCAAGGGGGATGCAGTCTGGAGAGTTAAGTCGCCAAATCTAAGGGGTGAAATTGAAACAGGCGTGACTGTGTTCTCCTGCTTGTGTGACATAGTGCAGGGTCCTGTTTCAGACATAGCACTAACTCCTAAATTACTTGATGTAGGCCAGAGTATTGGGTCTGAGGCCCTCACCAACATATACGGGAGTGAGTTTTCCGAGCTTCTCTACCATCAAACTCGTGCAAATATTTCCAAATCCTCAGTACTATGCTCAGATTGACAGCCAAACAATCTGTAATTGAAGAATCTTGACTGAATTCCACGCAGTACAGCATGCCGTTTCCAATTTCCTGTCGTCGTGAATAGCGTCATGGTGCTCTTTTTCTCACGGACAGTGTCCATCTGCTCCCACTATATTGTGTATTCGACAAAATCAAAAACAAACAACGCGCATGCGCCAAATTAAAAATATAAACAGGCAACAATTTACCTATCGCCTCCTCTATAAATATATATATATTGATATTTTTTCACAACACATTTTAAATTAATATCTTTCGCCAAAACAAACGATATTTTAAAGCCTGTTTGCCATCTTTGATATGCTCAAAATAGTAATAATTGCGAAAGATAAATAGAACAGCAGTTGTTAAATTACTGTTTTTGCTGATGAATACGATACAAGATTGGAGTCTAAACTTAATGAAAAGATAAAAAGCATAACAGGATCCTAAGGATTTGGAGAAGCTACAGGATATGACTGGTGAGATAATTCCTGTAGTTTGTAAGACAACATTGACACTTAGAAGTGGGCTTAGGGATAATTGCAATTAAAACGATAATCTTAGATCTCCAGAAAACTGCCAATACTCTGTGAAGATTCTCCGAAAATTTCTTGAGTTTTGAGTAATCTTGTCGACATCATATTTCAAGAACAGAATTTATATTGATGACAAATTGCGACATAACACGAACAGCATTCGAGAAATCTAAGTAAAGACAATGCGTTCGTAAAACACACACAGGACGATTAAATGAGGCGTCTATTTAAGATACGATGTATACACTATAATAACGTTTGAAGTAATAAAAATAAATCCATTAATAAGAGTGAAGAGGGTGAGCTTTCCTTAAAAAGGGATGATAAATCTTCTCTTTATGTAATGTTCTTCGTGATCAAGAAGTAAATCTCACTGGATAATACTGTTTTTCCCTATGGAGCGTGACACATGTTCCATCTCTGCTGGGGAAAGCATTTTCTTTATAAGATATCTCGAATGTCCAGGCTGATAGACGTAACACACACTTTTTAATAGCATCGATCTTTTAGTGAACCACGCTCTTGCGCGAATACACACACATTTCATTCTTTCGTTTTTGACCTGGTGATGTCGAGTGAGGGCAAAACGTATAATTGTTTAATAAATAAAAGTGTAGCATTTGTTAAAATTATTTTATTTTAATCAAGTTCACCTCAAGTAAGGTATTAAAGCCAACACAAGGGGTTACTGGGTTTGGAACAGTGAGAAAACCGTAGCAAAAACTAAATAGCAGGTAGAAAAGAAAAGTAATCAGGAGGGCGGTTGAAAGCGATTGACAATGCATTTAAAGTTTTTGAAGATCAAACTTCACAAATAGAAAAATGCGAGAAAAGGAAATGTTATCATAGAACTTTCGGTTATATCTAGCCAACTCAACGGTATATCGATGAGATGTCGTTGCTAGCCTAGTACTGCGCTTATATTCACAAAATCTAGGAATCATAGCGCTCATCCAAATAAGTGCCATGATAGGAAAGGTATAGTGAGGCAATTTTACGGCAGTAGGTAAGTGGCTGAAGTCGTAACGCACAATAAGGGCCAATGATAGAGCTGATTCTTCGTTGGATCTCTGGAAGCTTTATCCTAATCAAGAACGAATGGCAGAGAGAAAAAATGTCTAGCACGATACAGTGAATCAACTTTCTTAGCAGCTGACCAAGCAATGGATTTAATATAATGTTTCCATTTCATGTCAGTTGAGAACGTTAGCCCGAGAAGGGGCAACGAGTCCCATTCCTGGAGGTTAGCCCGAGCCATGCTAATGGAAAGAAAGGGGTCCCTCAGATGATTAAATTAGATGGTATCCACTGTAATACGGGATCAAGTAATAAATGACTAACGATATTGTTTGATGAAATCGCACTGCTCGCAATACTTGACCATGATCTGTAAAACCGACACTGACATAGGAACCCTGCAAGAAAGACGACCTTCAGCCAGGGGATCCCTCAAGGAGCCCTCTTTTGGTTGCAGAGACTTGAAACCATGGAGTTGGGTTTGTTTCAAGCAGAATTTTGCTTTTTGATAATTGAACTTCGGCAGTGGAGAGATTAACCACAGCGTTTGTTTATCGACATCATAAATCCTTCTACGCAGCGAATTATTTTCTAGCAACGAAACGGTGCTACTCGGCCGCTGTTCGCTATTTCCCAAAAACTTATTGATGCACGGGGGTATGTAATGGCTGTAGCGGCTGTAACTGTCAGGATTTGAACTGGTGGAACTAAGTTATGTAACACGTTTGAACATTTGCCATGGAAATAGCGAATAACGAGCGAGTAGCATCGTTTTGATGACCGGTGGGAAATAAGCTTCAGATAGCAAGAATAAAGATGTGGATCAACATCTTATGTAAAGCATATATCGATTAGCCGTAAAAACAAATTCAATCAACGCCAATGCTGAAAAATCAGCTTCAAAGTGAATGGCTCATCGATCAATACGAATCCATTACATTTACTTGCGTGCTGATACCCTTGGGAAAGGTATGAATCCTCTTCTTCTCCCTCTATCTATGGTTAAATAGCAGGACATAACGGGTTCTGTAGCCTTGGATGAAAACTGATCTACCGAGAAAAGAAATGGCAACATACTGCGGGAAAAAAAAATTCTGCCTCGTCAGTCATGTATCGAAAGATATATGATCGCCTAAACGTGTATCACGTATGGCACGTAACTGACTACTGATACAGTGGGGTGTAAAAATAGTTATACAGTAAACACGACGGATACAAATTATTAACACCCCAACCCTGCCGATTCTAAACAATCCGCCCTTGATGTTACCATGGAAATTTTTGATTTCAATTCTGACCATACTATTAAAACTCGTAAATTTCAGAAATAAGTCATTCCCAGAAAATTTCGCTTGAAGATGGAACAGAGCCTCAAGTTAATTCAAATATTATTTTGAAGTTTTCGGCTCTTGTTTTGAAACATGAGACCTCTTATGGAGCGAGTTGGAATCATATTTTTAAATAAATAATTATATTTATGCTCTACTTTCGTATCGAGCACTATTTTTTAAAAATAATTACAAAAATACTAAGGAATTTTGGATTATTTACCAAACCAGTTTGTTTCCTATTTTCTACAATATTTTCACACATGTATATATATATATATATATATATATATATAATAACAAAAATACTAAAGAACTTTGGATTATTTACCTAACGAGTTCTTTCCTATTTTCTATTTATTTTTCACACACACACACACACACACACACACACATATATATATATATATATATATATATATATATATATATATATATATATATATATATATATCAAGAGAGATAGAGAGAGGGTGGGAGAGCTAGAGAAAAACAAATAAAGAGAGAAGTCAATCGTTGATATTCGCCAGCTGATGTAACATTGATTAAACTCGCCAGGAATACAATTACTTCGTTGTAGATCAAATGTCTGTCGTACACGAATAGTGGATAGTTGAAAAATTCTAGAAATGACCAGGTAAATTCCTCTCCAATAACACCACATTTATTGCACCACGAACATTTGGCTGTACGGTTGGGAATCTATAGATGTATTTTGCTTTCTTATTTGTTGAATTTTTTTTATTTTTTTAACAGTTAGTGAATGATTTACCCAGCAAGTCGAAGGTTTCTGAACCTACGCTAAAGAAATAAGTTCGCTGCTTTTTCGTAAATTGGTGTTGGTTTGCATACCTTGCTTTATCGATTCTACTTTTATCACAACCTGTAAATGAAAATCTAGGGGTGGCGGGGCTCATTCACTTCTAAGTGGGTACGTCTTTCTTACTTTCTTTTTTTCCTTCCTTCCTTCCTTCCTTCTTTCTTTCTTTCTTTCTTTGCTTAGGACCATATCACTTTGAAACGCCGGTTCCCATATGCTCACCTAATTTAAGAAACGTTGAGTCCTCATAGATCGTTTGAAAATACGAGGTGCAGAGAGCTTGGGTGTGCGGGTGGTATAATGAATTGTTAATCAGAGAGCCAAGTTCTAATTTCAGTGTGGTTCGTTATATTCACTTAGGCGCAAATAGGGGGGGGGGTTAAGAAGCCACCTCTTTTCCCCCATCTATGGGTTAATTTGTTTGACTTCTATCTGTAAATCACCATTATGTCTTCCAAATTCTTACAATCTAAACATATCTGTTTTAAATCACCTGCAAAATATTTATAGGCCGTAAAGAAATCTAATCTACCTAGTAAGCCTCCGTTTATCTAGAGAGAAACAGTTAGCATCCTCTTTAGTTAAAATTCAGTCCTTTGGTGGTGAAACCGGAGTGACAGCTCCAGGTCTTGGGCGATAGTATATGAAGGTTGTACTCTTCCCAGACTACATACCCACTTTCGGCCATACCGGCAAGATGGTAGGGAATTCGTGACAGCCAATCGCCATTGGGTCTCCAGCCGAGGCTTTCTGTCTGGATTTACTTCCATAGCCTTTTCTATGTTTGGATATGACCGTAAGGCATCGGTTTCCCTTCTAGCTATATAGAGTGTCTTAAGCAGTCGAGCTCCATCTTCACGAAACAGCGAGACTTAGTTTTCCATGGCTATTTGAGTCGCATGCCCGGGAAGCATTTTATAGAGGGTGGTACCTTGTCCTCGTTATTACCCACACCTATCTGCCTATCTATCTATCACATTCAGTCCATATATCACCAAGAAAAAGCATGCATTAGTTTTAAGGATGTAAAATTGCAAAGAATTAATGCATGAAATATCCATTCGCTACTGCAGTGGAATCTGCATTTTCTTCTTGTGTGTGCTGCTTCCTATTCAGTCCGTAGGCGATAATAGCTCTCCATGTTTCCAAATCCTTTGTAGCGTTTAATAAAATGTGATCCTTTTTTCTCTTTCTTATAACCCAGGCTTCAATATTCATTCTCAAAAGCTCGTCATATTGGCGGCCTGCTGTCTCTCACATTCCGTTTTGCTGTCGGTGAAAAATATCAGGTGCTGATTTCTAATCCCGAGGGGGGTAATTACGGCAAAGGATTAAACTGTGTGGTCAACGTAAGAATTTTATTTTTTATACAAACTTCGAACATTTATCCGTAATTTTATCCATAAAATATTATTCAAAAGATGGGAAAAGGAAGTAAAAATATTACGCAAACAGAACTTAGTCGTTTAATTTTTTAAAATTTTTTCGGATGAATACCTTTTGGGATATATATATATATATATATATAAATATATATATATATATATATATATATATATATATATATATATATAACCAAAAGGTATTCATCCGAAAATATATATATAGTAATGATACAATATAGTAATCCGTAGGAGCATATAGATCCAAGGAGAGCACTATGTCAAAAAACACAGGAAAATTAATATTCATTTTAAGAGACCTCTACAAAATTAGTTTTAAGAGCGATCTAAAAAGACTGCTCACAATCTTCAGGAACTACAAACAGGTCTTAAAGATTGAGAGATGCTTTTTTAGAGCTTCCATGAGATAAAAAAATTATTACCTATGGGATTTTAAATGTATAATATTCTTTAATTAATAATACATACATAATATATATATATATATATATATATATATATATATATATATATATATATATATATATATATATAGTGAGGTGAAACAAGTATTTGGACACTAAAAAATGGATTTAGAATCATATATTGAAAGAAAAGCATTGTCTAAAGCTCACAATATATTCGTAAAAAAACAATTATAAATGCAAATAAACAGCAAAAATAAATTATTTGACAATATATGATTGTATAACTAATTTTTTTACTGTCCAAATACTTGTTTCACCTCGTTGTATATATGTGCGTGTGTGTGCGTATGTGTGTGTGTGTATGTCTGTATCTATATTTAAAGGCAAATATTATTTCCAAATTGCGAATAATTCTTTTCAGACAAAGAGGCAATTATGCGAGTTCCATTCCGGAAGAAATGTAAAACAATATGGTTCAAGCTTACGACTTTCGAACTCACTATCAGGATCCATAGAGACAAATTGTTTATTTGGTAGAACTAGTGAGCGTTATGACGTAAGTAAAGACTGTTATAACGTAAGTGATGGGATGAAGTGCGTGTGTGTGATCTTTTTTTTTTTTTATCTATACAAATGTATTTAATTATTGATGATTGTTTTTGTAGCCTGAGAATTGCTTCGATGATCAGAAGTCTGTATGTATATATTATGTTGGTGCAAAAATAATGACGTAATAATGTCGTTTTTGACGTTAAAAAATACGTCAAAAAACGACATTATTACGTCATTATTTTTGCACCAACCTAATATATATATATATATATATATATATATATATATATATATATATATATATATATATATGGAGAAAAATATTTGGAAAAAACAAACAAAAATCCTTAAATGTAATTAAGTAGTTTTAATATGAATGAAATGTCAACGTCTGACGTTTCGGTTTAATAAACTTTCATCAGGACAATATTCATTAAAATGCAATTAACATAATCAGTTCAACATGACAAAGACGATGGACATAAAAACAAGACTTATCCAAAACAGATAACTGAAAATTTTAAATGATCAGCTTTCCGTTTAAGCGTGGTCACGTTGTCGTCTTTGTCATGTTGAACTGATTATGTTAATTGCATTTTAATGAATATTGTCCTGATGAAGGTTTATTAAACCGAAACGTCAGACGTTGACATTTCATTCATATTAAAACAACTTAATTGCATTTAAGGATTTTTGTTTGTTTTTTCCAAATATTTTTCTCCATTCTGTCGGATTTATATCCATTTATATTTGCTTATATATATATATATATATATATATATATATATATATATATATATATATATATATATATATATATATATATATTAGGTTTTTGCATCAACCTAATATTTTGCTAGTATTTTGGTATTGTTTTTGAGTAGTTTTTCCAGTTTTACTATGATTCTTATGCTGCTTATTAATGTGTTGCCTGGTGGCACTGAGGAGACAAGGTGGGGTAATGGATAACGGTTCGGATTGAGGAATCGGTGTTCGAATTCAAGTTGAATCCGTTCCATTCACTTATGTGCTAATACCCTTCAGAAAGGAATGAATCCTATTTTCTCCACCCCAGTTATGGGTAAATAGCAGGGCAGATCGGGTGCTATAGCCTTGGATGGCAACTGGTCTACCGCAGAAAGAAACGCCAACCTACTGCGGGGAAATATCTGCCTAGTCAGTCAGGTATCGAAAGATACATGATTGCCCAAGCGTGTATCACGCATGGCGTATAACTGACTGGCTGACTGATGGAACTATCATCTGATAGGCGACAGAGCAGACCTCGTGCAAGTGTCGTTGCAAGATGTTTTGTGGTTTGCTTTACAGTGATTTTACCCAAGTTCCATTGACCTTATATATTGTGTTTATACTGGTAGTTTTCTTCCGAAATGAACTTTGGACAATTTCTGACAGAATTTAATCATTTTCTGAAAAGGGTTATTACAATTTAGCAAAATCTACCTGTAAAATTAATCGACAGAAAATGTGTGTTATTCTTTTGCAGGTGATTTAAAACAAATAATAACAACAACAACAACAACAACAACAATAATAATAATAATAATATATCAGGTTGCACGATATTCGCACCCACTGAATATAAAACCCGGCATGACAGAATGGGCCATTATCTGCACTGGGAAATTTGCAACTTCTACGGGAAAGAAACTGGAATGAACACCACCCAGATCCGGTTACGGAGATAGGACCTGTTACAAATCTATGGGACTACACAATACACACTGACAGAACAATCAGAGCCAACCTCCCAAATATTGTTATTAAAGACCACAACTAAAAAAAGGTGCCTCCTTATTGATATGGCAGTTCCTGCTGACTGCAAGGTATCATTGAAGATATTCAAAAAGCTGTCAAAATACAAGGACCTTGAAATAGAAATCTCGAAAATGTTGCACATGGGAACATTATCAATCCCCGTTGTAGCTGGAGCCATAGGACTGGTTGGAAAAGATTGCAGTAGACTAATTGCAGGGATTCCTGGAAGCCCATGCCTCAAAGAGATACAAAAAATTGTTCTGACAAATACAGCCCACATTTAACGAAGGGCTTTGTCTATGTAATTTTTTTTTCAGTGGAAAGTGTCATGATGTCATTTCTAAACTTAAGTCCCTAGGCGTGACCCGGAAAGAAGTGTGTAAACGCCAGAAATCAAAGGAAATAATAATAATAATAATAATAATAACAATAATAATAATAATAATAATAATAATAATGTCATTAAGCATATACCTTCTTCCATTGAATTTGGTGCGAATACTTCAAATAAAGAGGTTTTAAATAGGCATAGTGAATTTTATGACCTCTGCTCATACCACTCCAGGTATAGCCACAGCCAATAACCTCCAACATCAGGAGGACATTCCACCTTGATCGTTGATTTCAGCTAGAAGCTATCCACCAAGCGATTCAGTGTTATCACAGCACCGGCTGCATATATATATATCTATGGAGCCCAGTTTGAATCATTTTGCTAAATGTCCGTCGACTCTACAAGAAGATTCATTCCCTCTTTCATAATGCCACTGGCTGTCTAACCACTCTCTCTCCAGAAATCCTGGTAGGAGAACTAGTTTAGTCGTAGATGTTTTTTACCAAGTAGTAGTGGATTGATTAACAGGATCCATTGTGTATGTGTGTTCTTTTTCATCAATTGAAAACCCTGGAAATATTAAATTATATGTGGGATCCACTAGAAATGCTTATAAAAATCGATATTATCACATATATCTTCTTTTACTAATGCTATCAAGAGAAATAAATATTTCTGGAAAATGAAAGAAGAAAGCAAAACACCTTAAGTTAAATGGAAGATCCTCAAAATGTAATATATATATATATATATATATATATATATATATATATATATATATATATATATATATATATATATATATTAGGTGGGTGCTAAAATAATGTCGTTTTTTGATGTTCAACTTCAAAAGAAAAACGACATTATTTTTGCGGCAACCTAATATATATTAGGTTGGTGCAAAAATAATGTCGTTTTCTCACATATGTTACGATGTGAGAAAACGACATTATTTTTGCACCAACCTAACACATACATATATTAGGTTGGTGCAAAAATAATGACGTAATAATGTCGTTTTTTGACGTTAAGAAATACGTTAAAAAACGACATTATTACGTCATTATTTTTGCCCCAACCTAACATATATATATATATATATATATATATATATATATAATCCTCGCTTATTTTAAATATAAAACATATATCCCATTTTTCTTAAATACTATTTATTTATAGTTTTAGGTCCGTTTATTTTGATACAAATTAAAAAAAACAAAACAAATAGTAATACCTGTTTATGCTAAATATAAAACTCGTCCATTTTAACTATTTTTCTTTATTCATTATGGTCCGTTTATTTTAATACATAATGTTTTAAAAATACCATCAATACCCGTATATTTATATATAAAATAAGAATAGAAATCCCGTGTATTTTAAATACAATTTAATGGACCCCTGCTGGCATTGCTTTAAGCAGAAAATGTTATTAAAATTTAAATTATGTATCTGTCAATCTCTACTCAGCACATGAAAAATGCGTTGTGCATGAAACTCCGAGTCGTTCTACCGGTGAGGAATAACAAACAAACCATACGTCAAAACAATCCTTATTCCCCCATAGCTGAACATTTTAATCAACCAGGACACTCATTAGAAAACACTAAATGTTTATTGATAGATTCTGATTCAGTTCCACATACACACGCAGAAAAAAAGAAGAAAAATACTGGATTTTAAAATAAAATACATATAAACTAGGGTTAAATAAAGACTTGGGTATTTTAAATCTTTATATTTCAATAGTTAAATATTTTTTAGATATAGTTAATTATTTTTTTAAAACAACATCTAAAATATTATTACAGTTAAATTTACATTAAGAATATTTTATATATATATATATATATATATATATATATATATATATATATATATATATATATATATATATATATATATATATGACAGAACAATCAAGGCCAACCGCCCAGATATTGTTATTAAAGACCACAAACAAAAACGGTGCCTCCTTATTGATATGGCAGTCCCTGCTGACTGCAAATTATCTTTGAAGATATTCAAAAAGCTGTCAAAATACAAGGACCTTGAAATAGAAATCTCGAAAATGTGGCATATGGGAACATCAACAATCCCTGTTGTAGTTGGAGCCCTAGGACTGGTTGGAAAAGATTGCAGTAGACTAATTGCAGGGATTCCTGGAAGTCCATGCCTCAAGGAGATACAAAAAATTGTTCTGACAAGTACAGCCCACACTTTACGAAGGGCTTTATCTACGTAATTTTTTTTTTTTTTTTTTTGTCAGCGGAAATTGTCATGGTGCCATTTCTAACCTTAGGTCCCTGGGTGGGACCCGGAAAGAAATGTGTAAACGCCAGAAATCAAAGAAAATAAAATAAAAATAATATATATATATATATATATATATATATATATATATATATATATATATATATATATATTTTAATTCAATAATTATTGCTGAACTTCAGACTAGCTCACACCGAGGAGATCCCCCGGTACTCCGACTACTAGTTCGCATACTGCCTTTTGCAACTATTGATCGGTGATACTATGTATGAGACTGGTCTTAGCTTTATTGTCAGGTAGGCAATGTGAGATATTAGGTTAGTGCAAAAATAATGTCGTTTTCTCACATATGTTTCTATGTGAGAAAACGACAATATTTTTGCACCAACCTAATATATATCTTACTAACACGCATGTTTATGCATGTATGCGTGTGTATTGCTTTCCATATTTTCCCAATAGCCAGACTTTAATAACGATACATTTTCTACTTTTTAACTATCATTTTTTTTTTTTTTTTTTAGTTGAGGGGCTTTCTTCTTGTTATACGTTTCGATTTATGCGCCGAAAAGGTAATCAATATATGCTCAGTGTGTTCCTTCCACCTGAGATCTCGACTGACTTGTCCCTTCATTTAAACTTTAGAATTCTCGCACGTGAAATGGTGTGCTTTCACCTGAAAGCATTTATTACAAAAAGACGCTGACGCCATTGGAAGCAGGTGCCTCAAAGCGACGGCTACAGAAGCCGTAATGCCAAAGACCGAGAGGTGTTTTGGAACTGCGTCTTTTATTTATTTATTTTTTTGTTTCCAATAAAGAGGGGGAGCAGTTGGGTCGGCGGTAGTAGTAAACAGGTCAATGTACGAAGTGATCTGTCAGAAAGGAAATTCGCAAAGAAAGAAACAAAATTAAAATTGGAAATTAAGAAAGAAAGAAAGAAAGAAAGAATGATTAGTAGGATAGCAAAAGAAAAATAGAAAAGAAGGTATGGAATGAAAGAAAGAAAAAACGAAAGGAAAATGGATGAGATGAAAAGAAAGAAAGAAAGAAAGAAAGAAAGAAAAAAAGTATGAACCGAAAGAAAGAAAGAAAGAAAGAAAGAAAGAAAGAAAGAAAAAGGTGATGAAATGTAAGAAAGAAAGAAAGATTAGTAGGATAGCAAAAGAAAAATAGAAAAGAAGGTATGAAATGAAAGAAAGAAAAAAGGGATAGAATGAAAGAAAAAACGAAAGGAAAATGGATGAGATGAAAAGGAAGAAAGAAAGAAAGATAGAAAGAAAGAAAGAAAGAACGCAAAAAAGTATGAACCGAAAGAAAGAAAGAAAGAAAGAAAGAAAGAAAGAAAGAAAGAAAGAAAAAGTGATGCAATGAAAGAAAGAAGGAAAGAAAGAAAGGAAGAACGAAAAAATAAATGGAGTGAAAGAAAGGAAGAAAGAAAAAAACACGAAATGAAAGAGAGAAAGAGAAAAGGGATGAAAAGAAAGAAAGAAAGAAAGAAAGAAAGAAAAAGGGATACAATGAAAGAAAGAAGGAAAGGAAGAAAGGAAGAACGAAAAAAGAAATGGAGTGAAAGAAAGGAATTAATTAAAGAAAGGAAGACAGAAAAAAAGCATGAAATGAAAGAGAGAAAGAGAAAAGGGATGAAAAAAAGAAAGAAAGAAAGAAAGAAAGAAAGAAAGAAAGAAAGAAAAAGTGATGCAATGAAAGAAAGAAGGAAAGCAAGAATGTAAGGACGGAAAAAGAAATGCAGTGAAAGAAAGGAATGAAATGAAAGCAAGGAAGAAAGAAAAAAGCATGAAATGAAAGAGAGAAAGGGAAAAGGGAAAGAAAGAAAGAAAGAAAGAAAGAAAGAAAGAAAGGTATGTAATGCAAGGAAGGAGGAAAAAGGAATAAACTATAGAAAGAAAGAATGACAGGGAAAATAGATTAAACGAAAGAAAGAAAAAACGAAATAAAGAAGAAGAGAAAAAGGGATGAAAAGAAAGAAAGAAAGAAAGAAAGAATAAAGAAAAAGTGATACAATGAAAGAAAGAAGGAAAGTAAGAAAGCAAGAACGAAAAAAGAAATGGAGTGAAAACGAATGAAGGAAATGAAAGAAAGGAAGAAAGAAAAAAGCACGAAATGAAAGAGAGAAAGAGAAAAGGAATGAAAAGAAAGAAAGAAAGAAAGGAAGAAATAAAGAAAGAGGAAAGGTATGTAATGCAAGGAAGGAAGAAAAAGGAATAAAATATAGAAAGAAAGAATGGCAGTGAAAATAGATGAAACGAAAGAAAAAAACGAAATAAAGAAGAAGAGAAAAAGGGATCAAGTGAAAGAAAGTAAGATGGAAGCAAACCGCGGAAGAGTAGCAAAACACTGAATGCAAAAAATTAGAAGTAATCTTTTTTCTTTTTTTTTTTAAATCAATTTATCCCAAGCAAGGCGATAATGCCACTAAGATGCATGGGGGCTACTCGAAGCGAAAGAGAACAAAAATGCTTTTGAAGATACTGGGAGCCCAATCCTAAGCAGGAAACAAGTGAAAAACCTCTATTCGTGTTTAAAAGACTGGAGAAAACCACGAACAAGACAATAGGCGAACGTATCTACTCTTATTTAGGAAAAATAATAATGATTTATTTTTTCAGAAAGAATATACAATATTATATGTCCTGACCTGGCATTTCGTCTTCAGTCATTTCCCCACGACTGTAAATTAACTTCCTTTTGCATTTTCGATAAATATTTTGATGGTGATTGTCGTGACGAGCTTTTCTCTTTGAAACCTTGATTTTATGAATCGTATTGGCGGCAAGGTCTCATGAATAAAATTCAAATATATATTTATTAAAGACATTTTTATGTTTAACGTTCTTTTTATAGATACAAGTATTTAAGTAAATGCCCAGTTTATAATAAACAGTATTAAATAACATTTACCCGCCTGAAAGTCCGAGAAATTTTCATAGAAAATATTCGTCCTTCGACAGGATTCGAACCTGCATCCTATACGGAAATGTCATTTAGCCTGACGTGCCTAACCGCTCGGCCGCAAAGGATTGTTCGGGTGGCAAAGTCGAATTTACTGCTTATAAACTTCAATCTTCCATGAATCTCGTACATTCATAACTGCTCATGGCGTATCAAATGTAAACAAATGACGTCATACATTAAGAAATGGACAAAGTCCGACAATTTATTTATTAAAGACATTTTTATGTTTAACGTTCTTTTTATAGATACAATTATTTATTTGCGGCCGAGCGGTTAGGCACGTCAGGCTAAATGACGGTTCCGTATAGGATGCAGGTTCGAATCCTGTCAAAGGACGAATATTTTCTATGAAAATTTCTCGGACATTCAGGCCGGTAAATGTTATTTAATACTGTTTATTATAAACATTTACTTAAATACTTGAATCTATAAAATATCGTTAAACATAAAAAATGTCTTTAATAAATAAATTGTCGGACTTTGTCCATTTCTTAATATATATATTCCAAGATCATTTTTCAACTTATTCAAGATGATCTTCGCTTTCATTTTAAAGCTTTTTCACTGTTCATTAAATTGTCATAGCTGAAACTCCCTCTCTCTGCCAAACGTCTAAGGAATTGAATTGGATTTTTTCTAATTGATCTCTTTAGCTCTAGGTTTAAATGATGACCACTCTTCTTGTTGTATTGATCTAATTTTCCTCTCTACTGCTCCCTCATTTTTTTTTAATTATTCTCCGTTCTCTTGATGGTTCTTGAATGGACTTTGAAGATGGAAGCCAGAGTATGAATTTTGGTAGCATCACTGAATACCTGAATTAAGGCAGTAATACTCCATTCTCATTCTGATCAGTCTCTTGTAAAGACAGAGTATAATACCAGGAGTTATCTATTTTCTAGAGCGATACAATGAAACGGTCATTTTTCTAGTATCTTTTATGATAACAGTAATATACGTGTTCCATTTAAGGTCAGGAGTGAGCTTTAGGCCTAGTAGGCGTTCGATGAAAGTAGACTCTTTGAGGCTATAATCACTCATTAAAATCAGTGTAGGTTTAAGCTCCATTTGGAGGGGAAGGATTGTTAGTGCTGTTGCTATAGTAATTAATAATATGTTACTATAGTATTTCTTAGTAATTAATAGTTACATATATTTTTATACTTCAGTGCAGCAGTTTTTAATGCATTCAATCAGTTACGTGGCATGCGTGATATACGCTTAGACAATCATGTATCTTTCGATATATGAATGATTTTTCAATTTCTTTCTGTGGTAGACCAGTTGCCATCCAAGGCTATAGAACCTGGTCTGTCCTGATATTTACCCATAGCTGGGCGGAGAAGAAGAAGATTCATACCTTTCACAAGTATAGTGAATGTAATGGATTCGACTGGAATTCGAACTCCACTCTTCGATTCCTCAGTCCGAGCCGTGCCTCCTAACGCATTAATGGATTTATTTCTAATCCAAAATTTTTTTGTTACTTCAACCCTTATTTTTAGTAGATATCTGTATTTAAATACATGCCTCGTTTTCTTTTTAGACTGTGTGTATTACAACTATCCAAGCAAGGTGATAGAAGGAATGGGTCACTGAGGACGAGAAGACAGTAAATTACGGAATTTTGGAAGGCAGAAAATGGCGATTGACGTTGGATTTGAAGATCGTTGGTGGCAGGGGAGCAAGAAATACGAAGAGTGTTTCATAGGTGAGAATTGCCAGGAAAGAAATTATTCGAATAGAATTTATTGTATTATCCCAAGAGTAAAAACGATGAGACCTTGTTGCTAATCTCGTTGTACGTTTAAATTCATACGCTCGAGATAGTAAGGTGGAGAGCTCACTAGAACAATTACAATTAAAATATAAGAAATGGCATAGGGAAGCCACGTCACGTAGGTAGGAAAATGCCTGATGCCAAAATGCAGGACCAGGATCGATAACATTAAAGAAACTATTTTTTTTTCGAGAATCCCTAGATATATAGTAGAAACACCAGACAAGACATGGCAGCAATATCCAGGGCACGGACAAATGATAGATTTATAAATGTTCACGATTCTGAAAAGAAAAAAATGGCCTGGTATGACAGCGAACCAACTTGCCTGAGAGCAGACCTAGCAATTGATTCAAGATCACTAAGCTTTAAAATAATTTTTACCAACTTAGCCCCTTTTCATATTCAAGAAACGAAATTACTTTTGTACACTTGGGTAGCTGATGTTTGCATATTAATAAACGGAAACTTGTATAGACTGGGATGGTGTGCGAATAGCGCAAACATCGACCAAACCTTTTTTTTACATATGCTGATATGAACAACAAAAAGATAGGCATATAAAGGAAGATAGATAATTTGATCGCTATGACCAGAGATAGATGTTAGTGCTCACTTATTTCAAGAAGATGTAATTTTAGTGAGAAAGGAGGAAAGAAAGAAAGATGAATAGAGAGAAAATGAGGAAGAAATGTATGCGTTTTTATAGGGAATTAATCGAAAAAATAAAATATATGGATACAACTTTCGAATAGAAATTGAAGCCACAAAATTGTGTCCAAAGTGATTGCTATGGAATTGTTTAGGAAACCTTAAATCGGACATTTTGTTTTCATCAAAATTTCTGCAGGCGTATAGCTAAATCTATATCAAATACAAGTCTTGTTACTTCGATTTCAGCTTTTTATGTTCTCATTGCTCAATTGTGTTTTAAATTTATCGGCAATATTTCTACATTATAGTATAGTTTCTCATATAATTATCATATTTGGCTGTGTATATGACGTCATATTTTAAAAAATGGTTGAAAAAAATACGCTTAGCGCTGATATGCGATGTTGTGTGCACTTTATTGCTAATGGTGATAGTGAGATTAGCAGTTTCCTTATAAGAAAACATCTCTCATTCACTGACAAAGCAGCCAGCGCTGCTGTCGGTAGAAATGAAAAAAAAAAGATATTTCTTTAAAACAACTTTTTAGGAAAATAGATTTCTCGAGTACACTAGGTGTTATGGTTCTTTCCAGTAGAAATAAGGTGGGAAGCGGGTTCCTTCCTTGCCTTTTTCTTGAAGTTGTGTGGAACGCCATCATTTTAATTATACTATGATT
Organism: Acanthosepion lycidas; assembly: GCA_963932145.1. Lineage (NCBI taxonomy): Eukaryota > Metazoa > Mollusca > Cephalopoda > Sepiida > Sepiidae > Acanthosepion > Acanthosepion lycidas. The sequence continues at coordinate 85,141,195 of OZ010582.1, read as the reverse complement.
CTCACTTTGAGTTATAAGTTCCATAAGATTGCATGTGATAAGGTTTCTATTATCTGGTACAGTTCAGGCGAATTCTAACACTCACTACAATAGACTATAATTTTACCTTCTCCCTAGTCCGACTCCATATTAATGTTATTTACATTCTTCTTCTTCTTCATCTTCTTCTTCTTCTTCTTCTTCTTCTTATTATTATTATTATTATTATTATTATTATTATTACCACTACTGTAAAATGAGTTATCGTAAAAAGATGGCAGCTTGTACCGACGA
>OZ010582.1:85113422-85135922 GCA_963932145.1 Acanthosepion lycidas | reverse complement strand
TCTCTGTCTACATATTTAAATAGCGCTTACTCTCTTTCTTCTATTCTCTTTATCTTTATTTTCTTTAGAACGCTCTTTCTTTCTCTATTTCTTTCTTTCATATGTTCTTTTTTTTCCTTTCTTTCTTCTTTCATTCATTCTTTAGTTCACTCTTTTTTTTAAATTTTTATTTATTTTTCTTTTTTCCGTATGCTTTTTTAACTTTCTTTCACTTTCGTGATTTCATTCTCTCTTTTTATAAACTATTTTTTCAATCATTTTTTTCTCTCTTTCGTGAGCTATTTTTTTTCTTTCTTTGTTTCTTTCTTTGTCTTTAGCTTACTGCTTCTTCCTAATGTTTTCGCTCTTTATGGCAATCTTTTAATTTTACTCTTTTTTTAGCATTTCTGCATTGTTTGTTAAACTCATCAATACGAATAAAATGACCGCCATATATACAGGCACCATGATCTTGGATAGACAACTTTTTAAAAAAAATGGGAATGATTGTCATTTGGCTGTCAAATAGATAATAGAATTGTTTGATAACATTTGAATGACTGCGTAGAATTTGTGATGACGTAAATGAAAAGAAAAACTGATTTAAAACCATAAAAGAAAAGCTGATATAAAGAGTTAATTCTCATGATGCTATGTAGAAATATATGACAGGGTAGTTAACCAAGTTTATATTAGATTTAAATATTTGAATTCATTAAAATCTTTACAGCCTTCAGATTAACCATCATTTTTTCACTTTGGAGATGTTCATTGCTTGCCTTTCATACATTACAATGTAATTATCATTTGAGGTTGTTTATATGTGGGAAGTTTTCGAAAATATAACGATAGCCGTAATTAAGTGATATAAATAAAACTGGTTATAACTTTGATTAAAAAAAACGCTAGGTTATTAAAAATGATTAGAGGAAATAGCAAAAAGACATTTATTAACGGCTACAAAGTATAAGAAATTGCAGATAGCCACGATCTCCCACATCATGAAGTGATACATTATATAGACGGAAATACTGTTTGAGAAACCATTTCAAATTCTATGCACACGGAATTTTGTTTCATTTCATTTTATTTGTTTACTTAAACTATTGGGGTAGTTATTTTAAGTATTTTACCCTAAGCAAGGTAGGAATGTCATCAGTACGCAGGGGGTACAGAGATTGAAAGAGAGAGAAACGACAGAGTATAGGGGGGATTGGGGAAAGGACAAAAGATGGTATTTAAGTAATTAGAGGATAACGATTAACATTGCATTTAAATTTTTGAAGATTGCAGTTATCAGGGAAGCAAGTAAACTGAAGGCAGTTCAACAGGCTGGAAGTATCAGTTGCATTTAACTATTTTAACAGTAAAAGGGTCGAACCTGCAATCTAGTAGGACGCTTAAATTCATGTAGTCGGACACCAGGGAAAAAATCTCGTCGGAGCAATTGCCATGGAGATATTTGTAGAAAAAAACAGAGGGAAGCCACTCCACATCGGGGAGAAAGTGACTGCTGTCCAGATGCCAGGTTAGGATCGATTATACTGCAGATCCTTTTTTGAGGGGAGGGTGATTTTGCCAAGAATGTTGACAGGAATAGTAGAAGCACCAAACCAGATATGGCAGCAGTATTCAATGCAAAAACGAATGGTAGATTTGTAAATGTGCAAGAGAGACTCGGACAAGAACAATCTTCTGGCACGGCACAGTCACCCAAATTTCCTTGCAGTAGATGCAACTACTGATTCGATCTAGTCGTTCTACTTCAAGTCAATTTAAACCTTAATGCCAAGAATTCGCAGTGTGTTGTTCTCCACGAGTCTAGCGCCAGCCATTCTGATGGCACGCTGAAAAATCTTCTAAATCTATCTTCTTGGTTAAAAGCAAGTAGTTTTGTTTAGGAAGCGTTAAAACTTGCAAGCTACTTCTTTTCCCAGTTAACCACTGATTGAAGGTCCTTTTTCAATGGCAGCAGTCCGGTTTACTTTTTAAGCTCTGGCGAAATTAGGGTAAACAACTCTGAGGCAGCACCTGCCGAGGCCCTGTGAATTATCGGACGGCGAACGGGTGTCAAAGGATGGGAGATTCTATTTTTGAAATACCTTAACATACATTGATCTGCTGGTAATTGTGCACTTGATAATGTGATGCAAGGCATTACCGCAGTGGCCAAGCCAGAACCCTTATTTATCAGAACCAGAGGTGAGTTGTCGGTGCGAAAAGACAAGAAACACTGGCTAAAATGCTATCGTCATTCAATAAAGGATGTAACAGTTGCATAACCACAGCAGCTCAGTTAATCTTTCTTTCCGTAGAACATGTGAGCAGAGGATCCGCAAGAATCCTTCTGTTAAAATCACACCAGCAAAGACAGCAGCTAATAGTCAATATGACGCATGTCACATTGTTTCAAGAGGGACAGAGGAAACCAGTGCATGGCCTACGTAACGATCTTGTGTAAATGGTTGTCAAAACAGAGATTAGAAGAGATAGTGAAAAGGAAATTTTTACTAAGGACTAAAAATTGGCCTGGAAATTGTGGAGATCCATGATCGGCTAAGTACTGAGGGGAACACGGGTCATAGAAGAAATTACTGCGTTTCTAAATGGGAAGGACGTGTATGACTTCAAAAACGTAATTATGAATCCAGTTTTTTTTTTTTTAAGCAGTGACCGACCAGTGGTAATAGCGAGAAAAATGTAAATATTTTGGCCATGTCGTAGAGACTTTCATATTTATAAAAGTGGGGATTAAAAGAGAATGAAAAGATGGCGTAACATAGAATATGTCGCCTTACTTGCGTTGAGCTTTTTGTTTCTCGAAATTCTGCATCTGTGGAAATGATAGCAGACAGTTACGTTTGGCGTCTCTTGAGTAAACAGGACTTATTCAAATATTGCATATTTTTAAAATATTCCACTGCATTGAAAATACATTATAATTCTTTTTTTCCCTTTGTTATCTTCCTTTACCTATTAATATGATATTCTGTTTAAATGAAATAATCCCGTGTTACTTTTGTTTTTACACTAAGGTTCACACTGTACAAAGCCCAGGGGTCACTCAATGCAGAAGGTTACATTTGAAAGCAGTTTGTTCGGATAGGAGAAGAAAGTAACTGTTAAGACTAGACTTGAACAGGTTAAGATTTTAGTGATCGGTGAAGCATCCACTTGGGAGTTGGTTCCACAGAGCAGTGGTTCGTGGGGAGATGCTATTCGAGAAGAACTTACTTCTCACTGATGGAATATGGAGAGTATATGGGTGGTTTGCTACAATTTAAGTGGCATGACGGGTCCTTGCCGTGACGGTTCGTACTGGCGGAACCGAAGAATGTAGATCGTTCCTGCCCTTTCCGTGGTGTGACGTTAGAGCAACGAGAAGCTTGCCACAGCGCTCCTGTTAGAGAGAGGTTGAATGGTGCAAAATAATTCGTCACATACAAGGACTCGGAGACGCCTTTAGACTCTATCGAGACTGGGAAGTGTGGTTCGTGGGTCTCCCGCCCAAATATGACAACAGTACTCCCTTCTTGCCCTGATCTGATTTTACCTGTATCTTTAGCGATAGTTCGAGGTTTTTCAAATTTGCAACGTATCTTTTATTTCTTTTTCAGTCAAATTCCCTACATTTCATCTTTTCCACCTTTATATATATATATATATATATATATATATATATATATATATATATATATATATATATATATATATATAACACGTGATGGAAATTTTGAACTCAACGAAAATAAGTTAAAGTCTTTCTTAAATTATCTGATGTAGCGTACCAGCAGTTTTTGTTTTTTTTTCACTGTAAGTGGCGAGCGAAAATTTCCAATCCAGCTGCAGTGTTCGTGGTGGGTGGGGGTCTTGACGCTCTCGGGAGATTCGATGGCAGTACGCGCCGGCCTACTGAATTCTCCTTTCGAAAAAAAAACAAAAAAAAAATTATTCATTTGTAGCCAAGAATCATCGTAATTCTGGTAACACAAGGTGCTACTACGTCTCACGTTACACGAGTTCGACGTATGAAGGTCAAGCAGATCAGTTCCCAGGAAACCGACAGCCCGACAACGGCACATGCGATTTGATTATAGTGGGGAACGTCTCGTGCAGGACCATCCACACTTTTTGAAGGGCCGAATACAGAGACCTGGTGCACTAAGTGCCACAAGGTCCCCAAACGGCCCTCCGCAGGTTTTGAATTCAGAGTTGTCTTTCTCCTAGACCAGTTACCATCCAATGCTATAGAACCCAGTCTGCCCTGCTATTTAACCATAGCTGGAGGGAGAAGAGGATTCACACGTTTCCCAAGGGTATTAGCACGTAAGTGAATGTAATGGATTCGACTAGAATTCGAACACGGCTCTGCGATTCCTCAATATATATATATATATATATATATATATATATATATATATATATATATATATATATATAAACACAATTTTATAATTACTTCTTTTTTCTCTTTATCTTTACTAACGTCATTTATCTCTTTTTCTCTTTTTTTTTTCCAACCTTAGATTCTTCTTGCATTTTGTTCTCTTCTTTTTCATAATCCACTTGAAATTTCTTTATTTTGATTCCGCTTTGATATTTTTTCCCACTTACTCTTGATTGATTAATTTTATTTTTTGTGTTTCATACATATTATTTATTACATTTCGCCCATTTTTTAGTCTCATTTATTTTTCAGATTTCAGTCCACAAGAACAGAAAATATTAAAATTTGTCTTGTTAAACAAGACAGCAACAATCACTCAGAGAATAGAAAACAGTTTTGAAGCGTTTGTTTTTTTTTTCCAGCAAGGGATTTGAATCCGAGACAACAATCGAAAGCCATATGGGCGAGTCGACGATATATGTTAATCAGCCATTATTAAGCTTAGCGAAAGTGTTGGCCTTCATGAATGAACTGACAGCCTCGTTTCCAAATCTGACTTTTTTGGGATCACGCTGCCATATTTAATTGATAACTCTTTCAAAGTTATATGTAGCGAATGGACGTTATGCGTGTGTTGAGATTTGTTGATATTGATGAAAGCTGAAAATTTGAATTTCAACGTGCAGAAAGTCATTTTATTTTAGATAGAAGTATTTCTTCTCTCGCGAAAATAACCCGCCACGATATTATGCTTGTATGAAGGAAACTATCATCCGCCTTTTAGAAAAGTACATTAACTTATAATGTTGAAAACCAGTTTTTGTTCATTTAAATCATACGGGATGAATTTTGCACATATTCTTTTAAGAATATGTGCAAAAATCGTGGTGGTATATTTGTAAGGCCCACACGATCCTCCGATGGGTCGGCTTTCAAATGCTTTTCTGTGAGGATTATTGGCAGTGTGGATGCTATGATTGATTGCTTTTGAGATCATGGTGTACCAGGGCCATATTCTTTTTTGAAACTTTAAAAAAAAAACGGTGTTTTGTCATTATTTTTTTTAAAATTACATACACAGATCTGTACCAATCATTCGTGTGGGTTGTGTGGGACTCGGGGTTGTAAAATCTACTTAGATACCAAACGACACACCAGTGGGTCGTCGATAATAAATACTATCTATGATATCTTTGTCCCATATACGAAACAATGTTAATTCAAAGTCACTTGATTAAATAAGTTACAGTGTACGGACTCCGGGAGAGCAAGAGAAATGAGGCGGAACTACCAACGTGTTTTTAAATGAATAAAAATGATACCCAAATTCAGGGAATCTAGCTTGCCACGGAAAGTATATTCTCAATATAGTTAATGTTGTATACTTGCCGGGTCGAACTTATACACTGAGTTTGATCTACAAGATAAATTAATTGAATTTGCTGTCCGTTAGGCGCTTATAGATATTAACTAATCTTCACTTAAACTGGCCCTAAATCACATGAATATTAGCAGCCTAATAATAATATAGTGTATAAATATCCACTCTAAAGCATGTTTCTTTTTTTTTATAAGCCCCGGATATAAGAGTAACAGGATATAAGAGAGATTTTATCTGGTCCCAAATTAGTCATACTTACCTAAACAAAATAGACCAAACCCGGATATAAGAGAAACCCGGATATAAGATACTTATTCTCCGGTTCCGACAACTCTCTTATATCCGGTTACATATATATATATATATATATATATATATATATATATATATATATATATAATTCAACCGGAATGTCAGTGAGCATAGAACTCATTCTGCAACAAGACAAGTGGCCTGCGAGATGAGTTTGCTAATGATTATCGTCGTGAACATGGCAGCAAAGATGAGGACAACAGTCCGAACAATGTAAATAGTGTAAATAAACTGGGCCCTATCCATGCCATCTATACGCGAGTCTAGTTCTGACAGGGCTATTCAAAAAAATATACAGTGTACAAAATTTGTGATAGCTGATCCATACACCGCGGTATTTTTTTCATGTTTTAGTCAGTTAGGTGCCATACATGATACACGCTTTAGCGATCATGTATCTTTCGATACATGACTGACAAGGCAGAATTTTTTCCCGCAGTAGGTTGCCATTACTTTCTGCGGTAGACCAGTTGCCATCCAAGGCTAAAGAACACGGTCTGTCCTGTTGTTTACCCATAACTGTGAGGAGAGGAAGAGAATTCATACCTTTCCCACACGTAAGTGAATATAACGGATTCGAGTGGAATTCGAACTCGGTTCGCCGATTCTTAAATCAGAGTCGCTACCCATCACTTAGCATTTATTAATTCAACATCCTGGATTAATAATGCAATGAAGCTAAGTCTCATCACTGCTTAAATTCAAAATCCTTATTTTCCGGATGATCTTGATTATTAATGAATGCCTGTCTCTTCACGTCTGTGCTCATATAGTGATTTTCCAAGCGCTGCTTAGATGTGGCACAAGGCCAGAAGTATGAAGCACCCAGTGAGGATCGAACTCACTACTCAATCGTAATATGTTCTAGCGTGACAAGCTTGCTAACTATTACACCACGCCAAGTTGCCCAGGTCTCTGTGTTCATCTATGAGCAAAACATAATCTAGGAATGCATTGGTGATCTTATTTCCTTATTGCCATATTCCTGATGAGGTCTGAAATAATATCGATGTTTGAGCCCTCACCAGAATTATGTGGTTTAATATGTTTTCTCTACCATGTTAAAATATACAGAGATAAAGAAAAAGGTATTTAATGGATGAAAAACAAAAGTGTATATACGATGTCATCATATGCTCTGCTGTGAGATCAACAGAGCAGGTATATATATATATATATATATATATATATATATATATATATATATATATATATATATATATATATATATATTCTTTAATTGATGTCTGCGCGATGTTTGGGAATTGCTTGTTGCCAGTTCTATAAAAACGAAAGCCAAAAGGATTTGTTAGGATTTAACCTTCATAGAATGGAAATTATTCGTAAAATATTTGTTAGTATTTTCACTCTAACCATGGCCATTTGTTTCAGGTAGATGGTGCTCATCATCCCGGCAAGGCAGTCTATCTAGGCGAAGGAAATTATTAACTTCAATCCTCCACAGCCTTGCGGCCATAACCGAACACAGAAAAGACAACACAAATAGAAAATCCTGAGTGCAGCCCCAAAGGCGGTTGGCTGTCAACACTGACAAAATTCTGACATCTCCTGCATCCATGTCCGGTCCAAATGTAATGCCTGTGTTCCTTTAGATTTTTTTTTTCGGTACGATTGAGAGCGAGAGGCATGTTGTTTGGATAATGTACGGTCTCCATATAACATCGCCTAGACCTGTGACCTGGTGGTGCCATCAAATGACTGCATTCTGACCAAAGAGAACGTTAGTAGAAATAAGCGAATGACAACTTAGTAGTTTGACGATAATGGACTGAGACTACATTTTTTTGTTTCGTTAGTCGGGTCCAGAGAGCAGTAATGTTAGGGAAGACACTTTTTATTACACAACAATCTCTTGTTTCATTAAATGATTGTAAATTACTTTTAAATTAGTTACTTTACAGGTACGTTCACTAATTTTCGATACATTGTTTTAAAATTATTTTTTGTAAATTAAAGAAACATTCTTTTATTTTAGATTTAATTGAAAGCTAAAGTATTAAATTTACTATTTCCTGTAAGCAAAATATTCTGGTGTATTTCAAATATAAATTATATTGATTGGATTCGTTTTTTGTTCTTTTTTTATTTTCAAAAATAGCTAATTAGTGCCCTTTTCAGTCGTTTTTTTAGTCCTATTTGTCTTTAATCACAGTGTAATTCTCTGTTTAAAAATCTTCCAGAAAAAAAAAATATATTTTTCTGAAACGTTATTTGAGGAGTATTAGCTGATGTAAAGTATAATTAATCGTATTTGAAAAAATATTTACTCTAAGTTTAATATAACAGTGAAGTGTATTTTTAAAACAAACAGTAGCTCGTCAATCGCGTAACAAGCGCAAGGTTTTGACAGTTTTATGGTTTTTCCACGTGGACTTTATCTGGTAAAATATAATTTAAGAAAACGACGTGTGAGCTCCCTTTTTATATAATTTTTAATACTAGGTAATCTTGATAATATTGAAAAATATTCTCCTTAAACTTATCTTAGGAATTTTGACATTAAATTTACTATAATAATCAACTTATTTTCTGATAATGTCATGTATGGTTAATCAAATATGAGCACATTACATAATATGAAAAAACACTAATATCTTTGTGCAAAACGATTTGTATTAAACGTTTCAATTTTTCTTTAGTAAATATACTTATCACTTAATAGCAATATCATCTAACCGGATGAAAGTAATGCAGAATTTTAAAAGATTTATATATTATAAATTGATACAATTAAAAAGAATGAAAATAATTATTGTTAAAAATTCATTATTCACCGAAAATCTTTTTTTTTTTCTTAAGACAATAGTGTCCTTAATAAATCTTATTTATAAAACAATTAAAAGCTTTTCTAATTAAATAATATCATAATTTAATTGCCTATTTTATTTTGCGAAAATGAGTCGCAATTTGAAAAAAAATTGTATTTATATTTTTCAAAAGTTCTGCTTTTAACTACCGAAAAACATTCAATGAAAATTTAATTTCTCGAATTTTCATGAAATTAAGTATATGGGGGAGGGTAACATATGTATATAAAAATATTTTTACCACGATTTTCTAAAAAAAAATTCAAAAATAATTTAATTCATTTGTGAATAAATCCTGAAAGATTTATTAAAATCTGAGAATTAATTGATTTTTGCAAGAATTTCCAAATCAACGTGTTTTTCCCTGAAATAGAAGACACTAAAACACTAATCATAAATATTACGTCGACTCCTAACACAAAAAACTAACAAGATATTTAACGAAAATTTCATACGTGCTAGAAAGGATTAAAAAATTTAATAAAATAATAAAAAATACTTTGTCCTTTCCTCTTAATAATAACATAAACATTTTGAGGATAAAACTATTTTTTTAATTATGTTTGGGAGCTTTTTTCCTCATGGTATACTGTTTTTTTGTTTTTGTTTTAGTTTTTTTTTCTTTTTCAGCGAAAAATTATAGGTACATATTTTATACTATATTATAATAAAAATTAGTGTCAAGCTAAAAATTTGTCTCTGATCGATTGTCATTTAGCATGATACTGAACATGTACTTTGTCACATAATAAATTTCATGTTACAATGACTTCATCAATAAAGAGAATATATTGAAAAAATTAACAATTTTCTAAGTATCTCTGTACACGACTGTCAAACGTATGGATAAAAGAATGATAAATTAACAAGATGTTGATAGCAAGTCCGCTTTTCATGATAATTGATTTTAATGAACATTTTAATTTTTTATGACCTTCTGTCGAAAATGTCACGTTACAATACCTGTAAAACATTAGGATCAGACGGAAACTACATATACGGCAGCCATAACGACAGTGGCGTGACTAAAGCAAGATAATATGGCGGAGCCTATACCCCTCTAGGCTGGTTTTGAATTCACAGTTTTACATCTCTGGAGTAATTGTCACCTCAAGCCGAGGTAAAACTGTCAGCCCAACTATTTAATCCACAGTTGGGGGTTGGGAAAAAAGATAACGCACTCGGCCTGGATTTCAACATATCTCGATGATTTCTTTTACTGTGACATTAACCGTTACACTACATGAACCCCCGAAAATGGATATTAAATTATATAAAGTGTGTAAACTACTCTCTCGAGGGGTTTGTAACACATTATTTATCATCTTGCAGTTGCGTCATTGTCTTTGGGCAGAGTGCGCTCAGGGGCGACTCTGTGAAAGAACAGAGTCGTAAGTGAGGAAAATTATACTGAGAGGTGTCCAGCCCGGAGGAACAGTTGCCCGAGGCTGTGCTCTCTCATTGCGCCAGATAAAGGTATCAGTGGTCGTATCTAGGCCAACGCTATCGACGGTTGCGAGGGCTCGGGAATTTTTGTTTCTAGCCCGGGTGTACGCGATCGGGCTCCCCAAATTAAACCGACCTTGTGTCACAACCTGACCTCGTGGGTGGTGGGGAGTAAATACAAATTGCTCTCTGGAATATTTTGTAAGACACTATATATCATCCCTCGTCTTGTCTTTGGGCAGATTGCACTCAGAGGCGACACCGTCAATGGACAGAGTCGCAACTGAGGAAAATTTGCCCAGCCCTGGGAAACAGCTGACGATGTTGCACCCTCTAATTGCACCAGAGAGAGGGACCGGTGGTCGCATTGAGGCCAGCGCCACCGATGTTTGCGGAGGCTTGGGAAATTTTTGTTTCTAGCCAGCGTGTACACGCTCAGGTTCCCCATATTAAACCGACCTTGTGTCACAACCTGACACGGTGAGGTTGAGTAAATGCAAATAGAGAAAGCGGGTTCAGAAGCTAGGAGAAAATCTGCATCGAGTCAAATGATATTTGTTAACGTCAAAAGAAAGATAAAGAGGAGCTATGCAAGGAACAGTAAGGGAAATCATTAAAAAAAAGTAAGATAAGTATGTTAAAGGAAAACATTGGAAAACAAATAAACAGAAAATGGACAGCCTCTACACGAAACTGGCACAATCAATGATACAAGACGGACAAAAAAAATAGGTAAGACGCAGCCAACGATTAAATCTGAACACGACAATAAAACTAATGTGTCGAAGGACAGCCTTTCCAATCTGAAAACATCCTTCATTATACGGGCACATGTAATTAGAGGTTCACATTTAATTAAACATTAAACCTTGTTGAGTTAGGGTGTGCATATAGAGATGGTTATATATAAAACTTTTATATACATGCCACACAAACCTGCTCACTCATATATATACAAATGTGGTTTTCATATTGTTTACTACAGGTCTAATGAAGTGTGTATATATATACACACACGGACACACACACATACACACACACACACACACATATATATATATATATATATATAGATAGATACATACATACATACATACATACATATATATGTGTGTGTGTTTTGTGTATAAAAAGAAAGAACACTAAGATATGTAAACCGGTGTTCTTATAGATATTTTTATTTTTACAAAATAGTGCTCAATGTAAATTTACAGAGCATTAATATTATAAATTAATTGATTTAAAATATGGTTTTTCCGCTACACAGTTCTAACCATGTTTCAAAAATGGAAGCTGAAAGCTTCGAATTTAATTTTGTAATTAAATTAAAGACATTATTTCCATTTCATCTTCAAGCGAATTTTAATTACAAAATTAAATTCGAAGCTTTTAGTTTCCATTTTTGAAACATGGTTAGAACTGTGTAGCGGAAAAACCATATTTTAAATCAATTAATTTATAATATATATATATATATATATATATATATATATATATATATACAGTGTAACCCGGATATAAGAGAGCCGGATATAAGATAAACCCGGATATAAGAGAGACTTTTTCTGGTCCCAAAGTAGAGCCATAGTTACCTAAACAAAATAGACCAAACACAGATATAAGTGAAACCCGGATATAAGAGACTTCTCCGGTTCCGACAACTCTCTTATATCCGGGTTACACTGTATATATATATATATATATATATATATATATATATATATATATAAGAAGAAATATCGTTTTATTTGTGCTATGTGTATGAGATAAATTGCCCAATATCAAAGATAGAGCGTATGTAAATATAAAAGTGAACATTGAAGTCAACACTCAGAGGCGACAGTCTGTTTCACGCTAGACGCAATCGTCGCCTGGCGGTTCCGTCTTGCATGAAATTGCCTGTCGCTTTTGAATGTTGACATCAATGTTCAGCTTCACAGACATACATACATACACACACACTCATATATATATATATGTGTGTGTGTGTGTGTGTCTGTGTCTGTGTGTATGTGTGTGTGTGTGTCTGTATGTCTGTGTGCATTGGGCAGCAATCCCTCTTTTATACGAGTTTCATTAGAGACGATTGACAAGTTATTGCGATTAATCATTCAATTTTTCATGTCTTCGTAAAAGTGTTTTCTTTCTGAATCTAAAGCGTTTAAAAATTGTTCGAAAGTTCTATATATTCGAGCGCTCTCGGTTTATTATTTAAATATGATCAATGGTTTTTTAAAAGTTAACTGAATGTGTATTTTATATATGTGTATCGGTGTTTTTTTCTAAGTTCAACATAAAACTTGTTACAACTACATCTAAAACAATAAAGATTAATATATATATATATATATATATATATATATATATATATATATATATATATATATATATATATATATATATATATATATATATATATAAAACACAACAGTTTACTTTATCAACTGCAAAGATTGCCAGAAAGAATACATTGGATTTTCAGAAAAAGACTATATGAACACAAAAAAGTCGTTTTAAAAAACAAGACACAAAACGCATGGGTTTTTCACCGTAACGAAACTGGTCAGAATGTTGGCATAAAAATTGCGACTCTAATTAAAAGAGAAAGTAATTCACTGAGTCGAAAATGTCTAGAAAATGCATTAATCGTTAGTTCAGCTACAATAAATTTACGTCCAGGTCCTTACAACGTTTCATCATTATTGGCAGATTTTCTGTTATCATAGTGATGGATATTTAAAGACAAAGATAATGAAAATAAAAAACAAAAAGAATATAGACGAAATTGCCTAGATTGCAAAACCAACTATCGAAAAATTGGAACCTACCAGCATCACTCGTTCATGCGCATGTGTAGTCATACCAACGTCAACAAACCTAATGAAGTCCTAACGGATGAAACCCGTCACACACACACACACACATATATATATATATATATATATATATATATATATATATATATATATTCTTAGAATTTTCTCCGTGTATATATATATATAGTGATGCGAATGTTTTTTGTTTAGTTTCCAAACATGCTCAGTTCATAGTTGATATTCTTATTGTCTTTTCCTTTCTATAAATGATACTTTTATATATATATATATATATATTAAGAAACGGACAAAGTGAGACAATTTAATTATTAAAGACATTTTTATGTTTAACGTTCTTTTTAGTTCTTTAGCAAATATTCGTCCTTTGACAAGATTCGAACCTGCATCCTATACGGAACCGTCATTTAGCTTGACGTGCCTAACCGCTCGGCCACAAAGTTATGAATGTACGGGATTCATGGAAGATTAAAGTTTATAAGCAGTAAATTCGACCTTGCCAACCGAACGATCATTTGTGACCGAGCGGTTAGGCACGTCAAGGTAAATGACAGTTCCGTATAGGATGCAGGTTCGAATCATGTCAAAGGACGAATATTTTCTATGAAAATTTCTCGGTCATTCCGGTAAATGTTATTTAATACTGTTTATTATAAACAGAGCATTTACTTAAATACTTGTATCTATAAAAAGAACGTTAAACATAAAAATGTCTTTAATATATATATATATATATATATATATATATATATATATATATATATATATATAGTTATGGTCCGGTTCCTTGTACACGGTGATAGTCCAAGTTAGAACCAATAAAGAAGAACTCGAACACAGGTATGGAATAGCACAGATATATTACAAACAGGAATATATACAGAGAAGTAGAAGTGTTAGTATGAACAATCAGGTTTAGTAGAGAGAACAATGTAGACTCGACCAGTATCACTATTCCAATGTCTTGTAGTAATTATCTGAACGCGACTCTGTTTCGGACTGCCTCTGACTCGACTCTTGACTCGACTTGAACTACTGACGATATTCAGTCACCCCCACCCACAAGGACGTCATGTGGCACAAGGCCGGTTTAACGTGGGATCTCCGAGCCCGTGGGCTCGACCAAAAATATGCCCATTGTACCCGTATAAACGGGTTCAGGTTCGGTTTACCTCCCCGAAAGAGAGTCCGCCCTTCGGCGTAGCCTCCTTCGGGTTCCTCCCCGCCCGAAGGCAGAGAGTTCAACTGATCTGTCGTTCAAGACTTAACGACTGACTCCTGAGGCGCAGTATTTATTAAGTATGGAATAGTCCATTATTATTATTATGGGTAAGATCCCGTAACATATATATATATATATATATATATATATATATATATATATATATATATATTAGATTGTGCAAAATAATGTCGGTTTCTGACGTTAAAAATACGTCAGAAACCGACATTATTTTTGCACCAACCTAATATATAGTCAAATGTATTGTTTGTAATATTTCTTTTTAATTTAGTGCTGGTAATTTTCTTTTTTAATGGAAATTTTACTATAAAAATCTATTTTTATATTTTCGTCGTGATTTTTACCCCTATTTGTTGGGAACTTAACACGTGCTACCACCCATGGTTAAGAAACCTTGGAAGAACAGGAATTAAGAGATGGTTCCAAGCTCCTCAAAGCCTCCCAATCGGAGGCATTTCTGTCGGATGTAGTTTATCGTCATACCCTGGACGGTGTACTGTTGGGTCCTCATGCGTCGCAGACGACGTCATATATTGATATATAATACAACTCAGTGACAGCCACCAAATACGCGAAAATTACAAGAATGTAGACTATATTAATGACAGCCGAATGATTTTTTAATCAAAAAGAAATACAAAACACCAGACGACCCAAACAAGATAATTAAAGTAATTATCTATTACAAAAAATTAAAACAGCTAACCTTATCATCAAAAATAACAACACACCCTCAAAATCAAATCTACAAAAATTACAACATTATTTACTAGTTCAAATAGCTCTTAAAGAATTGCGTTCCTGATTAAACCAAACTTATACATAATTAAAATGATCACACTGCCATATGCCTATCTGCACGACTTACGTTACACCTACCCGACCACGAATCTATTAGAACACACAGAAAACCAACATGCCTCTACCGGATATATACTAGTAGAAAATACATATTAAAAAAAAAAAAGACTAAAAATAATAGAAGCCTTAATAATAATAAAAATGAAAAAAAAAAAAAAACACTCAATAACATTAACTATGAACACGGCCAGTAATGTACTGACCGTGTTCGGAAAATAAAAGATTCCTCTAACTTTAGACACATACATAAAACACACACATTTAGATAAATATAAAAAAAATAAATGAAAATAGCTCTTGATAATGGATAATTGATGTACGAACACCAGAAAAATTAAATAAAAAGCTTAATCGCTGTACCTTGTCAGTCGTCCTTAACAGAACATATATAAAAGAGGGATATATATTGGCCAGACAATTGCGTTTAGAATGAAAGAGACTGTAGCCTCTGGCTATTAAGTTCAATGTCCATATATATATATATATATATATATATATATATATATATATATATATATATATATATATATATATATATATATATATATATATATATATATATATATATATATATATATATATATATATATATATTTATTTATTTATTTTTAAAGAAAAAAAAATTTATAACATAAATATGCTATAAAATCACTACAAAAATAGCCATTTTGTTTCAACACCCTCAGTGTCTTATCAAGTGATCTTTACTTTTTTAGGTTTAGAAACATACGTCCTAATTTAGATTTAATCATTAAATTGAAAGGGGGAATGAACCAGATGATCTTTCTAGATCTATTCTTATTATGGTTGTAATTAACAGGGTTTTTATACTGAATATTGATATCTTTAAAGATAAATAATTATATCTGCTCTACTTTGTATTGAGCACTCTTTTAAGAATAGTAATTGTTGGTTATTGGAATTCATTCCATATACACCAATCATATACTTGGGTATATATATATATATATATATATATATATATATATAATGTCATCCACAGACAGACTGTTTCGCTGTATCACAGCTCATCAGTGCGGCTAGACATCCGGGTGCCTCTAGCTAGGATCGAAACCCGACTGAATTGGTATCAGGCGGATATTCTACCACTAAGCTGTCGGCGCACGGTCGGAAGGTGGATTTTTAGCGTATTTTTTGGGAAACACGCCCAGTGACCGATATATATATATATATATATATATATATATATATATATATATATATATATATATATATATATATATATATATATATATATATATATATATATATATATATATATATATATATATATATATATATATATATTCTTAATTTGACAGTTTTATATAAATTCCATTTATACCTTATTTATTTCAGATATCTTTTCATTAAATAGTTGGCCAAGTTGAGCCAAGTTTTTCAGTACAGAAGTTAATTTTTCGAGTGACAAAGATTTCACAGTTATGACCCAGTTCATTACAAGTCAACATCAAGCCTGACGTTCGTGACGAGAATTGTTCATTCAAGAAATTTAAAAAGTGTCACTCTTTTTTTCTCACCAGTTCTTGAGACATTGCGTTTTCTTATGTCAAGCCTTTTGTATTCAAACTCAATCTATTGCTACCGACTGGTTTTTGAATTCCTGCAATTTTGCAAATGGAGGAGGTCAGAACAGTTAGCCTCGAAAAGTCTTTCACATTAACTAATCATTTCAATATGGTAATTTTCTAAGCGTAGCATAGATGTGGTATAGGCCGAAAATATGGAGCACCCAGTGAAGATTCGAACTCGCTACTCAGTCGTAATTGTTCTCACGAGACAAGCTTGCTAAGCTTTACACCAGGTCGAGGTGCTCAATAAAGTGATTTTCCAAGCGTACCTTGGATGTGGCACAAGGCCGAAAGAAAGGGGCACCCAGTGAAGATCTAACGCACTATTCATTCGTAATTGAGCTAGCGAGACAAGCTTGCTAACCCGAGGTGTCCAAAATTATTTTCTAAGTGTAGCTTAGATGTGGCACAAGGCCGAAAATATAGAGCACCCAGAGAGGTTCGAACTCGCTACTCAGTCGTAATTGTTGGAGCGAGACAAGATTGCTAACCATTACACCAGGTGGAGGAGCCCAGTAAAGTGATTTTCCAAGCGTAGCTTGGATGTGGAACAAGGCCGAAAGAAAGGGGCACCTAGTGAGGATCGAACTTACTACTAAGGCGTAATTGTTCTAGTGAGACAATCTTGCTAACCCTTACACCAGGTCGAGGTGCCCAGTAAAGTGATTTTCCAAGCGTAGCTCGGATGTGGCACAAGGCCGAAAGAAAGGGGCACCCAGTGAGGATCGAACTCATTACTCATTCGTAATTGAGCTAGCGAGACAAGCTTGCTAACCCGAGGTGTCCGAAGTTATTTTCTATGCGTAGCTTAGATGTGGCACAAGGCCAAAAATATGGAGCATCTCGTGAGAATTGAACAAACTTTTTGATTGTAAACTGATCTATCGAGACAAGCTTTCTTACCATTACACCACGCCGAGGAGCCCAAAACATTTCAATATCTCTACGCATGTTTTTATGGAATATTCTCATTTTTTTTTTGCTACAAAATGATACATACATATGCAGGGAGATTGAAAAATATATCCCTATTTTATGTATAGTGGACTCTACCGCCTCGTAAAAATTATAGTTATTTGGGAGAGTCGATCATACATAAAATAGGGAGTTGCGTATCAATCACCCTGTATGAAAATACATGCTGGGCGAATCATTTCCGGGTCATGAGAACTGGATTCGAATTTCGCCATGGTCGGTATTACAGGAATTTGAGTTTTTGGTTTTTACAGGCTGGGGAAGATATCACCATGCAAGAAATCGTTGGATAGTGCCATGAAACAAGGCTTCTAAGTGAAATGGGATGTTTGGGAAACGTCGAGGCTCGAAGTCAGAAGTCACCGTGACCAATGATCTGAATGTATCGGCGTTGTTCAAACCGAAAGTCAAGCTTGATTTTGCGCGCTCTCCCATAAAGTCTAAATTAGGACCGTTCAGCATAGTAGGAGTACCAATCGCAGGCGCACTCTGTAGGCGTTATGCCTGAGTAAGCGACTGAAACTGGGATTGGCTAGACACCCTAGCCGACGGAAAACGACTGAGCAGCCATTATTATATATACATGGAGGCGGTGTAATGGTTAGCAAGCTTGTCTCACTAGAACTATTACGTCTGAGTAGTGAGTTCGATCCTCACTGAGTGACCCATACTTTCGACCTTGTGCCACATCGAAGCTATGCTTGGAAAAGCATTATATAGAGGGTGCGATGGATAAGTTGTCGTCATGTTAAACTTTTAATTTTGCGCATGAATTGTTTGTTCTTGATTTTCACGATTGCACAGTATAGTAGGATTAGTATGGTGCGTGAGAAAAAGATCACCATGACGCAATTCGCTTCAGCAGGAACGGTATATTGTACTGATTGGCACTAGTACCGGAATCTCCAATACGAACATTTCAGAGTGTTTGGGTGTCAATCTTGGTACAGTGCAGTGGATTAGAAAAGAGTCGAATGAGTTTGATGGTGATTACGAACGTACGGCAGTTCGTAAAACTCACTCTGATCGTTCTAATAAGAAAAGAACATCTGAATTAGTTAGTGAGGCCCCCAACTCAATACTGAGGCCTACATCAAGAGCCTTGAGGAGGTAGTGCTGTCCTGGGACAAGAGGTTGGCTGCTGGAAGACTATATATAGCAACATGACTCTACACCACGCTACACAAGTAGGAGATACTGTCATGACTGTCAAACAAATTCTACGACCACATAAGCCCTTACATTTGGCGATCTAATTTCCCATACTGCAACCTCCTTGCTAAATTATGTGTGGGTCGCATTTGAGCAAGAGACCAACAAACTCTTTCTACCACCAAAGATGAACAGAAGACAAGGATTATGGTAGCATTCACCATATTAAACAGATGAGTTGCAGAAAATTCCGTAATCGTCTGGAGTCTGTGGTTGAAGCCAAATGGTGATTTTATTGAACACATTTCCACTTTACTATTTCAAGGTATTTTTGTATAATTTTGGCAAATATATCTGTTTTCCCGTAATTTAGACGGCAATTTATCTAACGCAGTTTATATATATATATATATATATATATATATATATATATATATATATATATATATATATATGTGTGTGTGTGTGTGTTTGTGCGTGTGTGTGCGTGTTTATTTGAGTAACAACCTTTTTTTTAACATCTTTCGTTAATATAAAGGACAAAGAGAATTTGGATAATTTTTATTTAATTTTTCTGTCGCGAGAGTTCTCGTTAATCAAACAACCGAGAGTGTGTCATTGTTGGTGAGGCCCTGTGAGTCAGGCATCTCTCTTCTTGTTGAAGAGGCCTTTTGAAGATATTTTGGGAGTAGAGAGGAATCAGAGAGTCGAGTTCTAATTCCAATCGAATCCATTACATTCACTTAGGTGCTAATACCCATTAGGAAGGTACTAATCCCTCCAGCTATGGGTAAATAGCAGGACAGACTGGGTTCTATAGCCTTGGATGGCAACTCCGAATTCATACCTGCGGAGGTTCGTTTGGGGACTTGTGGCACGTAGTGCGCCAGGTCCTTGTATTCAGCCCTTCAAAAAGTGTGGTTAATTATGCACAAAGCCATCACCACTATAATCAAATCATATGTGCTCGTGTCCTCAAATGTGGATTACGACGGGGTGGGGGGCCCACCACACGCGCGCGCGCGCACACACACACATATATATAATTTACATACAAAGATATGAATGTATATATATGTATATGTATTATATGCTGCCTAATGATCTATGTTTATAAAAAACTATTGATCCGCAGTACATGAAAATTCCTATAAAAAAAACTACTACTAAGACATTACACTACATAATTGAACTATATTCTTAGTTCATGCCATATAAACTGAATACACTTGTAAAATGGAATTCTTGGATTTAACACATCACAAGAAATATTTAAATAAAATTCTCACTTAAAATTTCGAAAAACTTAGCGTTGCGTCTTTGCACGTTCTGAGATTGTTCCTAACCGTCATTAATAGCAGATATTCAAAAAACATCTTTCGGTCGACAAACAAGTATTTCGTCTTCAAGTTTTTGATTTTATAAGGACAAAAATACATGCCTGATGATGAATAGAGGACTATTCGTAAGTACTAGCATTTTAACATGAAATAAACTGAAAACTACAGACATCAATGGTTTCGACGAGGATCACTTCACTCTATGCATTAACAGTATTTTAATGCATATATTATGTTTCTCGTGACAGATGTCACCATTAATCGCATTAATATTTCTGATTGATTCTATGTGTGATTATTTCTTTGTATATATATATATATATATATATATATATATATATATATATATATATATATATATAAAAGTGAACATTGAAGTCAACACTCAGAGGCGGCTGACTGTTACATGCGGCCTAATTGTTGACTTCAATGTTCACTTTTATATTTACATACGCTGTATCACTGATATTGAGCACTTTATCCCATAAATATAGCATAACATAAAACTATGTATTTATATATATATATATATGTGTGTGTGTGTGTGTTTGTGTGTGTGTGTGTATTTGTGTGTATGTGTCTGTGTATGTACATGCGTCTGTGTGCATATGTCTTTGTGTATTTCGTCCTTTGTGATGCACTTCTCATGACTAAAATTAGAAACAAACTCGTGCGTAAGAAAAAGATTAGGGAAGAGAAACTAAAGACACTAATTAGATACTGCGTCAGGAAAGTTACATTTTTTTCGAACTGAAGCAACCAGAGTATATTTTTTTTTTATGACGATGGCCGATATTTCATACGAGCCCCGTCTGAGTTTTGCCGTAGAGAATTGCGAAATCAATTCATTTTTAATGCATTTCTATTCTATCACCTCCTCACTTTTCTTCCTAGTGACTTCACTACGAAAATGAAAACTTCCTGGACAAAAAATCTGATGAGCTTCTTTATTACCACAGCCTCATATTCTAAAACCCTTTTCTTACATACTGTTAATCACTTATTTCGATTTTAGAGCATCTTTTGTGTGTTAATTAGCATCTCCAGTTTTGTTTGGATATTTTTATACATCCAACTAGCATATATATATATATATATATATATATATATATATATGTAAAATGAGAACAAATGGATTATAATTCCATTGTACGTAACAATTAATATAAAACGGTGCTCAATACAGTGTTGAGCTAATTATGATTTATTTCAGGGTAATAAGACATGCAAAAAATCGCTACACAATTACAATTATGTTTCTACACTACAAATGTGTCTCCTCGGTTGATTTTAAACTACTATGTTTGACATTCACCGAGAAGACACACAAACACACACACCCACACACACACACATACACGCGCGCGCGCTCATATATATATATATATATATATATATATATATTATTTGGGCAGTATTTCCTCTTTTATACATGTTTAATAAAATACGACTGACAAAGTAAAACCATTAAGCTGTTTATTCGATTTTTCTTGTATTCGTATAAGCGTTTTTTTTTGGGGGGGGGGTTCTGTACATAAAGTATGTAAAATCAGTCAGAATGTTCTATATACCCGAGTAATTTCGGCTATTCTATTAGCCATAATCAATGATGTCTTTGATGTTGATTCATAACTGAATCTGTAGATTTTTTCACATATCTGTCGACAGTGATGGTAATGTTTGTTTTTTCAAAATACGGTCAGCACATTGTGGTAGTGTTCACAGTTAATGATTGCTTTTTATATTTTATGATAATTGTTATGGGGTCCACCCCTTTTTCATACAAGTGGACTCGACCAGTATGTACTTGTACTGCTGCCGGTGAATACCCGGGAGAGATACACCGATACAGTGAACAGTGAGTTAGTAAGAGGGTGATTTAAACGCTTTGTAGGAGTCACAGTTGCGAGCACGTAGACTCAGAAGGAAGTCATACTTCGATACTGAATTTCCCAGACTGCATATATATTAGTATTGCTACTAACCGCATTTCTGGATCTACTAACCGTATTAGCAATTGTATTATTACGTCAATACATTTATTTGCTATATTTAATTCCTGCGTTTGTCATTCATTGGAAACCGGATTTCATCCCGGAATCCACAACAATAATGCTTTTAATAATTTTAATCTTTTTTGTAGATTAGGGTATTATAGTTTGTTTTTTTT
>OZ010582.1:85085922-85108422 GCA_963932145.1 Acanthosepion lycidas | reverse complement strand
AACGAATTTTCCTCTTTTGATCTATTAGTTTCTTCATTTATATACCGGTCTTTCCCTTCAAGTTCCCTACAAAAATCTATTTCTTTTAATATTTTTTCCTTCAAATGTATCGCCGGTATAATTTTTTTTTCTAAAATGTATAGCTGGTAATTTTTTTCTTCAAAAATTTATTGGTGTAATAATTTTTTTACAAATTATTTCTGGTATTTATTGTGGGTTAACTATTTGCCCATAGCTGAGGCCCTAACAGGTGTTACCACTCCAGGTCAGTTAAGAGGCGTTTCCCTGCTCCTCAAAATCTCCTGATCAAAGGCTCTATTTCAATGTCTCTTTAAAGTAGAATTGGCAACAAGAAATATTAATAATAGTTTAAACTTAATTCATGTATTATTTTAAATTTTGTACGGAATTATATTTTATAGGGTAAGCAGTGCATATTTACTTTCATAGTAATACACGCTACTTGTCTTGTGATATGCTGGTGAGTTAGAATATAGGATACGAACAATAAGTTTCTGAACTATCGCCGTGGTGCCTGAAGTAACTGGCAAGTTTTCAAAGGTGCCAGTATTGGCGATCAATAAGAGAACACAGCCCGTAAGACAAACAGCAGGATTTCCTCTCACGTTCTCAACAGAAGCATGTTTAAGGAAATAATTAGCGGACGCTTTTCTTAACAGAAAATATTTTGATGCTAATTTTTAATTATCGCAACTGCGAAATCCTGGCTAATGTTTGGATAGTTTCATCAGTTTTCATCAAGCTGTTGAAAATATCAATGGTATTTGGTAGAATTCTCTGGAATTCATTTCAGGTCAGATGTATCTTTTAACAGGGTAATTTATTTCGGAGGGTTTATTATTGCTTTCTTCTAAAGAATACCAAAAACTCACACATAAACACACACACACACACACACACACACTCTTATATATATACATATATATATATATATATATATATATATATATATGTGTGTGTGTGTGTGTGTATATTTATATATATATATATGTATGTATATATACATGTGTGTGTTTGTGTGACTGTTTATATATTTGTGTGTGTGTGTTGGAGAATACTTGAACCGAAAATTATCGATACAGCAATGTTTTGTTTGTTTCTAACGAATTTTCCTCTTTGGATCTATCTATTAGTTTCTTCATATATATGACAGCCTTTTCATATATATATATATATATATATATATATATATATATATATATATATATATATATATCAGGCTTCTCATATCTCAATAGATTAACATCAATATATTTTTATATCTTTTTCTCTTCATATCTATCTATCTGTCTGTCTGTTTTTTCATGCATATGCCGGGCTTTTCATATCTATCTATCTATCTATATGTCTGCCTGTCTGTTTTTCTTACATATGCCCGCCTTTTCATATCTATCTATCTATCTATCTCTTACTTGGGGTAGCTTTACAAATATTTCTTCTGGGATTATATTCATGCAAGATATTACCAGACATTTTCAAGTAAATTTAGTTATGCAGTCTTCGCGCTCACTAGAAATGAGTAATTCTTCCTCTGAGAAAATTGCACAGTGTGGATCCATTCTACCTCAATATCTTTCACACAATTCTTATCTTCTTTATCCATTGCCCGATCTAAACGCCTGACGTTGCTATTTCTTGGACTGAAGCCATTTAACGCTCGGGTGTGGCACATTTTTGAAAAACAAAAAAAAATGTCAGCCATTAATAATGCAAATCACAAGACCGAATAAAGATCGATATTTGGTCTTCTTTTCCAGTATACATATCCTTTCTACTTTCGTGAATTCATTTGTGCATATTTAATGTAAATATGTTATGGTTAACATGCGGTATGCTCGTATTAAATCGATAGTATAAAGAATTCTTGGAATGATAGCACTCTTCTCAAAAAAAACAAAAATTAGATCAATTGTTGGAAAAATTCTTGAAATATATTATCTTTTCTTGGAGATTAACAATAATGATATTTTCTAAAAAATCGTCCTCATCATCCTTAAACTAAATTTCTGTCGACATTATTTTGTTGTTATTTTTCTTGTTCTTCTCTCTGTGCCACGTCCCTTCAAGACATGAGAAATCATGGCTTTCCTAAAATGTAGTTCGTCCGAGCACTTTCCGTGGAAGCAGCGACTGATCAGCGAGTGTCATACTACATCCCTCCTGTGGGAGAGTGATTGAAGGGGACAGAATAATTCGTCACTCACAAGACACTTTTGAACTCTATCAAGGATCGAGAGGTAGGTTTAGGTAGCTCCCGCCCAAATATGACAATAGTAATCCATTTTTGGCGCTTTTCTTCTTTACCTACTGTATGAGTGATTGTATTTTCCTTTCTGTGTCTGCTATCAACACTGCATAATATACAGTAGCGGTCATAATATAAGGAATGGAAAGAACAAAGACATAAATATGTATATTACTTAAAAAGTGATGCATGATTAGCAATGAATTTTTTACCGAATAAAGATCAGGGTGTAATGCATAAATATTATACAAAGTTACAAAAATTTACATAATAATTCGATAAGGAACGATCTTGTTAATAATTGATTGTGAACAAAGTATCAACAAAATTTAATATTTGGTAAACATCCCCTTATTTTCAATGACTTCTCTGCATCGTCGACCACATGATCTAATTAATTTCTTGCAAAAACAGCAGTAATTCCCTCCCATTCGTCTTTCAATAACTCCCATAGGTGACCCTGGTTTTTCGAGTTTCTTTTCTGAGCCCTTTCTCCAATTATCATCCACACATTTTCTATTGGATTCAGGTCGGGGCTCTGTGCTGGCCACTTCTTTAGGGCGATTCCTTCTTCTTCAAATAAAGCCATAAACTTCTGAGCCTTGTGGCAAGGTGCATTGTCCTGCATGAAAATAGGAGATTCATAAAGATTATGGTGTAATCTTGGTACCACATGCTGCTGAAGAAGCCTTTTGTAAATCTCAGCATTGATATTGCCATGTACGCGGATGATAGGGCCAACTCCTGCAGATGAAATCATTCTCCACACCATCACACTGCCGCCACTCAACTTAACTTGACACATTGAGAAGAGTATTTCACCTGTTCTACGGCGTACGTAAGTTTTGCCCTCAGAACCAAATATAGTAAACTTGGACGTCACTGAAATAAACTGTATCCCATTGTGCGTCAGTCCAAACAACATGTTCTCTCACATACTCCAGGCGTGCCTTTTGGTTTCGCTTTGAAATGAGAGGCTTCGAAACTGGAATACAGGCATGCAATCCTGCATTTTTAACCTGCGAGCAATCGTTTTCCTTGAGATCTTATTATCTGTCTCTTCATTAAATTTACGGGCAATTGATGTAGCAGTTTCAAAACGGTTTTTTGTAGATATTCTAACAATTCTTCGATATATCTTTGCGATGTTTTTGGAGGTCTGCCGGTTTTTGGTTTTGCATCTAACGTTTTATCGGTTTTATACCTACTAATTACACAATGAACGACACTTTTAGACCTATGAACATATCAGAAATTTCTGAAATTGACATTTTTTCTTGATAGCGATAAAGTTTTTTCTTCAAAAGAGAGCGTTTTGCGTGTAGAATTTGCCATATTGCTTAAAAATAAAGTCCTAATGATAAATGAACTTTTACTTATTGTTGAAAAGTTCCATCAAGTTTTTTAACAATGTAAATTAAAAGTTTATGCAAATTTTTAACATCGTTCCTTAACTTTTGTCCAGTAGCTTATTTCCTTTGTTCCATTTAATCTTTATTTAAAAAAAAAAAACTATTATGTAATTTTTTGTAACTTTGGATAATATTTATGGATTACACCCTAATCTTTATTCGGTAAAAATGTCATTGCTAATTGTTACACCGGCCTCCTAACAAAAGGGAATTACACCGGTTCTCACTATATATAATGTCAGTAATACCTACCCGGTGTAAGCAGCGACAGTACTGCTCGGCCCGGTCGCGATGATCAAAGTGTAGTACGCTGCCTTTGTGAGCTTCCGGGTCGGAGTCTGTCGAACTCTCTGCATTACGGAGAGGAACTCGGAGGAAACTTTGCCGAAGGGCAATGTTTCCTTCGGGGAGGTAGACAGGGCCTGAACCCGTCTAGGTGGGTTCAAAGGCTATATTTTTGGCCGAGCCTACGGGCTCGGAGAGACCCACATTAAACTGGCCTTGTGCCCCATTCGGTCTTCGTGGGTGGATTTATAAATACCAAGCAGCGACAGTACTACAACTGCCTAGCTGAGTAGTACCCGTTTCCTACCTTTGTATTTGTGATGTTAAATACACTTGTTCCAACCTCGACTTGATTTTCTTATTTTTACTATTGTGCCACGACACAACACTAATCATGCATTACTTTTTAAGTAATACACATATTTATGT
Source organism: Acanthosepion lycidas (assembly GCA_963932145.1). Taxonomy (NCBI): domain Eukaryota; kingdom Metazoa; phylum Mollusca; class Cephalopoda; order Sepiida; family Sepiidae; genus Acanthosepion; species Acanthosepion lycidas. Next base: position 85,104,030 of record OZ010582.1, on the reverse strand, counting down.
CTTTCTTGTTTCCGTTCCTTATATTATGACCGCTACTGTGTATACCTTTTGTTTATAAGATTGTGGCCGCCAATAATGAATAATGGTAGGGTTTCTAGTTCCCTCAGAATCGTCTCATTATAATGTTTGTGTATATCCGATGAGAAGACATCCTTCTTTTACACATATTCCATTTTTGTAATATTTACTGAATTCATTTTCTATCCGTATGCAAGCGGTAATTCTAATATCTATACCAAACTATTTCCAGTATTATTTACTGACGGGGGAATATATTTACAGGAGGACTTTCTTCGTTCGCAAATTTTTAACACACCCGAAAGAGTAGTTATCATTAAGTTGTTGAGCACGAGAACATCTATATTTTCGAGTAACAAATATGGCCACAGAAAATAACTGCTGCGATTGTCGGTTCAAAATCGATTATAACGAAAGTAAATTTCCCGCCTCCAAATCAAAACGGCATTCATTCAATCAACATGGAAAAACCTATTCTGCCTCCAATTAGCATGGCAGATGCTAACCTTCAGGAGAGCAACACTTTCCGCCTTTTGGGGCTCAAGTTTTCTGTTGATATGATGTGGAAATATTATGTTATATAGATTGCTATGTCTCCTTGTTAGGAAAGCTGGTTCAGTGTGTTGTGCTAGACAATTATTCTCGTAAGAATCCCTCTGGCAGACACCGACTTGCACATTTAGAAATCTAACATTCATCCGTACAATGAATATTGACGCCGTATCCAGTGTTTCTACTATATGTCCCGAGATTCGTGGCAAATTTCACAGAAAAATCTGTACATTAATCGATCCTGACATGGCATCACGGCTTCAGTCATTTTCTCACCGACAGGACGTGGCTTCCTTCTGACTTTTCCACAAATATTTTTATGGCAATTGTTCTGATGTGCTTTCCACAATGACGGCATTAATTTAAGAATTTTATCGTTCTACTAGATTGACACGCGTCGTCTTATTGTTATACGAACTAGATGGAATCGCAGGTTCTATTCTAATAGTTTCTTTTCCTGCAATTTTCGACCGTGGAACTCCATTTCAAATTTCTTGCTTCCCTCTCGCAGACAAGCTTCAAAAATTTAAATACAACGTCAATCGCCATCCTCCGTCTTCCTAAACCCTTTGCTTTATTGTCCTTTCTCTTCAGTAATGTCCTGTCATAATATTTCACTGCCAGTAACCAATGGCATGGAGATCTTTTCAAATTGATTGGACTGAAATGATTTGAAAAATATTGTTTTCTAACATAAACGTACAAAATAAATGCGAATCATATTTTAGAATATTCCAGTTTAAACGTTTCAAAGGATAATCATCAATTGATATATGATGCAAGTGTAAAGGTAAGAAATCCGTTGGTATTTAATGCAATATATAGAGTAACGGTAACAAATCCGTTGGTACATAATGCAATATATAGAGTAACGGTAACAAATCCGTTGGTATATAATGCAACATATAGAGTAAAGATAACAAATATGTTGGTATATAATGCAATATTAAGAGTAACGGTAACAAATCCGTTGGTATATAATGCAATATTTAGAGTAACGGTAAGAACTCCATTGGTATATAATGCAATATTTAGAGTAAAAGAACGAATCCTTTGGTATATAATGCAATATATACAGAAACTCCGTTGGTATATTATGGAATATATGGAGTAGAGATAACAAATCCGTTGGTATATAATGCAATATACAGAGTAAAGATAACAAATCCGTTGGTATATAATGCAATATATAGAGAAAAGATAACAAAACTGTTGGTATATAATGCAATATATAGAGTAAAGTTAACAAATCCGTTGGTATATTATGCAGTATATAGAGTAGAGAAAACAAATCCGTTGGTATATAATGCAATATATAGAGTAAAGATAACAAATTCGTTGGTATATAATGCAATATTTAGAGTAACGGCAACAAAACCGTTGGTATATAATGCAATATATAGAGTAAAGTTAACAAATCCGTTGGTATATAATGCAATATTTAAAGTAAATTTGAGAAATCCGTTGGTATATAATGTAATATTTAGAGTAAAGTTAACAAATCTGTTGGTATACAATGCAATATTTAGAGTAACGGCAACAAAACCGTTGGTATATAATGCAATATATACAGTAAAGTTAACAAATCCGTTGGTATATTATGAAATATATTGAGTAAATATAACAAATCCGTTGGTATATAATGCAATATTTAGAGTAGCGGTAACAAATCCGTTGGTATATAATGCAAGATATATAGTAAAGTTAACAAATCCGTTGGTATATAATGCAATTTATAGAGTAAAGATAACAAATCCGTTGGTATATAATGCAATATTTAAAGTAAGTTTAACAAATCCGTTGGTATATAATGCAATATATAGAGTAAAGATAACAAATCGGTTGGTATATAATGCAATATTTAGAGTAACGGTAAAAAATCCGTTGGTATATAATGCAATATGTAGAGTAAAGATAACAAATCCGTTGGTATATAATGCAATATTTAGAGTAAAGATAACAAATCTGTTGGTATATAATGCAATATTAAGAGTAACGTTAAAAAATCCGTTGTTATATAATGCAATATATAGAGTAAAGATAACAAATCCGTTGGTATATTTTGCAATATATAGAGTAAAGATAACAAATCCGTAGGTATATAATGCAATATTTAGAGTAAAGATAACAAATTCGTTGGTATAATATTGTGGCACCATTTAACGAGGCAGAAAAGGAAAAGAAAGAAAAGAAGAAAGAGGGGCTAAGAACATAATCGTGAGTGTTAAGCAAGAACACACACACAGCTAAGAGACAATGTATAAAAGGATATTTTGATAAGTAACAAATGGCGAAAGAGTGTCATTACAATGACAGGGAAATTCTGAGTAAAAAGAAAGGGAAGGAAGGATTGAATCAGATATGTTTTGGTATCGGCCGTGTTATCTAAGGGTATGAAAACAAACTATTGGTACGGGAAGACATCTTATTATCAACTACAGACCGACTGGCCAGAGAAAGAGGGAAAAATTAGAATGAAAATGTTATTTCGTTAATTGACGAAAAACAGACAAAAAGACTTAGACAGATATGAAAAATTAAAAAAAAACACCCACGAGCATCCTTGGCCTGCGATAATAAAATTTTGTTATCGGGAATTGTGCCGAAAAAAAATAAATGTTTTTTTTTTCTTTCTTCGAGGCAACAGACCGACTGGAACTTTGGAGATGTTCCTTTTTGAGACCATGTCGAGAAGACCACACATTCTGATAATTAGCGATAAAATACTTGACGTAAAAAACGTGTAGAACAAGAGTTATGACCGTCATTGTCATATTGTCCCGTTCGTGGCTGGAGAAATGATAAACCATTAAGGGGAAGAAAAAGGAAAGAAAAAAGAGATAATTTTTTTTTTAAGCAAGATATTTTTTTTCCTGAAACAAAGCCGCAGATTCGTCCACGCCCGACTAAGACATCATTGGTCGAGTGGTGATCACGTGATGCACGAGAGAGGTTGCCACGAAGATGTGGGGAGGGCAGTTCACGCCCCTCTGAAGTATGATGAGAAGGTGGGAGTGAGGAAAGGTTCCCAAAAATGGAAAAAGGTGGAAATTCCTAACCAGAGAGGTGGATATGTATTTAGAATTATCGAGGAACCCCCCGGCACCGACAAACCCACCCCGGTTTTGGTCGGCGCCCATATAAACGAAGCCACAACGAGCAGAAATGAGTCGAGTCCCAGCATTTCCCAGAGTCAGTCTCCGGTTGAGGCAAGCCTCGCAGATAGCTGACCAGGATTCGCGCACATTTTCCAGACCCACATCTTCAAACCAAGAACAATTATTTTGAAGAGCGACTTAGATCCAGATCACCGAAATAAGTTTTTCTTTTGACTTTCGTCCAAAGGCCCACCGAAACACCAATTTCTTAGAGAGCAGACGACTTGAAGTGTTAAAACTTGCCTAGCGGAAAACGACGTGTCACAATCCATAGAACGGGTCGGGAGATAGATGCAGTCCTATGTAACGAACAACTAGACATAAAGTTTGTTACCTTTTTCTGTGATACTTTGAACTTTTGAGTTTTCATTTTATTGTCTTTTATGCGTATTTTTGTGGTATCACCCCGGTTGGACTCGGTTTGCAGTACGGCCCCGATGACTGATTGATTTCCTCTGCCTAGATCAAATCACAACGTGGGTAGGCAGACTTGAATCAAAGTAGGACGTCACAGTTGGTGCCGTGGTAGACTGGGATACAACGTCACGGTTGCCGCTGCGACCAGGGGACGACGTCACAATATGCAATATTTTGCGTAAAGATAACAAATCCGTTGGTATATAATGCAATATTTAGAGTAACGGTAACAATTCCGTTGGTATATAATGCAATATATAGAGTAAAGTTAACAAATCCGTTGGTATATAATGCAATATATAGAGTAAAGATAAGAAATCCGTTGGTATATAATGCAATATTTAAAGTAAGTTTAACAAATCCGTTGTTATATAATGCAATATTTAGAGTAATATTTAGAGTAACGGTAACAAATCTTTTGGTATATAATGCAATATTTAGAATAACGGTAAAAATCCGGTTGTATATTATGCAATATATAGAGTATAGATAACAAATCCGTTGGTATATAATGTAATATTTAGTGTAACGTTAACAAATCCGTTGCTATATAATGTAATATATAGAGTAAAGATAACAAATCCCTTGGTATATAATGCAATATATAGAGTAACGGTAACAAATCCGTTGGTATATAATGCAATATATAGAGTAAAGATAAGAAATCCGTTGGTATATAATGCAATATTTAAAGTAAGTTTAACAAATCCGTTGTTATATAATGCAATATTTAGAGTAATATTTAGAGTAACGGTAACAAATCTTTTGGTATATAATGCAATATTTAGAATAACGGTAAAAATCCGGTTGTATATTATGCAATATATAGAGTATAGATAACAAATCCGTTGGTATATAATGTAATATTTAGTGTAACGTTAACAAATCCGTTGCTATATAATGTAATATATAGAGTAAAGATAACAAATACCTTGGTATATAATGCAATATATAGAGTAACGGTAACAAATACCTTGGTATATAATGCAATATATAGAGTAACGGTAACAAATCCGTTGGTATATAATATACCGGTAATATAAAATATTAAAACGGATCCACAAAAAGTGCTCAATATAGTTATTATTACAGAGTAAATAATTAATCGAAAATAACCTCATATGGAGAATAGTCTATTTCGGCAGACGAATATATCGGTCGTCTTTCTTATCAACCCCAGTTTGGGCTGAGTTCGTGCCAGAAATAGGAATTTAAATGTGAAAGCTGAAAAAATAAAAAATGTCAAAAAACTAATATAGAATGTATCCATTTCAGTTGGGTTTTTTTTTTTTTTAATCAGACGAAAGGGACGAGTGAGTGGTCAGGATAGGATGGAAAGTATTTGTCTTAAATGGAAGAAGTTTTATGAAATTAAACCCGAAATATTAACCATATAACATTAATTTGGTGTTATATGAAGAATTAAATATTAATTAAAATATTAAAAAAGAATAAAATGGGGTTTTAAAATAACATTAAAATTTATAGATAAAAGGATGCAAGGGATTAATGGAAAGAGAGTTTGTGAGATCTTACAGTAGGAAAAATTTATAAATTATAATTAATATAGTGTAAAGTGGTTATAGAGTGTTGAATATAGAAATTAGAATTAGTCAAACATTCTACATTTGAAGAGTTAAAGGGGAGTTAATATTATGGCAATATATTAGCTAAGTGAGTTAAAACTATATTATGGAAATTTGAATTTGTTTTTATGCCGACATTTTAGTACTAATTCATTCCATTGATTTAATAGTTGGCTTTGATTATTTTCGTCTGCCGAAATACTCTACTCCCCATATGAGGTGATTTTTTTTATTGTTCATTATATATATATATATATATATATATATATATATATATATATATATATATATATATGTAAAACGACTAGTCAGAAGAGGAAACTAGCTAAAGCTGGTTTTGCAAATAGAGAAATGTATTGATTAAGGAATTTTGTCCTTTTAAAAGCATTTTAAACGTTATATGTCCGTTGACGTGTATAGAGATTTTTGAAACTTGCGGCAAACAACCTGGAATAGATATTTATTAGACTAAGTCAAATTTAGCACAAAGCAACACTCCTCAACGGCCAAGGAGAACCGAAATCACTATACATAACTTTTCAGGAATGGCACGCTAATCTCTACGAGGTGAGCGCAGTAGATATATAGATAGGCATTAAAAGATGGTTCCGCTGATCGTACAAATATGCTTTTATTCATTCTGAAAATCCGTAAAGGCTTAGATCAACTGATCAACGTTCTATTTCGAAGAATAACATGGAATTTTAGTTTTAATTTACACACTCTATGTGCTTACAGCAAGCCTACAATATGCGGGTATATTTATACCGTTAATATATTTAAAATAATTTTATTCACGAGTGACATACCGAAAGTACCACCTGTGTACATATTTACATTGTGACTACAAAGAACTAGCAAACTAGCACAATTCGATAGCGCATGTTTTCAGCTACATGATTTATTACTTTTCAGTAAATATTCGCAGATCAAGTATCTCTACGAATCCTACTGGTATCATGCAACGCAGTAACCCCTGACGTAAGGTCGTGTCATTAGCGACTAAACCGGTTTTCTCTGAAAGCTTATTCTGATGAGAAGGGTAGTTCTAAATACTATATCTGACAAATGGTGAAAGAAACTTTTTATAGAGTCAACTGCCCTCTAGCCCAAGTGGATAGACTGGGCTCCATGGATATATACACAACCATTATAATGATGACACGGCATCGCTGAGTGTAGGGTTCCCTAGACTGGAGCCAAAGGCCAAGCAAAAGGTTTCCCCAATGGAATCAACGACCACGTGTACATGACCAAGACAAGCCTTGAATTTGCAGGACGTCGGCTGTTGATTGACCTGGAAAGGGATAATCTCCGTCAAGCCTAATTTGCCAAAGACAAGAACGCATGACTCACTGGACTATCAATGCAGATATGCAGAAGAAAATGTTCGGATACTTAGGTACGCAGCGACCTTTCGACCGCAATCAATCATAGAATGAGTGATAATGCTGAATCACATCAGGCTCTGTATTTTCTTTATCGATGAATATGAACATATGCAGGGTCGCACGGAACCCCACTTGGCGCATACATCGCTGTCGTCACTGCTGGAAAGTATTAACCATGTTCTGTGTTCACATTCAGTGTTTGGTTTCCGTAAGCCCCCAGTAAATTTACAAGATTTACCCTAGATTAAAAAAAAAAAAACACTTCTCTGTTTCGTAAGGACTTTAATGTCTGACGTCATTTTGCCATAATATTAGGTTGGTGCAAAAATAATGTCGGTTTTTGACATATTTTTAACGTCAAAAACCGACATTTTTTTTGCACCAACCTAATAGTAATAAGTGTTTTAAAACATCTGGTTTATTTATGGAAAGGAACGATCAAATTCTACTCTCGTACCACAAATATCCACCTCTATTTTAATCGGCTAATATATTAAATTAGGAATCATTATCTTCGGATCATCTGTCTTTATCTCACTACAATCTCATAACTATGTTCTATAACTTTAACATTGAATAAATAGTCCTAAACATTTGAAAATTTCAAACAGTTTAAGAAGACTTTAGAAACTCTGAAAATCGAAATGTTTCCGGAGATGAATGTCGTAGCGTTGAAGTGAAAACACCCATTGGTTTAGAGCTCATTTAAAACTATTATTTAAAAAGATTATTTTAAAATATACGGTGACCCCAAAAAACGGGAACTTTTTTAACAATCCAATAAAAGTGATGGAAGAAAAATATTTTATTCATAGTAATTGAAACCTTAAAACATGCCATTTAAGAAACAATGATGGAATTTTCATTTTTTGAAAATTACGTCCTGTAGTTGGCGTCCTCCTGTACAAATGCATTCTTGAAATCTGCTGTTGAGATTCCTCATTGACTGCTGCAACATCTTAGCTGGGATACTGTGAATTTCATCTTGAATTATAAATGGGGAAATGTTTGCTTCCTCAAGGTCACTGTCTCGCAGTGTTGCCACTTGCTCATGTCTGCCAATACGCAGTTCAAAAATTCCCGTTTTTGGGGGGTCACCCTGTATTAGCTCTTCAGTGATTGCCGTTATGCAGTCTGTTGTTTGATGTGATAATATACTATCACCAGAAATTGGATTCATAGCTTTCACTAATTTCTGAGCGTTACGTATTAAAGATCGTCTGAGTAAATGTACATAAATACATAATTTAAGTAGGTTTTGCTTACAAATGGACTTCAAAATTTTACTATTTCAAAAACAAATCCAGATAAAGTTGATATCTTTCCTGTTAGATACATTGAATTAAAAATATATTCAAACCGGAATTCTAATTATGAGCCACTACAAGTAAAATATGCAATTACGTTACTCTATTTGGTAAGTAACAAAAATACATTAAAACACATTGTGTTGCTAGCAGACAGAAGAAAAATGCACGAACCTTTAGACGGTGTGAAAAATGTACTAACCGTCATCTTTCAGAAGATACAATAATGCTATTCAGCAAGAGAAACAGCCCAAGGTCTCTTCTACGAATTGGAGACTTAAAACCAAGAAAATAGCGAAATTTAAATATCTATGTGGTGTTTTAATAGACAATTATGACACTAAAATCCATTTGAATGTGTTATGGGAACTTACCCATAATAATAATGGACTATTCCTGACATTATAAATACTGCGCCTCTCAAGAGTTATGAGGAGATTGTAAGACGAGGAGAGATAACTGAGAGCATATTGTAAGGACATTGGAATAGTGATACTTGTCGAGACAACATAGTTCACTCTAACCAAATCTGATAGTCATTACTAATACTTCTACTTCTTTGTATTATATTTCTGTTGTAATATATCTTGGTATTCCATACCTGTGTTCGTCTTATTCTTTCATTGATTCTAACCTTGGACCATCAACGTGGTACAAGGAACTTGGACCATAACAGAATGTCGGAAATGCCATCCAAAAGCCATCCAAAAACTAAACAGTGTAATAAGAATCAATAAAAATTCGGTAAAAATAAAGCTCCCCATAGTAACGCAATATCATTCTTCCTATATAATTGCTGGGCAATTTCCTCGCAGACAAAGAGAAGACCCAAGAAAAGAGAGATATGGTTCTGCACAAGTGTGTTGAGAATACCAAAGACGGTTCATATAAGAAGCAAGATTTAAGGAAAACAGAAATAAAAGAGATACTTTTACATTGAATCAGAAAAAGGAGTCGATAAATTCATTGACACTTTCCTTGTTGGCTTCCGGGTTATGTAATGAAATAATTCTGTATTTGGGCAGCAATTCCTCAATTATACATGTTTCGTTAAAAATATGACTGACAAATTACTGCGGTTAAGTAGTTAATTTAATTTTTCTTCTCTCATCTGAATGGTCAACGGTTGCTTTCTTTGTTGCCTTCCGGGTTATGTAATGTAATAATTCTGTATTTGGGTAGCAATTCCTCAATTATACATGTTTCGTTAAAAAACGAATCACAAAGTACTGCGGTTAAGTAGTTAATTTAATTTTTCTTCTCTCATCTGAATAGTCGACGGCTGCTTTCCATGTTGCTTTCCGGGTCATGTAATGTAATAATTCTGTATTTAGGTAGCAATTCCTCGTTTATACATGTTTCGTTAAAAAAAAGACTGACAAATTACTGCGGTTAAGTTATTTTATTATTTAATTCTTCTTGGTTCTTATCTTAACTTTGTAGTGTTACTTTCATTGCTGACTGCCGGGCCATCTAATTTATAATTGTGTATTTGGGCAGTAATCCTTCATTTATGCATGTTTCGTTAAAAACGACTGACAAATTGCCGGGGTTAAGATTTTTATTTAATTTTTCTTGTGTTCTTATGTGAATGTTATAGTGTTGTTTTCCCTCTAATTTACCGTATATATACGTGTAGCGCGCTACATCGTGTATCGTGTGACCATCACATTTTCACTGTTTTTATCATGTATCTCGGGTATCCTACAAGTTCTTTTCTGAGCGACAAAATTACATTAGTCTAACCTCTTTTCCTCAATCATTTTTTGTCCCATTTTCTTGTTAAATAAGTTAAAACAAGTAAAAGAAATTGATAAAAGTATCGTTAGTAACACTGGACTCGTTGCGTAAACACGTACAGCAATAAAAAATAAAATGAGAAACAGATAAACGGCTTATAAACGTAACCAAAAAAAAAAAAAGGTGCATATTCGCTATATTTGTACTTTATAATACGATACTATAAGGTTGGTGCAAAAATAATGTCGTTTTCTCACATAGTAACATATGTGAGAAAACGACATTATTTTTGCACCAACCTAACAATATGTGAATATTACATGCATTATTATTGGATACAGTTAAGTAAAACATCAGTTTTTGTCAAAATCGTTTTGTATTTTAAATACAGCTGTACTTTTTTACTACAGAAAACAATTATAAAATCTGGTAAACGCAGTTATAAAATCTGGGCCGGCAGTATATATTCGCTAATTTTATATCTCCTGTATGATGCGACCCACTTAATATTAGCTTCAAAATGTGTTTTTTTTTTTTTTTAAAATAGCATAACACGCGTATGATATACGGTAATAATTATAATTTAGCAGTACCTTGTCAAACTTTTATAAAAAGAGATTGCTGCCCAAATACACATATATATATATATATATATATATATATATATATATATATATATATATATATATATATATATATATATATATATATATATATATGATCATTTCGTCCATGGGAAAGTAATTTTTCACTGGACTTATGAATGCAAAAACATTTACTAAAATGAATAAACCGTTTCTTCACAGGAAATTTGAAAAGCAAATGAACGAAAGGAAAAAAGAAAAAAAGAATGAATAAAAGGAGTGGGTCTAAGAATTGGCTTATAATAGACGAGGGAGTTATATAGATATATCCTTTATAATAAAAATTATATTGAGCTCTCTTTCGTGGATGATTTTAATAGTTTATATTAATAGGATCTACTTGGATTACTTAACCACAGATTTTTTACCTATATATATATATATATATATATATATATATATATATATATATATATATATATATATATATATATATATATAAATATTGAGGTGGTATACCTAATAAAGAACTAATACCCAGATGTTCGGGAGTGGCTCAGAGCAACTCCTTTTCAGATCCCTCGAAAGATTTTCATTTCGTGTGTGTGTGTAAATTTGTGCTGACGTATTCAAGGCCAAAGGAGGGGTATATTGACGAGAAAAATTTAATCATAAATACTATTTTCTTTTTGTCATAATAAGAATTATGTCTAACTTTTTTAACAATATATATTTTCTTAATTTAAACAACAAAACAACTACATTTGGGTCAATTTAAAAAATTACCAGGAGTGGCCTCAAACTTTAGAACTGTAGTATATATATATATATATATATATATATATATATATATATATATATATATACTTTTGTCAACGTGTGTGTGTGTGTGTGTTTGTGGAAATAAATCTAAGAACATACATGGGTTCATTAAAAGATAAGAATACAGATATCGTTCCTCACCCTCTCTCGGACCAATCTTATTTGTTTTATTAAACTTCGTGCAGAAGAACGTTCTAACTGGCAGTCCAAGAAATACATTTGTGTCACTACCGCACAGAAAAAAAGAATACTTACCATTGAGAATGTTTTATATACAAAAACATAAGGAAAATTAATTCATTTTAATATGTGGAAATATCCAAGGTCGCCAGACCCGAAACCCAAGTTTCAAAATTATGGAAAATAAAGCATAATATATATATATATATATATATATATATATATATATATATATATATATATATATATATATAATCTGCATTACAAACAAAAAGGTTTGCGGTTTATCTCTTCTTTTTAATATCTACACTTTTCTCTCGTTGGAACAACTTCAGACTCTTCCCTAAATCTATATCTATCTATGTATCTATCTACATATATATATATATATATATGAAGAAATATAGTCTCAATATGTACTATATTTATGGGATAAAATGCACAATATCAGCGATAGAGCGTGTGTAAATATTAATGTGAACATAGAAGTCAACACTTAGAGACGACAGTCTGTTTTATGCTATATGCAATCGTCAGGCCTGACGATTGCATATAGCATGAAACAGACTGTCGCCTCTAAGCGTTGACTTCTATGTTCACTTTAATATATATATATATATATATATATATATATATATATATATATATATATATATATATCTCCTTGTGCAGGTATGCAGAAAATAGAAAAGAACACGTTGGGTGCATAATCCGGGGTTCCTTAGTATTTTTGTTTTTATTTTTAAGAAGACATTGCTCCATACAGAAGTAGAGCTTATATTATAATAATATTTTTTGTTTAAAAATATGATTCCTTCGCTACATAAGAGTTCTCATGTTTCAAAAACGAGAGCCGAAATCATCCAAATAATTAATAAAATTAAGTTGGATTGTGGTGTTTAGTCCCGTTTCATCTTCAAGCGAAATTTTAGGAATAAGCTATCTCTCGGTTTACGTGTATTTTTAGGCACGGTCCGTTACAGAATTTGTTATTTTGGGAGTGGCTAGACTATTTTCCTTCGTTAAGTGGTCAGGGAGTTAATTCTTATCAATAGATTCATCATCCTCTGAGAGGTTTTGCTAAGGTTGGGTAGGGTATCTATTTCAAGGCTAATGTTTACGTTCATCATCTAGTTGGTTCCCAGTGAAGGATATTTTTATGACGCGCCTACAATCGTTGTGTGTCTGGAGAATTGTCTTTTATTATTGTCTATCTGATTATCTATTTATTTATTTGTTTATTTAAGTGGGTGTTTTATATACAGATCGCTTTGCATTGAATTTCAATTTGTTTTTTTAGTTTTTTGACGACGACATAAAGGGTTTTTCCTATTTAAAGGTCTGGCTAAGCTTTTTAGAATTTTACTTAGCTGTTTTTTTTTTTTTTGTTTTTTATTATGCTAATTATCTAATGCGAAAGTCTGTTGATGTCGGCAAAAAACCGTTAACTCCTGCCTATGGTTTAATAATTTTTCATTATTTAGGAATTTAATGATGTGTAGTTTTTCCTGTAAGCATAAAAGGCATGGTTCATCCCAGGTTCTACAGGTTCTTGTTTTATTTACTATTTTCCATTTTACTTTTGGTGTTTTATTCGTTTCCTTTAGATGCCAGAAATATTGGGATAGAGATGTCTGATTTCTATTTTGAATATTGTTGAAGGAGCTCTTGTGTTGCCTCCATCTAATTTTAAAATTATTCTTTGTTGATCCTATGTATATCCTATCAGTGTTAGGGCTCTCAATGGATGATATAGTGCATTGGTATACCACGGATTTTGTGAGGCATTTATTTTCCAACGGGCAGTTTTTAGGGTTTCTACAATCGCATAATTTTTCGTTATTTTTATCTAGTTTTAGTTTATGTGTTTTATTACTGTTTTGGTATGCGTGTTTTTCTAGGATTTTCTTATTGTGTCTTTTTATGATTCTTTCTATATTTTCAGTGCAGCTGTAACTCAGTTTCAATGTGTTTTTGTTAAAGATGTTGCTAAGTTTGCTATTAGTGGGAAAGTGCTTTTCAATTAAAGCTAGGAACTTATGGCTTAGTTTGGTGCTGACCATTTGGTTGTACGGTGGGGTATACCAGATGATCTTTCTTTTCCTGTTTCTCTTATTATTGGTACTAACGTTTCTATAGGTTATGTCAAAGTTTTTGTATCCGCTGTTTTTCAGGGCTGTGTTGTAAAAACTACTGTGCTGTTGGAATATTTCCTTATTTGCTGAGTTCATACTTATTCTTTTCTCTATTGATGTGGGTATATGCTTAATTATAGATGGAGGGTGGTTTGACTTAGGATGTACATACAAGGGATTAGTGTTAGGTTTTCTGTAAGGTAGGTGAACGTTGTTAGTTAAGTCTAGGGTTACGTCTAGGAAGTTTACTTTTTTTAATTTAGTGTTGACTATTGTTTTTAAATTTAGTTTCCCGAATTCATTGTAAATTATCTTTCTAATTTTCTCTGTTTTAAAGCTTGTGGAGCTCCTCACTACCATGAGCCCGTCATCTCTGTACAGCCCGATGTCCTCAACGTCCAGTTCACGGTGGGCGGTTAGGTTGTATGAACAAAGAATAATTTTAAAATTAGATGGAGGCAACACAAGAGCTCCTTCAACAATATTCAAAATAGAAATCAGACATCTCTATCCCAATATTTCTGGCATCTAAAGGAAACGAATAAAACACCAAAAGTAAAATGGAAAATAGTAAATAAAACAAGAACCTGTAGAACCTGGGATGAACCATGCCTTTTATGCTTACAGGAAAAACTACACATCATTAAATTCCTAAATAATGAAAAATTATTAAACCATAGGCAGGAGTTAACGGTTTTTTGCTGACATCAACAGACTTTCGCATTAGATAATTAGCATAAAAAAAAACAAAAAAAAAACAGCTAAGTAAAATTCTAAAAAGCTTAGCCAGACCTTTAAATAGGAAAAACCCTTTTTGTCGTCGTCAAAAAACTAAAAAAACAAATTGAAATTCAATGCAAAGCGATCTGTATATAAAACACCCACTTAAATAAACAAATAAATAAATAGATAATCAGATAGACAATAATAAAAGACAATTCTCCAGACACACAACGATTGTAGGCGCGTCATAAAAATATCCTTCACTGGGAACCAACTAAAGGATGACCGTAAACATTAGCCTTGAAATAGATACCCTACCCAACCTTAGCAAAACCTCTCAGAGGATGATGAATCTATTGATAAGAATTAACTCCCTGACCACTTAACGAAGGAAAATAGTCTAGCCACTCCCAAAATAACAAATTCTGTAACGGACCGTGCCTAAAAATACACGTAAACCGAGAGATAGCTTATTCCTAAAATTTCGCTTGAAGATGAAACTGGACTAAACACCACAATCCAACTTAATTTTATTAATTATTTGGATGATTTCGGCTCTCGTTTTTGAAACATGAGAACTCTTATGTAGCGAAGGAATCATATTTTTAAACAAAAAATATTATTATAATATATATATATATATATATATATATATATATATATATATATATCAGTGTGTGTGTATATTAAACTTAGATACATGTAAACAGACTGAGATAGATAGATAGATAAATAGATAGATAGATTCGAACAATCCCATATAGATTGATAGATAGTTGTGAACAGATAGAGATAAGTATATAGATGGATCGAATGATGTGAACAGATTGAGATAGATAGATACATGTGAAAAACTGAGATAGATAGATAGATAGATAGATAGATAGATAGATAGATAGATGTGTACAGATTTAGATAGATGGGAATAAACTAAGATAGATATAGATTCGGACAATCGTAGATAGATTTATAGATAAATGTAAACAGGTTATGATAGGTATACAATTGGATAGAGTGATATGAACATACATAGATTTATCTAAAAGCTTATTTTACACGTATTACATGATATAAACAGCAATGCCTCTGTAAATCTCCTTAATCCGATTTATTCACGCCAAGCCGATCCATAAGAACAGAGGACGAAAACATTATTGTCTTTTGTTGCTCTAGCTTGCGAAATGACATCAAATACAGAGTTTCTTTTAAAAAGCAAGCTCCTGCGATTTGACCTTGAAAAGATCTCTCAGTTCTATTATTTGGTGAGAAAAGTATTGAATTTCAAACACAATGGAGTATATTCTAGTCATTTTCCTGTTTGCGCTTATTCCAAAGAATTGCTTGCAAGCAGATAGACATACAGCAATATCCCTTCGTAATACCGGTTCCCGTAGGATCACCGTACAGAAACCGTACGAGAATAAATTTTGGATTAGCAGGAAATAAGTTCGGATACAGAAATTTATTGATTCCTTAGAAGGGCTGACGGCTCTATAACTTCGAAAGGCTGGTTTCCGTACAATCAGCAAAGTTAAGTAACGTCATGCCTGGTCAGTACCTAAATGGCGGACCGTTTGGGTTTACCAGCTTAGATATGCGTGTGGTGTAATGATAATGGTTCGGATTTGTCAATCACAGAGCAGAATGTACAAATCCTGTTGGGTTCGTTATATTCATTTACGCACAAATACCATTGGGAAAGGAATGAACCCACCTCTTCTCCCCCAGCTATGTGCTAATTAGTAAGATTCATATCGCTAAATAATTATTATCTCCAAAATAAAAAAAGATAAAAATGAATCCGTACAATACCAAAATATTTTCTGTCTTTAAATAACCTGCAAACAGTAGATAGGCCGTAGAAAATGAATAAATCAATCGATCAACCAAACGGATGGGGTTGCCGAATGATGTTTAAAATACACAACTTCAACTGTAGTTTCATTTGTCTGATGGAGACAGATTTACCAAATGTTTCTTATAAATTGCTGTATGATGTTGGACTGCTTCGCTTGTCACGTTTACTATGTTAAGCGAAAGCACATTATCACTTCCAAAAATGCTCGTTATATTCTTGACTTCGTAGACGCCGGTGCTCGTACTAACGTCTTCCAATAATATCCGTACTAGTAATACTTGTTCAAGTAGTAATCGCCAAATAGTATAATGATTAGAAGAGAATCGTCGTCCGTATAGTAATAGAGAGAGTGAGCGTATAGCAGTAATTGATAGACAAGAAGAGTGAACAGTGTAGATTTATTGTATGAAATACACACAATTGTGACACAAGGTCGAAAAGAGGGAATTCCTTTGGGGCTGGTCATCACTTACTATCCTATACCTAGCTAATCCGATTCATTTATTCTTTACAATTAGCACATTCACCAAAACATTAATCTCCTCTTCATATGCCATAATACCACATACTCTCAACGAAGCCTGAAAAACGCACCCCATGATATACAAATCTCATGATTATAAAATACTATATATAAAAAATTGTACGTGATATAAAATACATGCACTGACAGACACACAAACAAAAATCCCATCGATTCACAGATTGGCTGAATAAATTTTATGATGTTGAACGGCTTCGCTTGTTACTTTTACTATGTCAAGTGAAAGTTCGTTATCACTTGTAAAACTGCTCGTCATATTCGAGACATCGTAGACGCCGGTGCTGGTAGTAACGCCTTCCAATAACATCCGGACCAGTAATACTTGTTCAAGTAGTAATCGCCAAATAGTGTAATGATCGGAAGAGAATCCGTATACTAGAAGAATAGAGAGAGTGAACGTATGGCAGTAATGGATAGGCAAAAAGAGTGAACAGTGAACGTATAGTCATCACGGTACTTCCTATTTGTTCACTTCTTTTATGGTCACGTGATCTACTTAATTATGGAATCGTCAGTGTGGCGGTCCAGTTTCAAACCACAATGTCGGCAACAACCCTTACTCTTATACAACAAATTGAAATAAAAAATTCCTTGCGACATAATTATAAGAATCACTTAATAATTTATTGGACATATTACGAGGAATAAGGTCTTGGAGAATTTGAGATTTTCAGGAACTTTTCAAGGCAAGAGAGACAGGGAGATGAACATGGACGTATTAAAGAAAAATAGCAATAGAAAGAACATTTCTACTCAAAATCAGGGAGTGTCAGCTGAAATTCCTTGGACACATAATGAAGAATGAGGGCTTGGAAAACTTAAACCCCACGGGAATTATCCTTCTTCATCATCATCATCTTCATTCTCCACAATTTTCTGCTGTTTGTAGCTTTTTGTCTTTTCTTATTTCTCCCAAACCTTAACACCCATTTACTCAAACTCACTAAGTATGTTAAGCCTCTTTCTGTTCTTCATCTGGTCTCTTCTTGATGTTAAGTATTAGTTTCCGTTTTGTTTCTATTTTCTGTAAGAGTTTGTCGTTCTTCTCATATTCTGTCCATGGCATCCTTATTATCCTTACTATGCTTCTGTA
>OZ010582.1:85060922-85080922 GCA_963932145.1 Acanthosepion lycidas | reverse complement strand
GTACATGTGCGTTTGCGAGAACTCTAAACAAATCCCAAGACCAAATGGTTCAAAAAGCAATTAGCTCCCTGAAGGAAATATTTACGCTTGACAGGTTACATGTTGCATACTCAAGAGTAAGAAATCCTAAAATTTATTCTTCGCTGTTAAAAAGGAAAAAAAGAAATTTTCTTAAAAATATTGTTTGCTATGAAGTCTTATAAAATTAAATTAAAGGAATTATTATATCGCGAAGTAGGGTTTTGCCAAATTATTTTTTTACAAACAAATAAGCATATTCGAATGTCATCGACTGTTTTCCAAAATAAAAAGAAACGGAGAGATTGTAAATCTCAACGATAATGTTACCGATAACTTCAGCAATAATGAATACTGTGAGGATTCCAACACGCTGACGAGTTTTACAAGAAAACATCTAGTTTCAGATATGTCAGCAATACATTCTTTTCTTGTAAATATAGAACATGACAGGATGATTCAGCTACATTCTGAAGGAATTTGAGGATCCAACAATAATATTCCAGTATCTTTAGCAATGGGTCATATATATATATATATATATATATATATATATATATATATATATATATATATATATATATATATATATAAGGTTATAGTTGTTCCATCGAAAGAAAAATGTATATCTTAAAAAAGAGGGAAGCCGCAAACGTTTTTAGTTATAATATGGATTTGTTTCAGTATATATATATTTTATTTTATTTTTCATATTTCGGTTACACGAGTTTCCTGTCTTGTGACCTTCTTCAGGCAAATAAAAGAAATAATTTTTTAAAAGTAATAAATTTTCCTTATGTTCTTTTAATATCTCATTGTTCGTTTACTGTATTTATTAGTGATCCTTGAATTCTTCTCTGGACTGTTGACAAAAGTATATATATATATATATATATATATATATATATATATATATATATATATATATATATATATGCGTGTGTGTTTGCGCACGCGCGTGTGCGTGTGAAAGTGTTGGACCCCGTTTCAGATTGGTAGAAAAATGAAATAGATTACTTAAACTCAAATTAACTAATTTTAATTTTTATATTCATATATATCAACCACTAACACGCGCCTATATTCTTTGAATTCGCAGACGATTAAGATTTGTTCTTAGTACCGAAATTTTGGAGGATTCCTTCAGCATATGATCAAAAATAATTTGTTTTTTTTTTTTTTTTTTTTTTTTTTTGGAGCCTATGTTTCGTCGTAAAAGCGATCAATTTTTGTTCTCAATTTTAGTTTTTCAGTTAACTTTTCACCAGTGTGGTCGTCTGTTCGTTATCTGAAGTTTTCACGCTTAATTAATAACTCACATTTTCGCATATGTATTCGAGTATATTACAAAAATATCCTTAGCGATATTGACACATAAAAATCATGCAGACTTTGTTTGCGATCTTCAACAGTAATAAGATAGCTCCCCACTTATTCATGCTAGCGATTGCTACAATTTATATACATAAATAAAACAAGTTGCATCCCTGCCACACACAATCCCACATGTAGACGCATTCTGTTTTTTCTATACTACACGCACGCAATTGATTCGGTTATACTGAAAAAAACGATACACAAAATATTTTGCATGAAGTTGTTTCGCAAAGAGTCTTTGCAATTAATTTCTTTCAGCCTAAAAGAAAAATAATACCCAGATAATAAAAAAGGTATTTAAATTTGGAGAGCTGTGTTAAACATTCGCTTATTTTTTCGTTTTGTACACGCATACTCCGCTACACATAGATACACACGCTCGCGCAAACACACACACACACACACACACACACATATATATATATATATATATTGCTAGTAAAAAAAATTCTGAGAAATATAGTAAAAAATAAGAAATTTACCAATATCCAGAAAAAGGATTACACAATAACGTTTCTTCTTTAAAAAAAAAATGAATTTGATGCAACTACTAAATATTTCGCTTTTATTTATCAATATTTGTCATGAAATGCATCGTCAAGGACTAAGAACTATTTTTCACTTGTCTTTTTTATCTAAGCTGTTTTATTTTCAGATTTCTTCTGAGAAATTTAACAATATATATATAAATATATATATATATATATATATATATATATATATATAAGCTCTGCATGATGTCTGCGTTGGGTTTGTGACCCATTAGACGTTGAAATCAAAGAGTATAACTGTTCATCATGACTGATGAAAATTATGGGTCTTCGCTGTGATGATGAAATGATACTAGCTTGGTTTTCTTGAAATTGCAAGTTAAAGACCAGTTTCTCACTATACAGACATATGAACATGCTTTATTACTACTGGAACAGTGTATATGAGAGAGCGGTTTGCACTGTTCCCACTAATGACAGTTCAGCCTATATGATAATGATGTGTTCATTTGACCAATGTATGAATTTTATGTTGGTTTTCATTACTGACATTTGTGGTACAAGCTCCCAAAATACATGTGAATTCATAAAAGGTGATTTAATCGTTTTCACGTATCAATAATCCATCGCTATATAATAAAATACATTAAAATATTCCCAATATAAGTTGAAAATATAAAAATACTGTACAGTTCTGAGTGCCCGAAATACTATATTTATTCTATTATAGTACTAAGAGATAATCCATATTAAATAAGATATAATTAACTACTGTATTATAAAGTGTATATAAGATATTTAATATGAGTATATAATAATTATAATAGCAACAACAACAACAATAATAATTACAAAAAAACTTGGAGACAAGGCGTTGCATAGCAAATACCTAAAAAGAACGAAAGAAGCATATGCGAGGCAGCAGAAAACACTGAGGAGAAACGGGTTGAAAGTTGAGGTCAGTTAGTGATACACACTTAGGCGATCATGTATCTTTCAAAACATGACTGACGAGGCAGATTCTTTCCCGCTGTATGTTGTCATTTCTTTCTACGATTGACCAGTTGTCATCCAAGGCTATAGAACCCGGTCTGTCTTGCTATTTAGCCATAGCTGGGGGCGGGGAGAAGAATAGGATTCATACCTTTCCCAAAAGTATTAGCACGTAAGTGAATGTAATGGATTCGACTGGAATTCGGGTAGAAGGCCTAATAACTGCACCCAGCTCAGAACCAAAGCCTCGGGGTCAGATCCTATCACTGTCACATAATCAAGGATGGAACTAACCCGAAATGCAGGATCTGCGGAAAATATGATGAAACTGTCAATCATGTTATCTCATGATGCCCGGAAGTAGCAAAAGAAAATGATTATACACACAGGCATAACAAGGTACCGACATATGTGCACTGGAAGATACGCAAAAAGCACAAAATCGAAACCACTGAGAGATGGTATGAGCACCAAAGTGGCACACTTCCCCAAATAAAGATGTAACTATCCTCTGAGACATACAAATTCAGACTGACAAGGAAATAAAAGCCAACAGACCAGATATTATCATAAAAGACAAGTAATTCAGGAAGTGTATGCTTATTGATATAGCAGTACCATCTAAGAGAGACATATCTATAATTTGCCGGGAAATTGTCCAGATACAAGGACTTGGATATTGAGATTAACATGATATGGGGAAGTCTAAGATTACACTAATAGTAATAGTAATCGGAGCTCTGGGCTTCGGGAGAAAAGCAATGGACAACTTTACTAAAGTGTCCCAAGAACATCAACATGCAAGTTGTCCAGAAGATCGCACTACTAAGAAAAGTGCAATCAATTAAATGGCAATTCTCCTGTAGGGCCTAATGATTCTACAGGATACAAATCCTGAAACATAAGATACACTAATAATAATAATAATAATAATAATAATAATAATAATAATAACACACTGACAGAACAATCAAAGCCAACCGCCCAGATATTGTTATTAAAGACCACAAATAAAAAAGTGTCTTCTTACTGATATGGCAGTCCCTGCTGACTGCAATGTATCTTTGAAGGTATTTAAAAAGTTGTCAAAATACAAGGACCTTGAAATAGAAATCTCGAAAATGTGGCATATGGGAATATCAACAATCCCTGTTAAAGTTGGAGCCCTAGGATTGGTTGGAAAAGATTGCAGTAAACTAATTGAAGGGATTCCTGGAAGTCCATACCTCAAGAAGATACAAAAATTGTTCTGACAAATACAGCCCACACTTTACGAAGGGTTTTATCTATGTAATTTTTTTTTTTTTTGTCTGTGGAAAGTGTCATGATGCCATTTCGAAACTTAGGTCCCTAGGCGTGACCCGGAAAGAAATGTGTAAACGCCAGAAATCAAAGAAAATAATAATAATAATAATAATAATAATAATAATAATAATAATAATACAAGGACCTTGAAATAGAAATCTCGAAAATGTGGCATATGGGAACATCAACAATCCCTGTTGTAGTTGGAGCCCTAGGACTGGTTGGAAAAGATTGCAGTAGACTAATTGAAGGGATTCCTGGAAGTCCATGCCTCAAGGAGATACAAAAATTCTTCTGATAAGTACAGCCCACACTTTACGAAGGGCTTTATGTATGTAATTTTTATTTTTGTCAGTGGAAAGTGTCATGCTGCCATTTCTAACCATAGGTCCCTGGGCGGGACCCGGAATGAAATGTTTAAACGCCAGAAATCAAAGAATAATAATAATAATAATAATAATAATAATAATAATAATAATAATAATGGTGAAGTAGATAGAATATCCACAACATGTGCAAGAAAAGAGAAACAAGAAGGGAAAGCGTTAGAACAAAAGCAAATAAGCTGGCACGAAAAGCCTCTACATAACCAGTTCCTTCTCCGAAGTAAAACTGCTGATGTAGATCAATTCCCAACGCACCAATGTCTAAAGAGGTCAAGATTTAAGTCTTTATTTTTGCGGAGACTGAAGGATTTATTATTGTTTGATAAGCGAGGTCTGGTTCTTGACGAAGCGGTTACCAAGCTAATATTTTGCATAATTGTACGAACTCAAAATGTAGATTCTGTGAAACTATTGATCATCTTATCTCGAAATGCTCCATACTCAAACCCAACATGTAAAAAAAAAAACCCATAATAACAGGTTCGTCCAGTGTCTGAACTGGAAGATCTCTCATCACTGCAGAATAAAAAAACAGCTGCAAACTGGTATGAACATCATCCTGAATCAGTAATTAAGCGAGCAGATGAGACCATTCTCTGGGACTTTTTTTATATCTCACTAATAAGAAAAACATCTCTGCGAAGGTTTTTGAAAATTTAAGCAGATATAAAGATATGGAGATGAATACAGAAAGAATGCGGCACTTAAAAACTAAAACTGTTCCTCTTGTGGTTGGAGTTGGAGCTTTTGGTCTGATAAAGAAAGAAACTGACCATAATTCAACACAATCCTCGAAGCAAAAACTCTCCAGGAAATAAAAAGTATAACCAATCACCTGCAAAGAGCTTCGATCATTTAAGTTTTTTTTCTTTAAAATCTTTTGTTTAACTAAGTGAAAGCAACAAAAATCGAAACCTTCGATCAACCTAAGCAATTGGTTATGACCCGACATGTGATCATAAAACAAAGACATGTGAAAAAAATTTTAAACAATACGTATAAATGTTTGATACATTATTTTCTGGTGCAGTTAATCTCTGAGAAACCATTTTACAAATGACGTCAATTATTAAGAAATTCGTTACTAAGAGCTACAAAGGGCAGGACGTTGTGGAGAGACATGGTCGCAAATTGACATTGGCAAATAGATGGAGAAAAATGACCAAGGAAAAAGAATTTAACCGTTGCTAACCTTGAACAAATAAATTTAAAAAAATTAAAGCTTAAAAATTTTGAAAAGACAAACATTTGAAATTCCCTAACTACGTTATAAGCCACTAAATTAGATTATTTCTCCCCAAAGCAAGTAATAACGATAGCGAACACGCAGCCAAAAATCACATACACAATTATTACAAAAACCAAATGCATAACAATTACAAACAAGAGGAATCTTCTCTAAGGCATATTATAAAGAAATATACTACTCCAATTGATCCGAATAAAAAAATTAAATTTATTATCTATTATAAAAAATTTAAGAAAGCCAACCTTCTCCTCAAAAATAACAACACACCAGCTAAGTCAAAATTACAAAGAACTAACATTATCTATGAGTTCAAATGCCCCTTAAGGAAGTGTGTTCCTGATCAAAACGGACTCATAAATAATTACATCGGTTACACAACTACATGCTTATCCAGACGTCTCACATTACACCTATCTGATCACAGCTCCATTAGAACCCATTTAAACACACACGCAAATTTACCAGATTCCATTAGAAACATACTAGTAGAAAACACAAATACATTATCTGCATCCACCTGAAAAAAAAAAGACTAAAAATAATGGAAGCTTTAATAATAAAAAAAGAAAAAGCCAACTCTTAACAATATTAACTACGACTAAAGCCACAATGTGCTAACCGTATTCGGAAATTAAAAACATCCCTACCACACACTGAGACATACACAGAACGCACACACTCAATTAAGCTGAAAAATCGAAACATCCTTGATAATGGCTAAAGGTATAGCCGAAAGCGCTCGGAAATATAAAACATTTGGACAGTTCTTACACACCCTTTGTCTAGAAAAGAAAGCTCTTGTCAGAACACAAAAAAAATTAAATAAAAAGCTTAGCCGTAGTACCTTGTCTGTCGTTTTTAATGAAACATGCACACACACACACACACACACACACACACACACACACACACACACACATATATATATATATATATATATATATATATATATATATATTCTGTAGAATCAGAGTTCTGTTGCTTCAAGTCTCTTCTACATATGTGATGAGATTGTGTAGCATTCTCTGGCATATAACATCAAATTTAGATAACCGTTTTGGAGATTTTGATATATATATATATATATATATATATATATATATATATATATATATAAATCCACTGAATGGCCTGTGATTAGGCGAAACAACGGTATGTAATTAGGATCAACAACGGTTACATTCTTTTAACCTTGGTTATTCTTCAACTTCATCGTGATACAACTCAATCTCATCTCGACTTTAGTTACATTCTCACCGTTATGGTTTCCACCAGACTTCCCTATAAATATTTCCATGGATGTAATTCTAATCGGATTTGTTCCTATGGTGACCTGACTTCATTAATGTAATCGTATTACCAGACTGACTACTAAGTCTCTCCGTTTAACCGTTGGAATATCTAGATGTAACCGTAAGTTCTATTTTTAAATTTATTTCCTCGCACTTCTCCCGCGCGGAACTGTTTTCCGGTGTCTTGCTTTTCTGCCACCCACAATTTTCAATGAAATAAATTCAACGTCCATGTTCTGTCTTTGTGACACCTTTTCTTTCATTGGCCTTCCTCCTCACAAAATCTGGCATTCTGAAGCGGTTCCTCATCTAAGTACTGGTCAGGCTCTACGTTGGAAAACTTCACTGATCATACGGGACTCGATGGTTCAATATGATATGGCCGTAAGCCCTGTTTGTTATCTCTACGAAATCCTGTTCTGCCATACAAATACACAAGCTTTCTTGGTAAGTTATGCGCTGTTTTCCCCTGATTCTCTTGTCGCCAATCTGTCCCGTGAGTTTTAAATTTTCTAGATGTCCTAGATGTTTCAAAGGTCTTTTTTCTGATGTTACGTATAAGTGTCACTTTTGTTTCCATCTTCCGTATAACTTTGTCGTTGCCCCCGTGTTTTTGTATTCTCAGCATCCTTCTGTAGAATCAGAGTTTTGTTGCTTCAAGTCTCTTCTACGTATGCGATGAGATTGTGTAGCATTCTCTGGCATATAACATCAAATTTAGATAACCGTTTTTTTGTTTTTTTATTTTTTACTTATCTCGGGTACTTTTTTTTTTTCTTTACATATTCGATCTAGTCGTTCGAAGTCTCATTGCATTTTAAGGATTCGGTACGCTGAAGAAAAAAAAAAGCCAGGCATGTTAGCAATACAAAACAACTCTTCTTTTGCATTGTCAATGCTTTTTCATTGTTCAACACGCGAAGAACGTTAGAATGTGTGTATTGAATACTTTCAACCTGATGTAATTCATTCTTTTATTTTCTTTTTTTCATTTTTTTTTCTTTCTTTTGTGGTCGGTTGTTTTCGATTCTATTGTGTGAATGCAGTCAGTAAGACATCTTTCAAGATCTGCTGAGATTACTCGAGCTGCCCTTATCCCAGGTATGGATAACATTTTCTCTCACATGGAAACAGCCGGAGTACTTGAAGAAAAGAAATAATATAGGAGAGCAAAAGTAAACTTCATAACAATAAGAAACATCATTACAATTTTCACCGTCAACAGAATGATCAAAATTCTATTTCATTCGCTATGAACAAACTTTCATTTTCTTCACAAGAATTTATATAACACTTATTTCGATTATTCAAGTCAATTGAAATGGTTACTTCGCTACTTATGCAAATGGTAAGTGGCAGAGGGCTATAAAAAGCATTGTTGATTACTTACGGTTGATTTGTTTAAACAATGTACTGCCGATGTTTTGAGTCGCGTGATAAAGATAGTAAGTAAAATGATGTGCTAAAATAAGTAACCAACTAATCTGTTGTAGCATACTTATGAAGGATAATGAGTAATTCACCCTTCACATAAATACAGTAGTAAATACTGTATGTTGGTATGCAGTCGGAGATTCGTTTCCACCTCTGCTGGCCAAACTCTCTGCCCCGGGAAGAGAGGATCCCCAGACGAGGCTATGTTGAAGAGAGGAGTCTCGTCTCGGGAAACAGTTACCGACCCCGTTTTATGTGGGGTCTACGGGGAATATTTGGCCAAGACTACGGGCTCGGATACCCCGCATTAAATTCGGCCTTGTGCCACATCTGACCGCGTGGGGCGGTTGGTCGATATCCTGCAGTCAGAGATTCATCTCTATCTGTGTTGGTCAAACTCTCTGCTTCGAGGCAGAGGGGATCCCCAGTCGAAGCTATATCGAAAGGCAGATCTCGTCTCGGGAAACAGCTATACGACTCTGTTTTATACGGAGTCTACGGAAAATTTTTTGCCAAGACTACGGGCTCGGATACCCCACATTAAATTCGGCCTTGTGCCATATCTGATCGTGTGGGGCGGTTGGTAAGTAGCCTGCAGTTGGAGATTCATTGTGGAATTCACTTGACTCAATTCTAGCATTCGACTACTTCTACGCGCCGCTGGCGAATCTTATATGTGTTGTTCTTGTTCTAAGTATTAGCGTCCATTACTAGTCTTCGTTTGATTATTCTATTCAAGAACCTTCTTTTAAAATTTTCTGAATATCGGGGACTAATTTTTTTCGTTTCCCTTTAACATTTTCTTTAATAACGCTGTCGTTCTCATCATATTGTTATTAATACTGTTTTTAACTATTTTAGTTGTTGACATCGCTATCCTTAATAAACTCAACGTCTTCTAAAACTATCACCGAAGTCTTCTGTGTTTGCACTACAATCTATTGCAGGCTTTCCCATCTTGCGTGACATCGTCCACCGGTGGGATATTTCAAAAATTGGGTCGGCGATGGGCAGCTGAATATAATAAGGTAGGTGATTGTAAATTTTGGTAGGTGGTATAGGATTTTGAGTAATAAAAAATGTATTTCAACATATTTTACTCGAAAAAAAATTCCAAAGAGATATGCAATGAACCTCTATAAAAAATATCAGAGGGCTAATTCAAAATAACATTATTAAGTTAGATTCCTAGTTAAATATCCCCCGCAAACAACAAATATTTTGACATTTTATATAGTTTTAAGAAGGGTCATTAACATTACAATAGGCCTTAAGACTGAATAACAGAGTAATTAAAACCAAGAACAAAAAAAAATAATTGTTTAATTTTTATTAGTAGATAGTAATGTATATAATTTGTAATTAATATAATTGTTAACAAAAATCCTTTAAATTTTTGTCCACATTTGTAACCATAAAGCTAACCTTGACCATAAACTAGATTTTATATATAGTTTTCAATGATTGAGATTGCTTCTTTTTTTTTTTTTTTGTTCTTTAATAAGATAGTAGTACTACTAGTAGTAGTAGTAGCAGAAGGAGAAGCAGAAGCCACCATATTAGGCTAGCATCTGCGGACGGCTTTTGGGTCTTCCGCCTTTTACCTTCAGCATCCTCTGTACGTAAAAGG
Organism: Acanthosepion lycidas; assembly: GCA_963932145.1. Lineage (NCBI taxonomy): Eukaryota > Metazoa > Mollusca > Cephalopoda > Sepiida > Sepiidae > Acanthosepion > Acanthosepion lycidas. The sequence continues at coordinate 85,070,747 of OZ010582.1, read as the reverse complement.
TATAAGAATTTAGAAATAATAAAATTATTTTATCTTTATTTGACACATTGATTCGGCATAATCTTTCTTTGTATACGCAACCGATCGCTTTATTTTGTTTACATTTATTTTGCGCGCGTTTTTTTTTTCTTTTAAAATCATCATTCATATAAAGTCACACTTAAAAGACGTTTTTAAAATATTATGCAGAAGAGGCGGTTTTAAAATCATTTTACCAATCAGAGGATTTTTAAAACATTTTACCAATTTTGAGTTTTAAAATATTTTGTTTATCGCTTGGGTTTAAAACATTTTGACTATCATGGGATTTTAAAATATTTTACCAGTCAAATAGTTTTAAAACATTTTGACAGGCGTTTTCTAAATCATATTAACAATCAAGTGTTTTTAAAATATTTTACCAAATACGTAGTTTTGAAACATTGGATCAAACAGGAGTTTTTTAAACTTTTTTGCTGATCAGGCTGTTTTAAAAGATTCTGTCAAATACGCGATATTAAAAGAACTTATTAATCAGGTCGTTTTAAAATATTTAAACCAAACAGGTTGCTTTTTAAATATAGGTACTTTTAAATCATTTTACTAATCAAGGTGATTTAAAAGATTTTACCAATCAGTTGGTTTTAAAACATTTGTAGCTTGTTAATTACGAGCAAAATTTTGATATCCTTTTTGCAGATATTCCGATATCACTATGGCACTTATTCCCAAATGAATGAATGACATTGACAAAGATGGTTATACTGAAATGTTTTTTGGAATATAAATACTCTTTTTTTTTCTTTTTAATATCAAATTACAAACATATTGATTAATCGCAAAAAAGAATTAGAATATACATTTTTTTTTTAAATGCTTACAAAGAAGCGGAGGAAATTTCTCTATTGTGCCAAGTGGGAATTTTAAACAATTCGATATTTCGCCATCTTTTTAAATGTGACGTGCCTAAAAAAAATTATCTGCCCATGAGTTTAAGAAATCAATAATTTTTCACAAGAAAAACAAAACAAAATGAGCTTTGGTAATTAGCTTAATATAAGGAATTTTTTCACATATTTGCACAAGCAATCGAACCCCTCAATACGGATCTCTCTCTCTCTCTCTCTCTCTCTCTCTCTCTCTATATATATATATATATATATATATATATATATATATATATATATATATATATATACCCAAGTACGAGGGCCATTCATTAAATATGATGAATTTTTCGGTATAAGGTCTTCTAATACAGATAGAAGCTTACTTATATTTTTTTTCAACGTAGTCTCCCAGCACTGTCACACACTTTTCCCATCTGTGCACAAGCTTACGTATTCCCTCAACGTAAAAATCTTTGGACTGATGTCTCAGCCAGTCGCTCACAACACTTTTGACTTCATCGTCACTTTTAAACTCTCGTGAACGCTTTCAAGGGACCAAACAGGTGAAAGTCTGAAGGGGAAAGGTCAGGGCTGTAAGGGGGATGAGGGAGCAGTTCCCATCCCAGCTAGTTGATGGTCTACACCGTTTGGGCTGCTGTGTGAGGCCTTGCGTTTTCATGATGCAAGATGACTCCTTCTAACTGATGACCCCTCCGTTTGTTCTTTATGTCTTTCTTGACCTGCCTCAGCAGTTCACAGTAGTTGGCACTGTTCACAGTGCTTCCTTTCTCAAGGAATGAAATGGTGATTGGGCATTGCATATTCCAAAAAAACGGTGAACATCGTGGACCGGTGGGACTTGAACTTCTTCGCTGAAGAGCCTACGTGCTTCCACTCCATGGACTGCCGTTTGGACTCAGGCTCATAGTGCCAAACCCATGTCTCGTCACATGTGACCACCTTCTTTAGAAACTCATCACCATCCTTCTCATAGCGGGAGAGACACTGCTGGGACAACTCGACCTCCTCTGTTTGTGCTCTGCATCTTTGGCACTCACCGGCAGGTGACCTTCAAGTAGCCAAGGTCATCATGGACAATTTTAGTGTGCTGTCCCAACAGATAAGCTCAAAGTCCTTGTAATGTCATCCACTGTCACCCTTCTGTCAGACTGAATGAGGTCATTGACGGATTCGATCACCTCAGGAGACCTCACTTCTGTAGGCCTCGCAGGCTTATCTTCATCCTCAACACTGCTCCGTCTTTCTTTAAACAATTTAGCCCACTTGTAGACATTTTTTTGGCTGAAACATGTGGCACCATACACAGTTGACATTCTCCTATGAATATCAACTGGTTTGCACCCTTCAGCAACCAAAAACTTGATAACTGATCGCTGTTCAATCCTGGAGCATGCTTCTTGGTCGGCCATCTTTGTTAATCGCCAAAACTCTCAGTTTTTCTTTTAATCTGCAAAAGAAATTAAATCCATGTGAAAAAGAAGTAAAACAAAAAAAATAAAATAAAAACAGTAAGCTTCTATCTGTATTAGAAGTCCTTATACCGAAAAATTCACCTTATTTATTGAATGACCGTCGTATATGCTTGGTGTATACGGAATAAATTCCAATAACCAGCAATTGCTATTCTTAAAAGAATTTTATGTTATAATTTTTAAATCACTTGATAAGACACCGGAGGTGTGGAAACAAAATGGCTATTTTTGCAGTGATTTTATAACATATTTATGTTATAATTTTTAAATAAATTATATATATATATATATATATATATATATATATATATATATTGTCATCCACAGAGAGATTGTTTATCTGTATCGCTTCAGTGTGGTTAGACGTCCGATTGGTTCAAGCTGGGATCGAAACGCAATAGATTTGGTGTCAGTCAGAAATTCTACACCCAATATACAGTTTAACGTTTTCTTTGCGAAATACGTCAGTGGCCCGTAGAACTCAATTCAATTGGATTGAACTGCAATGCATTAATCGCGGTATGAGCTGTGTGTTATAAAATTGCAGTTTCTCAAGGGAGCTCAATCGGATTTTCCGGGAGCATATATTGTCATCCAAAGACAAAGGGTTTCGTTGTATCAAAGCTGTTCAGTGTCGCTTGACGTCCGATTTGTTCAAACCGAGATGGAAACCGTAATCGAAATATATATACATACATATGTGTGTGTGTGTTCGTGTGTGTGTGTGTGTGTTGGTATAACGTTATATACGTTTTGCCAAGAATGGTGAAAAGCTGTAAGTACCTGGGCGCATAATACTGTGGATAAACTTTTTGATTTCGAATTGTTTTGTTTTTATTTAGAGTACCATTTTATGTAAAAATCGTGGTCAGTCTTGTTACTGTGAGCAACTAATGTCTTTAATCTGTTATTATTTTCAAAATTCTCTTTTGTGTTCATATAATCTTTTATTTAAACTTCTTGAGTTTTTTGCATATATATATATATATATATATATATATATATATATATATATATATATATATATATATAATTATTTATTTAAAAATATGATTCCAACTCGCTACATAAGAGGTCTAATGTTTCAAAACAAGAGCCGAAAACTTCAAAATAATATTTGAATTAACTTGAGTTAGAGTAGGCTCTGTTCCATCTTCAAGCGAATTTTTTTTGGGAATGATTATTTCTGAAATTTACGAGTTTTAATAGTATGGTCAGAATTGAAATCAAAAATCAAGGGCGGATTGTTTAAAATTGGCAGGGGTGGGGTGTTAATAATTTGTATCAGTATAGAGTTACTTTCATAGAAGCCGGGTCAGGGTAAGGTGGGGGTGGCTAAATTTACGTCGGAGGAAGTTTTCGCATAGTCTGGCTTGAGCGTCTACGGAGATTTATTTATTTTTATTTTATTCTTTTATTATATCTCTTTATGAAAGGGATTTGAGTATATAAAAAGGCCGTAACGTTTGTTATTTGACGACTTCATAAAGGGTTATCAGTTTTTGTAGGGTATTAAAACTATGTATATGGGCTATGGATTTTAAAATTTATTTTATTGTATGCGTGTTTTTAGCTAGTTATTCAGAGCGTAAGTTCGGTTGTGTCGGCAGAAAACCGTTAATTCTTGCCTGTTGTTTAATAGGTTTTTTATTGTTTAGAAGCTTAATAATGTGTAGTTTCTCATGGAGGCACAAAGGGCATGGGTCATCCCAAGTTTTGCAAGTTCTAGTCCTGTTAATGATTTTCCATTTTACTTTAGGTGTCCTATTTTTTTCTTTCAGGTGCCAAAGATATTTAGATAGAGAGGTATGATGTCTTAAGTTTATGTTGTTGAAGGAGCATTTATGCTGCCTCCATCTGGTTTTAAAGGCATTTTTCGTGGACCCAATGTATATCATATTATTGTTAGGGTTCTCCGTAGATGATATAGTGCATTGGTATACCACAGATTTGATGCAGCACTTATTTTCTAATGGGCAGTCTACCGGGTTTCTACAATCGCATAATTTTTTCCTATCATTATCTGATTTAAGTGTAGAGTTATTAAAACTATTCAGGTAAGGGGGTTTGTTCAGGATTTTATTATTGTGTCTTCTTATTATACCTTCTAGATTTTCAGTGCAGCTGTAACTCAATTTTAGTGTGTTCTTATTGAATATATTACTAAGCCTACTTTTGGTGGGGAAGTGTTTATCGATTAGAGCTAAGAACTTCTGTCCTAGTTTAATACTAATCATTTGTTTGAACGGAGGTGTATACCAAATGATGTTTCTTTTCCTGTCTTTTTTCTTTTGATTATTGCAATTGTCCCTATATTTAATGTTAGCATTTTTATAACCACTAATTTTAGGGCAGTGTTTTAGAAGTCGTTATGTTGGTGGAATATTACTTTGTTAGCGGAGTTACTGCTAATTTTATTTTCTATTGATGAGGGTATATGTTTAATTGTGGATGGAGGGTGGTTTGACTTCGGGTGTATATATAAGGGGTTAGCATTTGGTTTTCTATAAGGTTGGTACGTGTTGCTCAGTAAGTCTAGGGTTACGTCGAGGAAGTTTACCTTTTTCAATTTAGAAGAGACTGTTATCTTTAAGTTTAGATTTTTAAATTCACTAAACATAATTTTACGGATCTTCTCTATCTTAAAGCTAGTGGAACTCCTCACCACCATGAGCCCGTAATCTCTATACAGTCCGATGTCCTGGATATCAATCTCGCGGTGTACCGTTAGGTTGTACAATATTAAAAGACCAACCAAGTCAGAAGACAGACTCTCTCTCTATATATATATATTTGGTTGGATTGATATGAGTTTGTGACCCTGGGTTTCACGCTTTTGCGATCGTCAGACAAACATATATATATATATATATAAGTTTTTCGTGGTACAGAATTTAATAATAGATATGAAAAGATAATAAGAAGGCATGTTTAAAAGCCAAAGCCAAAATAAAAACTACCGGTTTCGTCCCAGGACTTATCAAGTATAAGTATATTATTATTATAACTTGATAAGTCCTGGGACGAAACCGGTAGTTTTTATTTTGGCTTTGGCTTTTAAACATGCCTTCTTATTATCTTTTCCTATATATATATATATATATATATATATATATATATATATATATATATATGCAGATTTTCAGAGTATATCTATATAAGGCTAGTATTAATAAAGACAAAAGAAAAAACTTATCTTAGTCTATACGTTTCGTCCTGTGACTTTATCAAGGCAAATACTAGGATTCTAAATGATTGTTACAAAATAAAATCTTTGGATTTGCCTTGAAAAAATCTGTTAGAGGACGAAATGCGTCGGCTAAGATAAGGTTTCCTTTATCTGATATATATATATATATATATATATATATATATATATATATATATATATATATATATATATGTATGAGCACAAATTAATTGATAATTCTATTATCAGATATGATGGTAGCATAACGGCTTTCAGCACAGGAACTGAAACTGGCAAGCTGTTTTCAAATTCTAGTCGGTTCTGTTATATTTGCGTCGCACTATCACCATTGGGAAAATGCATCTCTTCCCTCCAGTTATGGGTTAAATAATAGGTCAGACCGGGCTATTACGTCTTGTGTGGTAGAAAATCTTGGAGAAACATATCTCCGAATTCAGATCTGTGTTAATAGCCATAGCAGATCAGGGATATTATGGAAAATGTATATGAGAGTCATGACAGATATGACTTTAAGTAAACCCGGCATTAGAAATGAAAAGACACTTTTTAATGAGGAGTTTTATTCATTTTATTTAATTATTAATTAATTTGTTTCATGTTTATTTATTTCATTAGAGCCGTGTCGGCACAACATGTACTGTAGCCATAACAGTAGCGGTGTGTCTAGAACAAGATAATCTGGCGAAGACCATTATCCTTTAGGGTGTCTTTGAATTTAGTGGTTTCCTTCTCCTAAAGTGGTTGCCAACTGAAGACAAGAGAACATAGCCAGTCCCGCTATTTGACCCAAAGCTGACGGGAGAAAAATCGATTCAAACTTTCTGACGGATACATGGACGAAAGTGAACGTATCGAACTCGGCCGTTCGATGATTTCACTTTCCGATTCGCTAACGATTGCTCACATACTTTTTGCATATACCGTATCTAAAATGGGTCACCTCGAGGTGGTGTAATGATTAGCAAGCTTTTCAGGCTAGAACATTTACGACTGGGTAGTGATTTAGATCCTCACTGTGTGCCCCATACATTCGGCCTTGTGCCATATCTAAACTACGCTTGAAAAATCCTTATACCGTATCCAAAACGAACAAAATCAACAGAACCAAAAACAGCAAAAAAAAATGTATGAACATGGAAACTACTCACGTACCTAAAAACTCCAGAGAGATTTAGCTAAATGCGGTGTCTCATTTACATATGAAGTCACAAAGACTATAAATAGTTACGGCTATTAACCATAAGGCAGTTTAGTGCATAATACTTCCGGTGTGTCAATAAAACTACACTACAATGGCGTCGCCGATATCTATATAAGCGAACGAACAATTATCACGAGATAATTATGAGTACACACACGCTTGGATTTTGATACTAGCTAGAACTAAAAACAAGTACGAAAATGTAAACATCTTTAATTTTTTAAAAAAAATTAGAAAACAATTATTACATCGTTCAGACTGTTCTCGTTTTTATTTTCGTGTTCGCGACGTTTCCGCCATCGTACGGTCCGGCCTTCTTCAGGTGATATACGCTGGTTTTTGTATTCAAGTCCTTTATTTAATCCATGGGGGTTGATTATTCTAATTCCATGTGCCATGACTTTTTTTTTAGGTATATAACACTATCAGTTTATTCCCTTCAATAACTCAACTCTGCAAGTTTCTCTTCCTTTTACTGTGGCCAGGTATTGAACTCAAAACACTTTGGGTTAAATCAATTTTTGTATTAGTAAACCAACGACTTTATTCACTGGGCCATGTGTCCCCAAAGAAAAATAGTTCCACTAAAAGACGCTGGAAATTGCATGAAAAACAAAGTTTTAAGAAAACTGAAAACATAATGTATCATTAGATTTGGAATCAGAAAGAAACATGTGAAATATCTAGGACACATGAAAGGAAAGAAAGTTAGGAAAATCTAACACTCAAAGGATATAATGACGACAGAAGGGATAAAATAAAGCAGTGATTGATCTACCTGACGAGCTTGTATAAATGGATAGCAAATCATGGACTGGGAGAGATACCATATGGACAGGTAATTGTGGAGAATCATGATCACCAACTTGGTGAAGGCAGACCTCTCGTAGAATATGAAGAATTTGATAATGTTGACGATGATGATGGTTGTTGTTCTGCTGCTGGAGATTTTTTTGACGTGGATGATGGTGATGATAACGATCTTTTTTTAATCCAAAGCTGCCTTTTCAGTGCGCAAGCAGAGCTGATCAAATAATCGAATGATTAAGGGACATCAAAACATTTCTTTCTGCAGACATTTCCTTCGCAATCCTCTTCACTGTCGACGACGCAAACACAAAAAGCACCAATCATGAGGACTTGTTGTTATCAATTCACTGCCAGAAGACCCAAACAAGCGTTCTAATATGCTGTAATAAACTTGAAAACGACCACTCCTGAAAAAAAAAAAAAGAAGAAAAAAATAAATAAATAAATAAATAAACGTCACGTGGAAATTGGTCAATGGAAGGAATTAGTCTGGAGAGTTGAGAAATTATTTGCAATTTCCAACTTCGCTTGAGTGTGTGTGTGTGTCAATAATAACAGGCTGAAAATGATAAACCGTCATCAGCAAAGAACTTCATTAGGCGACATTATAACGAAGAGAAGGATTCTGTTTGTTAAATAGACACCAGACATTAAAAAAAGTTAATGTTTCGAATAATGAAACATTCTTGTAGTAAATATATACTGAATAAACATCGAAGATATACTCGTGTTTATTGGGTGTATTTGGGCAACACAGTTGGAAAGAAACGAAACTACTTTATTAAGGATCTTTTATCAGCATCTTTCACTATTAACTGAATATAAAGGGTTCGTCTCTACTGAACATTATGCCCAAAAGACGACAAAATCATAGAGAGTAGTCATGCTTTCCGGTTTGAATTTGTATGTAAATTAGGAAAATGAACAACTCTTATTATATACATATACATACATACATAGATATATATATATATATATATATATATATATATATATATATATATATATATATATCTGTGTGTGTGTGTGTGTGTGTGTGTGTGTGTTTATCAAACAAGTGTTCAGGAAATATCAAACTTACAATATGGATAGAAGCTGCAAAGAACAATCGGTTTGTTTATCCCGAATTAAGAGAATTTGCAAAAAGGGACGATCGATTTGCTTATATTCATACTGTGTCTGGTGGTAAATTCTGCTGGTGGCGCCAGGGGTGGTAGTCCCGCCATAGACACCGAAACCGTGATATCACCCCTAGTCTGCGGTTGATGAAGACAAGGTATTGCATGTGCTAATACACGTTGTAGGTTAAAAATTTCTCTGGAAAGCAAGATGACTCTTCGGAAAGACGAAGAGACCCTCTAGAAAGTTGGAGTGACATCTTGGAAAGATAAAAATTTTAAGCAAATCATGAGGAATACAAGAGATGCAGAATACTCCCTGGATGGCTGTAGCGGGGAGGGAGAATATATCACCCATCAGACTAACTTTAATGGAAACGAACTGGATATGGACCCAAATACAACGTGTGATTGCGGCAGAATATTTCACGGTTTACGCGGTCTACGTATCCATAAGGTACGTTGGTGCAAACAACGTAATCCTCTTATCGGAGAATGAAAATCAAGTGATGGGATTATGAATCTGGAATACACCCACAGCGTCCAGGATTCCATCGGTGAGCGACAGTGCCCTGGAGAAATCCTAAGAAAACCAAGAATACCGTGGCTCAAAGAAGGCTATTTGAACAAATCTTGTCAAAGAGCTTTCTTTCAAACTTAATACCAATCTTAAGGGTCCCATAGGGCAACAGATCAGTTCCTTTTGTAAAATAATATACGACGTTTGCTTTGAGGGGTTTGGACCAGTAATAAAAAAGAAAGAAAAAGAGGAAAAACGACCAAATCGACGACAAATCCAGAAAGGAAAGTTATGATAAAAAAAAAAAGATTACTGAAGCTCTGTTTTCAGCACGGGTCAAGTTGGATTTGGTCGATATCAAAACAACAAGCAAATAAAATTCGTGTAACATCACGACCTAACATGCGCAAGTGAAACATTTGCGTGGTCGTTTATAACGATTTCTACGAGCGCGTCAGTAACGGCAAACGATTTCAGGAAATATCAAACTTTCATTATGGACAGAAGCTACAAAGAGGAGCAATCGTTTTGTTTATCTTCATACCCTGTCTGGTGGCAAATGCTGCTGATGGCGCCAGGGGTGGCGGTCCCGCCATAGCCAGC